>CM038676.1:77161827-77566118 GCA_021605205.1 Aegilops longissima | reverse complement strand
CATTAAGACAACGCGATTCAAACTGTTGTGTGCTGCGGTAGTTGAACCCACTTCCTCTGCATGACTGTCATTGCCACAAGAACTAGATGAAACCCACTAGTATGTGTAGGAGTTGATTGAGCCATGTTTGTGATTCCTACCATGCTATGCTTGCTATGCTTAGAGTTGTGTCGGTCGGCTCATCGGGATGATGAACTGGAGTGAAAGGTTGTGTTGGTTCGAGAGTGAAAGTGTTGAACACGATTTGGTAAAGGTATCGATGAGAGGCCATGTAGGAGTACATGGTGGGTTGTTTCATTGAAGCGAACTTAAGAACTGAGATCTGTGTTTGTGATCCATGAACTAGCTACTACCACGCATTGGGCCCGAAACCAATGGACCCTCTCGGCTTCTTAACCACCCTTGTTCTTAGTCAGGGAGTTGCAAGTAGTTTACGTGTTTGTAGCATCTTTGGGGCATGCGCATAGCGCTGACCTTAGGGGTGGGTTGTGTTGCGGTAGGCACGTGGCCTGTGTACCGAAAGTGCCCGTTTGGTATCTCGGGAACCCTGCACACATCGTTCGGGGCTGTATGGGAAACCTCGGCGGACTCCCTGCGGATGGAACCGAATAGGCGATAAACCTGGACTAGGGACTTGAGTGTTTGGGTAGGCTGTGGCCGACACCCACGTTGGGCTTCCGCTTGAAGGTTGCAGAGTACATGTCGTAAACGATTTATAAGTGGTGAGCGTGTGTGAAGAAGTACACCCTGCAGGGTTAAATATGATCTATTGAATAGCCGTGTCCACGGAGAAGGACTTCTGGTTACCTATATCAGTTCATAGACAAGTAAATGGATACTACTAAAAGTCTCAAGATAAGTGTGAGTATCGTGGATGGCCCTCTCGGGGATGACGAGAGAGGATCCGCGGTGGAGTATTGTGATGGTGATTAGTGGACTCGTATGCGACAAATGCTTTACAAAGTGGTGTCACGTGGGATAGCTTAGCCAAGAGTCAAAGCTGGCTTGCTGCAAATAACTCCACTTCCTTCCTTGAGAATGTGCATGTATGATAGGATTACGTGGTAAGACTTCTTTGAGTACCTTTGTACTCATGTTTGTAATTAATGTTTTTGAGAGGACTATACTACCCCCTCCGACGGATTCTATGTAGATATTGACTTGACGGTGAACTAGCCACCGGTGGCGATCTAAGACTTGTGAAGGGCCATTGTAGATAGGAAGACTCCAACAAGCTTTCTTTCTTTCTAGAGTCCGTACTCGAGACTAGTTTGCTTCGCATGTGCTTGTATGATTGTATGACTTGAGTGTTGGGTCTGTGACCCCTACCTATATGACTATGTTATGTATGGCTCCTCGGAGCCTCTTAAATAAAGTACTTGAGTTGTAGAGTTTTGTTGTGATGCCTTGTTGTATTTACTCATATCGGGCATATTGCGTGTATGATTGAAATGCTTGGTATGAGTGGGATCCGACAATCTAGTTGTTTATCCTTGGCAGCCTCTCATATGGGGAAATGTAGTCTCGTGCTTCCGGCGATAGTAGTCCGCTACAGCCGGTTCACGGAGTCCTGCTAGCCAGCACTCTGCTTGGACACTTGGTGGCGGCATGTGATTCATTTCGTTCCTATATGTCATCCCTTGAGGAAATGTCACGCGGTGGTATTGAGTCCTACCTAGCTGCTACAGGCCGGAATACCGGAGTCTGTTAGCCAGTGCTACAGCCCGAATTCATACGTTGATGACCGACATGCTCGAGGTGATTCATGTATGCCTGTCCCCATAGGTTAGTGCGCTTTGGGTTCACGACTAGCCATGTCGGCCGGGTTCTTTGTCATGTGGATGCTAGCGACACTATCATATCGTGAGCCAAAAGGCATAAGCGGTCCCGGGCCATGGTAAGCGACACCCGTGGGAATACCGTGCGTGAGGCGCAAAGTGATATGAGGTGTTACCAGCTAGGTCGATGTGACTTGGAATCGGGGTCTGACACGCATCAAAATTTCGGATCAACCAAATTTTTTGCCAGCCCTTGCAATTCTATACCAGCGTCTTGAAGGGCGAGTTGTTGGCGGCGATTTCCTTCACCAAAAGTTTACACACCCTCGTTTTGGAAGGGCTGGTGGGGGCTGAAACTAAACAGCCCTGTAGTAACAAAAGTGTCAAACAACTATACTTATGCAACTAATTATGAAAATGTTCAGTAGATTACTATAGTTCATTGTCATATGCTTTGTCGTACTAGGCGCACTAGTTTTTCACATGCTATTTAAAACTTTTAAGTAGCAAGTAGTTAAAAGTACAGCCTTTGATCCATGTAAATTATTTCAACTGACAACTATTTATACAAGTTTGTGTCTTCTTGTAATGCCCAGTTCGAAATCGTACATACTGTATTTTCAAGTGGTGCCCACATGTAGTAACATTATTTTCACATCTGTGCCCTGCGTTAAATTTGATACCGGCAATGAACCAGTCACTTGTCTCTCGAGTTGTCAGAGGACCGTTTTTCATGTTCCGCATCTTGGATTGGTAACTACATGTATAACATTTTCCACATTTTTGTCCTGCAGCAGCAACAACCTAGTCGTTGTCATCGTTGATGGCAGGGTTGTAACCTCACTGACACGCTAATGGACGCAAAAAGAAGAGTGGTAGTACTATCAATGGTTCAGTCAGCGCCTCAACAGCGTCTGCACTACTTCTGATATTGTTTTTCAGCAGCTTTTTTCTGCACCTTTTTCTTTCAGTTCTTAGTGCTGCTGCCCCATGAACACATTTTTTTAATTTGACTATACATTCAAATGAAGCCTTTGTTAAGTATACACTCCAAAATTCAGTTAACAGTAGCCTAACTGAATTTTGTGTTTCTGAATTTATAAACTCACTCTATATTCAGTTTATAAATTAAAAATAGCTTCAAAATTAAGTATCATTCCCATGGATCAACTGTTATTTTATTTTGTGGAGGATAAAGTTCAGATCATGAATAATGGCATTACAAGTGAACTTGGCACAATTACACATGTCCTGAACCTCATAGAATCTGACACTAGCAAGTCTTCATTGGCATGCAAGTACTACTTTTACATTGTCATGACAGGAACAATTAATTTGACATGTATCATTGGTACTGCTAAAACATTTCTTTCATGTTTCAACAAATTTGGTGAAGACCACTTCATATGTATTTTGCATATATGAATTATCTCTTGTTGCTTTCTAAGATGTTAGTTCTTTTAGTTATAGCCCTCCTATCTTTAATTCCTGGCTGCTGGACTACCTGCAGGACAACCAGTTCATCTCGGCAGCTATCGCTGTGAGCGCCTGTCCGCGATCGCGCTCATAGCGTCTTAAATCGGCACTGTTGAGATCCTCAACGTCTGGAAGTAAATCGCCGGCCATCTGTTTTGTGATGAATTTTCTTTCTAGCTCAATGTGTACGTTCAGATTTGCTCTTGTTTTCTTTTCAAATAGTAATAGTAGTCTATATTCGAGTTGTGCGACTACCTGTAGCCACTTGAACCGATGAGAATTCTTCAAGCCTACCTATAGCCACTTGAACAGATGTCTATCTCAGATCTGCTCATCTAAAAATCCAAGTGGAGTAGTATCTGGTAGTATAGTATAATAATATTATCAAAAGGTAAATGCCTGATTATTTAGCTCATTAGATAAATACTCGTCAAAAGTGGGCTCCTATCAAAATTCATTTCCATTATAATCTTACTCATACAATATTAACACCATGTAATTCGGAAATATATGCTCATATCTAGTTCTACATAAAATATGACAGTATTGACATGTTATAAATAGTTTGTTTGTCTTTACTGCTTTATTTTGTTACACTTTGCAGGGATAAAGTGAAGAAAAAGAAGAAAAGATTACTAGAAGATTAGTTTTAGGATTTTCTTTTATTTCCTTGCAATTTTCCTTTTATTGGATACTTGTGAAGACATTGTAATATTCTTACTATAATAAAATTATGATTCTATTTCATTTTTGTTTTTAAATTATTTTTCCTTTTAGGTTGTTTTTCGTAAATTTGGATTTTTTTGTTTTCCGAGATACATTACTAGTGGCGCATTTAAGCCCTTATTAGTGGTGCACCTTCCTTTATTACTAGTGGCGCACCTATAAGGCTATTAGTGGCGCACCTAGAGGAATACCGATGGAGCACCTAAGGGTTAGTAGTGGCGCACCATATGGTGCGCCATTGGTATTTGGATTACCAATGGCGCATCAAAGGTGCGCCATTACTAACAATTACTAGTGGCGTGTTAATAGTGGCGCACCTATAGTGCGCCATTAATGGCAAAAACTGGTGCGCCACTAATTGCCTTTTTTCTAGTAGTGCCTGGTTCCTAGAATGCCACAATACATCCTCTCTCGTTTCAGCATCATGAAAAAACCTCTGCAATCTTGGTGTAATTGGAAAATGTCTCAGAACATTATGAGGAATCCTCTTCACAAGATCGCCATCTTTCCATCTTGATGATTTGCATTTCGGCATTCACTTAAGTTGGCATAATCCTTCCGAACAGAACACAATTATTCTTACAAACATGGATCATATCATATCCAATTCCAACTGCGAAGGAAATTCTTCATTTCTTTGTAGGTGTGTGGCAGCTCGAGGCGCTTGTCTGGGAAAGATTCGCGAAAGCAGCCAACATCGCATCGAATGATTTGTTGGTCATCCGCTCATATGTCTTCACCAAGAAAGGTGACCATAGCTGAGAATCTTGACAGCTTATTTCACGGGGTGGCAACAGCGTTGCATTGTTCCAACATGCGGGCCCACCATTTTCTTCTGCGGTGAAAGTTCACGGAATGCACGAGCATTTCAGTAGCATTATTTCAATGTTGGTCAAACTCACTAGCTCCGCCACCACCACCTCCTCCTCCTCTTCCACACAGCATCGAGGCAGATCAAGATGGTGATCTACTGCTTCCACGTAGTCAATTACATTGGCGTTCACAGCTTCACCATGATGAACCCACCTAGTATATGTGACCGACATCCCATACAAGTGTAGATGATTTTGCACAGTTGATGGGGTCTTGTAACTGAATTCATACAACTGCTACAGGCGGCAGAGCACATCTGATTTGGGACCACCGTACTCAGCTCTAATAAAGTTCATGAAGTTTTCAACCCCCTCGACATATGCAGCGGAGAATCTTCGAGCAGAAGTTATCCAAGTCCCGTCCATCTGTTAGACATACAAATTAGTTCTTCTACTAGATATTACAGGAAAAACATATATGCTTTTTTATGAAGTCCAGAAAAAAAATACCTAGGTCGATGTCTAAAGCCATGGCAAGATATTTGGACGAGCAGATCTAAGTAACGAAATATATGTAAAGCTAATTCAACAAACATATTTGGGTGCCACATTATGGCAAGCCGTTTCAGCAGTCAATGAGGCCGAGCACACAGCCATCGAACTATCGAAGGCCATCCCAGCAACAAAGATCGAGTATAAAACGGTATAGAGCTATTTCACCTAACAGATTGGCTACTAGACCATGGCAATCTACGTTACAATAAATATATGGCAGGATATTTTAGCAACTAATCGGCCTTGGCATGCCATCTCAGCTAAGCAGATTGAGTGCAGAACAGGGCAAGGAAGCTTCTTAAGAAGATCATAATGACAGTAAACTACTTCGGCAAATAGCGAGATTAACAGCGTCTATCAGCTAACATTCAGCGCTACACCGGCATGAACGGGGCCTCAGTCTAGAATCGCGCGTGCGTGGGAGAAGCTGACCGCCGTGCATCTCCACACGAACATCGCCAGCGGTGGCGGCGCTGGCCGCCGTGCGCCTCCACAAGAACGTAGCCAGAGGTGGCGGCGCGGCTAGAGGACGGCAGTCTACGAGAGCGTACCGTGGGAGCGAGAGGGTCGCCGAACCTCGGCGCCGATGTATCACCTTTTTTGGCTAGTTGGCCGAAGGGCGGTTGAATCGGTTGGGGGAATTTTTTTGGGGGAGGATTTTTCGTGAGGTGGGCAGGGGGAGTTTGGCGCATGGTCGGTTTCTCCAAGTGCACTCCCACATGTCAGTGAAGAGGCAAGCTGAAGTGCGTTCTGTTTGCGTGAGCCGTGTGAAGGACCGAACGTGTGTGGGGTGCAATGCGACCGCAACAGGAGTGCTGTGAGTGTACCACCTTTTTTCCTTTTAAACTAGGTGCTTCGCCCCCTCAAAAAAAATTTGTTGCTTCGCGCGATCTATCGATACTACTACTAGTAATCCGGTAATCCCGACTAAAACGGCGTGGCCGGGTCTTTTCCCACGCGATATGCTGGGAGGTTGGCTTAGTTGGGTTTTCTAGGACGAGTAATGCTACACCTACGTAATCCCAGTTACGTAATTAACGTAATGTGAAACGTGTGAGCTGTTGATTGTAGATTGGGGGGAGGGAGGGGCCCACCACCATGAAAATCAGTGGACGAGAGAGAGAGGCAATTTACGTTAACCCTTTCGTAGGTTCCCGTAGATGTAGAAAGATGTAAAATGCGTGAATGTGTAGTGGACGTACTATTGGAGTGCCTAAGATAATTTGTGTATGTATAGACCCTATGTGTTTATTTTACTTCGCATGTTAGATTTGTCTCGGTTCAATAAAAAGCAGAGTTGGTGATGATGGTGTGCTGTCATCCTGCAATATAGGCCATCCGATCTATATCTAACGGATAGGAAGGAAACTATGACAATTTACCCGCACTCCTCTCCACATTTGCAGATAAGGCTTTCCCTCGTTCATCCTTTTCTCCCACAAGATCTTGATCTTCCGTGCAACGCACGGGCATCTTGCTAGTACTCCTACAATATGTATATTATTGTGAAAGTTCATATACACCGGCCGAGATTAATGCAAACATGACAGATTTTCATTACATTTTGAACTTTTATAGGACAAAAAAAATAAAAGAAACCCGACCCTAAACCTATTCTACGGCGGCGATCGACGTCCTTAATCCGTGATCTCCATGTACGGGGGCGGGGTTCAAGACCCATGAAGTGAAGGTGCGGTCTCCGGCGAGGAAAAGTAGAACACGGGAGACGGACCGGCCAGTTGGCACACCATGCCCTGCCGCCTCCCATGCCCTACTCATCCTCGGAGGAGTCCCCGACCTCGGCGGTGCCGGACGTTGGATGACGGCAAGTAGGACGCGTGGCTGACGGTGCTCCCGTAGTCGGCCGCCAGCGTGGCCACCACTTGTGCGGCAACTTGAGCGAGGGCGGCGACCTCGAGCTCCATCCCCGAAGACAAGCTCTCCCGCAAAGCGTTCACGCTTGCGGTCATGGCAGATCTGGTTCCAGGTAGGAGGACGATGCGCTATGTCATGGAGGTTAGCTGGGCATTGCCACTTTAAGTAGCGCATTCCGATGAGGCCAAGCGTCCTGGTGCGTCATTATGTCACCGGAGTTGGTTCCTCGGGCACCGAGCCTCTTAACGACGTCATACGGAAGGACGACATGAATGCGGGCAGCTGGCGCCGGCTGGGAACGCACCGCGCGACGGCACGAGGGACGAGGGTTTTTGGTGTGCCAGGGTAGTCAGCTGCGGTCGTGGCAACGTTGGAGATGCCCTTTGCTCACATGCGATCGAGGCATGTCATTGAAAAAGCAAGACGACCCGACATGGTCTCAGGTCCAGAGGATGCAGTTGGCGCGCTACACCACTCCAGCTGGACGTCGCGGCGCCCGTGCATCCTCGATGAGCGGGTGTTGGGGTGTGTTTGGATTGTGGCCAAAGTGCACCTCACCAAAATTTTGGTCATGACCCAAAGATTGGTCTTTGTTTGGATGGTTGCCATTTTTTTGGCATGCCAATGAACTCTAGCCAACTCTAGTTCATTTTTCTTGCCAATGTCGGCCAAATCATGGGCAACCAATACCTCAACAAAAATTTTGGTCATGACCGAAAGATTGGTCTTTGTTTGGATGGTTGCCATTTCTTTGGCATGCCAATGAACTCTAGCCAACTCTAGTTCATTTTTCTTGCCAATGTCGGCCAAATCATGGGCAACCAATACCTCAACCAAAATTTTGGCTACCCAATGCTTTGATGGGGCAACCTTGGGCACAAACCAAACATACCGTTGGTCGTGCCACAACACTAACGCCACCCTCGGCACACTGAAACCGACCGTGTCTAGCGGCGATATGGCGTGTCGCTCACAGCGATCGCCGTGTCGAGCGGTCTTGGAGCTGCGCCCCGTTGTTGGCCCCAACGACCCACATGAACGATTGTCGGTGGCGAGGAGGTCATGGGCCAGCTCCTCCATTGGACTAGTCTGTGCTACATCGTCCCGACGGGTGTGCCCCACATGTCGTCGGTTTCCCAGTTTTCCCGGCCATATTCGAGCGTCAGTGCTCCGCGTTGCGCATTAGGCCTTTCACTATGTAGGCCAAGCGAGACAACTTATTGTTTATTTGACCTGTTCAAGTATAACATGTGGCATTTGCTTATTTCTCATTCCTCTCCAACCCTCTTCTCCATCGATCATGTTGCCCTCCAGTCGAGTCCATCCTCCCGCATGCCTCATTTGAACATTCCGCCGAGTATCATTCGCATGTACCCACCCTAGTCCTCTTTCAATAGATCTCCGGACCCCGAGATGAAATCGATAGGGAACGAGTGGGGGCACATGATACCGAAGGCGGATTCAAAATTTTGAACCGGTGATCATAGCATCCGCAAATCATATATAAAGGGTATTCAATGTTCGTTTCGTTTTTGAACGTATAATATACTCCCTCCTATCCTTTCTAGTATACATATAAGCTTTATGTGTAGTCAAAGTATCTCTACTTTGATCAAAAACGTATCAACATTCAACAACGCCTAATCAATATTTTAGATTCGTACGTACTCCTAGATTTGTACTCGAGATGGTTTCCAATTTGACTATTGACAAGATTAATAGTACATGAGATGTATAATGTGAAAATTATATCATTGGAAACTCCTTTCACATACGAATTTGACCGTATGCTTTGTGTAAGTTGCATGTCATATATTATTACTCTAACATTTGGTCAAAGTTAGCCTCGAAAAACGCATTAGACCCTGTATGCTTTGTGTAAGTTGCATGTCGTGTAACTTGCATGTCATATATTATTACTCTAACATTTGGTCAAAGTAGTATAGTGGAAGTGGATCCTCTGACGTAGGTATCCCTGCCTTACCCTCCCTTTCGGTCACTTACTGGCGGACCCCATGCTTGCTAGGCCCCTCATGTCAGTTACTCAATGGGTTCGGCCACGTCAGGGGATCCTCATCCATAGTATACTCCCTCAGATTTTATTTACTCCACATAAAGCGGAGGGAGTGGTGGTATAATAAATGACGCAGGCGGGGAGGGAGGGGCGTCGGTTTGCTCTCAATCTGCGGTCCCTGGCGGCAGCATAAGACAAAGCACGTTCCATTCGGTGAGCAACGTGGAGGGTCCAGCGTGCGGGCTGCAACGCGAACGCGACAAGAAGCGATGTCAGATCAAAACCGATTGACCGGTCATGGCCGGAACCACTATTCACACCGAACCTTGGCTGCTCGGCCTCGCCAGCCACGCCCTAAAACCACACGAAATCTCCAGCCCATTCCCCCACCTTTCGATCCCCTAGCCCACATCAAGCGTCCCCTAGTTCGCCAGAAAGCCATGGTGTGCCGCAAGATCACTTACTACAAGATGCTGATGCCGGAGCGCCGCACAGCAATCGCGGCGGCGGTCGGCGCCACAGACCTCCGCTCCCAAGCTCTCTTTGCGGCTAAGGTAGTGCAGGGAGAACTACTGCGATTGTGTCCCGGTTCTTCCGGACGAGCACCTCAGTAGAGAAAGCCGAAACTGACGGCATGATGTGGCGAGAGCTGGTCGCTGTTCGAGAGGTTTTAAAATCCTTAAAGATTTTCCGCTTTAGGCGATAAATCGGCTTCACCCGATCTAGGCGTGTATAGCGCCCCAATTCGGCCTTACGGATTCTAGGGGCTTCGCCAAAATTTGAAATTGTAGACTTCTATGGCTAAGTGAAAGTTATAAAGCCGCATAGTCCGATTGCCTTGTTCGTTGCGCAGGACACCTGACCAAACATTTGGATAAAGAGTGTCCGGGTTTTCCACGAACACCCCAATGCTAGTCACATGGGAGCGGAAGCCGACGACTGGCCTACATTTAGGATTTTATAAACAGCCACACAGAAGGTAATATTTTAAATAACAAAAGCGCTACATAGCGCAAGTAACTTCGTCTTTAAATTACAAGCATGACAGAAGTGAACTCATTCAAAAATGGCATCCTTGGTACACTCATCGGCGACGAGACGAGCACCCTTCATCACGCCATCGTAGTACATCTCGGGATGGTGATGCGCCTTGCCCGCTGGCGGCCCGTCCTTGACCAGCTTTTCCACATCCAGCTTGCCCCAATGCACCTTGACGCGGGCAAAGGCTCGGCGGGCACCTTCGATGCAAACGGATCGCTTGATCACTTCAAGCCGCGGGCAGGCTTCCACCATCCGCTGATCAGGCCAAAGTAGCTACTAGGCAGGAGCTCACCAGGCCACATCCTCACTATGAAGTCCTTCATAGCCAGTTCGGCCGCTCTGTGGAGTTCGATCAACTACTTTAGTTGGTCGCTCAGAGGCATCGGATGATCGGCCCCATCATACTGGGACTAGAACAACTTCTCCATTGAGCTCCCCTCCTGGGCACGGTAGAACTCCGCAGCGTCTGAGACGCCGCGTGGCAGATCTGCAAATGCCCCTGGAGAGCTCCGTATTCGAGTAAGTAAAAGAAACGCCTCCTCCACATGCTTGATTTGCATAAAGAATTTATTACCCGCTGCTATCTTTTTGGCCTCCTGGATCTCCCGCTATGCTTTCTCGGCTTCGGCCTTGGCATCTTTCAAATTCACAAGGGCCTTCACAAGCTCGGCCTCCTTCGCCTTCAGATCATACTCCACGGACTCGCACTTCTTGCCGAGGTCCTTGAGCTCCTGCTGTACCTCACCTACCCTAGCACTTTGCTTTTTGCGCTCCTTACACTCCGAGGCCGCCTTGTCTTCGGCCTCGGATAGCGCCTTCTTCAGGGATGCCACCTCGGCGGTGGCCCCTGTTACATGGTCATGACGCTTTAGGCGTTAGACTGACTAATTTTGCCTATCTTCAAATACATACAAACGGGGAATCATTTACCTTTATTCTCCTCGAGCTGCCTCTTCGTGAGGCCGAGCTCTCCCTGCGCCTGCTCCATATCCTGCTTCAGTTCGGTGACTTCGGCAGTGCGGGCAGCAGCAGCAAGCAGCACAGCCTGTTTATGCACACGAATGTTTATTGTTAGACCCTTGCGGATTATAATTGACCCTCCGTTTGGTTTTTCTTTCCGAACACCAAATAGAGTATTAGGGGCTACTACCTATCGGGTGGTAATTTTACACATATTTATTACTTACCTCAAAACCTGTCAAGAGGCTGGAGCAAGCTTCGGTTATTCTGCTCTTGGCGGACGAAACCTTCCGAATCACCAAACTCATAAAAGTGCAGTGCTCCTCATCTATGGAAGCGCCAAGCGCTTCCAGCAGACAATCCGCGCCTCGGCGCACCGAAGTCCTCGATGCAGAGCGGCTCGCCCTCTCGGCGAGGCTGCCCGCTGAGTTCGAACCATTGAAGGTTTGGGACGGTGTTGGTGAGAGCCCGGCCTATTGTGGCTCTCACCGACACGATCCGCGGGGACCTTGAACCCCGCGTGTCCGACGTCTGGGACCCCGCCTTGGGGCGTCTCCAGAGTCACCTCCCCCCGCTCGGGGAGCCTTTGGGACAACACTTCCGTGTCGTCCGCGGGTTGAGGAGTAGTGGCTGTCGAAAGCGAATTGATCTCCGAACCACTCTGGGATCCGGAGGAAGACACTTCAGGGTGAGCCCTGGCCGGACTGCATATATGTTCGGCACTATAATTATAAAAACTATGAAGTGAAACCATGATAGAATGAGGACACTTACGATCGCACCGGGGGCTTCCCTCGGGGCAGCCACCCCTCCTCGCTGTAAGCAGCCGTGGCGGAATAGTCCGGAAGGGTTACCTCCCCCTTCTTGGACGCCCCAGCCTCCCCCTCCGGGGCGGCTTTTCTCTTCTTCTCCCCCCTAGTGTGGGGAGGTGGAATTTATTCTTGATCCCCATGCCTCCGCGGGAGGAATTTGTCTCGTCGTCATCAAACGACAGGGGTATAACGGCCTTGCGCCGAGGGCCTTTTTCGGCACCCTGCCCGCCTCTCCGGGCCCCTCATCCTTTCTAGATGGGGCGTCTTCTTATTCTTCCTCCTCCCCTTCGTGGGGGGAGTCTGCCTCATCGTGTTCGGACGAGGCTTCGGACGCAACCTTACACCGGAGACCCTTCCTGGTCCCCGGGGCCTTCTTTTCGGCCTTCTTCTCCGGCATCTTGTACGGTGCCGGGACTAGAATCTCCGTCAGGAGAGCATCAGCTGGATCTTCTGGCAACGGAACCGGACAGTCAATCCGCTCCGCTTTCTTCACATAATCCCGAGGCAAGTATACACAAACAGTTAAGACTCCCCCATGAATGTATTGGGAAAAACCGAACCCGATGGTAGTCCCAAAACTCACCGAACGCGGGGGCCGCGCTGCATGAAGTCCGCGGTCCTCAGATGTGGGAGGAGGTATTTCGGAGGCCTTAAACAACTCCTTCCATGCATCTTTGTGCTTCATGCCATAGAGCCTCTGAAGCGTCTGGTGTTCGGTCGGGACGAACTCCCACAAATTGAATGCCCGCCTTTGGCACGGCAGAATCTAGCGAACGAGCATGACCTGGATCATGTTGACAAGCTTAATGTTCTTGTCCTTCATGCTCTTGATGCAGGTTTGGAGTCCGGTCAGCTCTGTAGGTTCGCCCCAAGTCAGGCCCTTCTTTTTCCAGGAGGTGAGCCGCATGGGGGCTCCGGATCAGAACTCGGGGGCCGCCGCCCAGTTGGCGCCGGGCGGCTCGGTGATGTAGAACCACCCCGATTGCCACCCTTTTACGGTCTCCAGAAAGGAGCCGTCCAGCCAGGTGACGTTAGGCATCTTGCCCACCATGGCCCCTCCGCACTCCGCTTGTTGGCCGCATACAATCTTTGGCTTCACGCAGAAGATTTGCAGCCACAGGCCGAAGTGAGGCTGGATGCGGAGGAAAGCCTCGCATACGACGATGAACGCCGAGATGTTGAGGATGAAATTCGGGGCTAGATCATGGAAATATAGCCCGTAGTAGGACATGAGCCCGCGGACGAAGGGGTGAAGTGGAAACCCCAGTCCACGGACGAAGTGGGCGACGAACACGACCTTTTCATGGGGTCCCGGGGTCGGGATGACCTGCCCAGTGTCCGATAGCCGGTGCGCTATGTCTGCGGCCAAGTATTCGGCGGCCCGAAGATTTTCTATATGCTTCTCCTTGACGGTGGAAGCCACCCACTTGGCTCTTGCTCCGGACATGTTTAGTTGTGCGGAGAAGACTTGGGCTTGGGCGCTGGAGCTCGAGGGGGCAAGAGTGGGCAAAGGAGGAAGAAGGCGTGGGTAAAAATGGGGAAATCTTATCCCTTTATAGAGGAGACGAAAGAGGTGCGCCTCCCCACTTGCCCGTTGGAAATCGCTTGCTTCCCAAGCACCACAATTGATGATGTGGTGGGATTACCCATACCCGTATTGATGAGAATCCCGTGATAAGGGGACACGATCTCTGCTTTGATGAGACGTGTCAAGGAAACTGCCTCGCGATATACACCGTGGCTGGTTGTGGGAAAACGGTTCGAATAATGACCCAACCGTAATGACACGTCGTGTTGCCTAAAATGTTGTCAGCATATTGCATTTGTGAAATACCATTCTCTCTGCGGTGGCATGTGAAGATCATTTTGTGGATCCGGACACGGTCCAAGTGTCAGGACCCCGATTCCAAGTCACATCGACCTAGCCGGTAACACCTCATATCACTTTGTGGCCTCACGCACGGTATTCCCACGGGTGTCGCCTTACCATGGCCCGGGACTGTTTGCATCTTTTGGCTCACGTATATGATAGTGTCGCTAGCATCCACATGACAAAGAACCCGGGCCGACATGGCTAGTCGTGAACCCAAAGCGGCACTAACCTATGGGGACAGGCATACATGAAACACTTGAGCATGTCGGTCATCAGCGTATGAACTTGGGCTGTAGCCTTTGGGCTAACAGGACTCCGGTATCCCGGCTGTAGCAGAGCTAGGCAGGACTCCAAGTATCACCGCGTGACATTTCCCCGAAGGGACAGACATAGGAACGAAATGAATCACATGCCGGCCAGTCAAGTGTCCAAGCAGTAGTGCTGGGCTAGCAGGACTCCGGTGAACCGGGCTGTAGCGGACTACTATCGCTCAGAAGCACGAGACTACATTTCCCCATATGAGAGGCTGCCAAGGATAAACAACTAGTTTGTCGGATCCCACACATACCAAGCATTTCAAACATACACACAATATGCTCAATATGTGTAAATACGACGTGGCATCACAACATAACTCTACGACTCAAAATATTATTCATTAGGCTCCGAGGAGCGAGATATTACAAACATGGGTCTCATGACCCAACACTCGAAACATACAAGTCAAAGCACAAGCGGAAGCTAAACATGTGCAGGGTACAGACAACTATAAATGAAAAGGGCTGAGAAGCGACTATCTACCAGATCTGCCGAGGCACAAGATCGTAGCTGAGGTAACAAGCTAAGCGTCGAAGTCCAAGCGGAACTACTAGCGAGGCCGGCGTCTCTCTGCAAAAAACATAGAATAGGCAAGCGTGAGTACAATTGTACTCAGCAAGACTTACATCGAACTAACTACATATGCATCATCATCAAAGGGGGGTGGTGGAGTTTGACTGCAGCAAGCCAGCTTTGACTCGGTGGCTATCTGAACTCATTTGCAAGTAACTCTTTTGAGGTGGCGCTACGAGTCCACATATTCACCATGGCAATACACCACTATGGATCCGCTCCCGTCTACCTCGAGAAACGCCATCCATAGCACTCACGCTTATCTTGCGCATTTTAGGGTATCCACTTTCCTTGTCTATGAACTATGCAAGGGTCCAAGTTTCCATATCCGAGAAACCGGCTATTGAATAGATAATGATAACCCTGCGGTGTACTTCTTCACACACGCTCTCGCCACTTACCGCCTGTACCGTCATGTACCTCGGCAACCTTCAAGCGGAAGCAGGCGAGGAGTCGGCCACGACGACTAACCACACAAGTCTCTCGTCGGGTTTATCGCCTATTCGGGTTCCATCCGCAAGGAGATCCGGCGGGGTGTCGCCACGGCCCCAAGCGATGTGAGCAGGGTTCCCAAGCCCACCAACGGGTGCCACTTGGTACACCGTGCCCTTGTGCCTAGTCTGTCCCGAGCCCACATGCACTGGTGCCACTTGGTAGACTACTAACACTACCTACAAACACGAAACTAGTTGCAACTCACGGGCAGAGATCAAGTTGATTAATAAGTCGAGAGGGGTCGAGTTACCGGAACCCAATGTGTGGTAGTAACTGTTCATGGATCACAAACACAGAACTCAGTTCCTGAGGGCGGCTGCAATGAGACAACCCACCATGTACTCCTACATGGCCTCTCACCGCTACCTTTACCAAATCGTGTTCACACACTTAGCTCACACACGATGGGACATGTTCACCACTTTCCAATTCATTCCCGATGAATCAGACCCGACTCAACTCTAAGCGGTAGCAGGCATGACAAGCAAGCATAAATGAGTAGGCACAACATGGGCTCAAACAACTCCTACTCATGCTAGTGGGTTTCATCTAATTCTTGTGGAATGACAGGTCATGCAAAGGATCAAGGGGTTCAGCTACACTGAGCAAATAACATTGAATCGTTGTTGTCCTAATGCAATAAAATAGAGCAGGAGCGAGAGAGTGGGATTGTATCGGAATGAACAAGGGGTTTTGCTTGCACGGCACTACGAAGATAATAGTTCTTCATCGGTGTCATCGAATAATCATCGTCGGTACATCGTCTCACCGAGGGACAATTACCGGCAAACAAGAAGAGCACAATCAATGCAATGCACATATATGATGCATGATCATGTTAAGGTACTGAATTCACCTAATGCAATAATAATCCAAGTTAGTTGGGTGGAATTCAAACAAGGTTGAATTCCAACTCAAAATGCTATTTCTAAATTACCTAATCATGATTCATCCTATTCAGTGATGTTAACTTGTTCAAACATGCATGATCATGGCATAAACAGATTCTTCATATTTTTCTGATCATTTTTCATATATAAATTATTTCCATCCGATTACGGTTGAATTTATATGATTTTAGAAGTTTAGAGAATTTTCTGAAATTACTGAATTAAATTAAATCCAAAAAGGGATTCTCAAGTCGACTGACGTCGGTGTGACGTCAGCGATCAACTGGGCGCTGTCCAGGTCAAACGGCGTTGGGAGGCCACGTCGATGCCTAACTAAACTAATCGGTTAATTAGCACTAACCCGGTTAGTTAAGTTAGTTTAAAACCTAACTAGAGTAGTTAGTCGGGCGGGGCCCATGTCGATGACAGGGGTGGTCAAACCCGGTCAAAGGTCATCGCCACCGGCTTTGACGCCGGCGACGTCGAACGCGGCGGAGCAAGTGCAATTAGCCATTCCGGCCACCAAAAGGCGGAAGGGACCTCTGAGGAGCCGGGGGCCTTGCTGAAGTTCTTGGTGGGGTGGTTGGAGCTCGGGCGGACGGTAGAGGCACCGGCGTGACGAGCTATCTGGCGGCGGAGCTCGGGTAGGTCTTGGGGTTGGCGCTAGGGGCACGGCAGGCGAAAGAGTGGGTGCTACGGACTCCCTCTGAGTGCGGTGAAGACGACGGCGTGCTCGGAACCGAGCCATCGTGGCTGTAATACGCCCGCGACGTCTTGATGGCGGCGGCGGGTTTGATCCGCGGGGAGTGGTAGCTAGAGGGGAGAATGAATCGGAGAAGAGGATCAACTCGGGAGCTCACCGTGGTTGCGAGGAGGCCGTCGGTGAGCTCGGGTGGGCACCGGGCAGTGAATTTGGCGACGGCGACCGGCGGGTCGAGAGAAATGGTGGGGCGGCGCCTCGGGGTGCTCGGCGTCGAGGAACTTCGGTGAGGAGGGCGGGCGTCCGGCGGAGGCCATGGACATGTCGGCCAGGCGAGGAGGGCCGGTGGCCACGGCGGCGAGCGGCGGCGTTCTCGGTGGCGTTCGGTGAAGAGAGGGAGAGAGAGCTCCAGGGGAAGGGGAGGGACGAGAGAGAGCGAGAGAGGTGCGGGGTGGCTGCGTGGCGACGCAAGGAGGTCGGGGAGGCCAGGCAGGCAGGGTGGAGGTGGCGCGGCGCGGCGGTGCACGCGTCGGCCACGCTGCTGTGTGGCGCTGGGAAGACGACAGGGAGGGGAGGCTCTTTGGGCTGGGCAGCTGGTGGGCAGTGGGTGAGGGGGAAAAAGAGAGGTGGGCGGGGCTGGCCAGTGGGCCGGCCGAGCAGCAGGAGCTGGGCCGCCACAGGAGCTAGGCGCCGCTGTAAATTAGGTAAGTTTACCTATTTCGTTTCCTTTTATTATTTTCGACATTTGTTTTGGTTTATTTAAAATACTAAATCAATTTAATTAATTATGCCAATTTTGCAGGAGCTTACTAAATTACTCGGGAGCTCCTCAACGAAAGGCATAATTTTGGACAACATTTATGTATATAATAATATATATCCAAAGCAAATATTTACGTATTAATTCCAAATGCCCAAAATAAATACTTATGAGATCCTAAAAATATTGGTTAGATTGTTAACTCTGTCCAATATTTTGAGAAACCACATGAGCATTTCCTTGGACCTTTTGGGCGATTTTTATTTAGGTCATTTCAAAGGTGATTACGAGGGTTTCACAAATCCCCATTTCAATTTTCATGGAAATTAACATGATGACATGAATGCCTTAATGCAACTAATGTCAAGCAATTCTAGGGATGTGACACCAAGTGTTCTATAATTACTTTGGAGTACTCGGAGATGGAACCCGCCCTGCAATGCCGAAGACAAGACTACGCGCCGGACTCATCGTCATTGAAGCCTGGTTCAGGGGCTACTGAGGGAGTCCTGGATTATGGGGTATCCGGACAGCCGGACTGTGTACAACGTCCGGACTATTGAAGCGTGAAGATACAAGACTCAAGACTTCGACCCGTGTCCGGATGGGACTTTCCTTGGCGTGGAAGGTAGGCTTGGCGATCCGGATATTATATTTCCTTCCTTGTAACCGACTCCATGTAAACCCTAGCCCTCTCCGGTGTCTATATAAACCGGAGAGGTTGGTACTTAGAAGGCCGATCGCAATTACATTCATACCATCATAGGCTAGCTCTTAGGGTTTAGCCTCTACAATCTCGTGGTAGATCTACTCTTGTACTACCCATATCATCAATATTAATCAAGCAGGAAGTAGGGTTTTACCTCCATCGAGAGGCCCGAACACAGGTGGCTGTCTGTCCCTTGCTTCCGGTTACCATCAGCCTTGGCCTTAAAAATCGGGACCCCCTACCCGAGATCCACCGGTTTTGACACCGACAACTGGTGATATTCTACTCGCTACCACCATGATAAGCCATACTTTGGCATATGTCGCACCCAATGTCACGACCGGTTTTCCGGGTATTAAATTCCAGAAAATGACCCTTGTGCTCACCAGCCCCAGGATTACTGTTAGCTGATGAGGCACCAACTTGATACAGAAATTCCAAGAAAAATGCAAAATATGCGGTACAAGACCTTTCTGGCCTGTGAGTACAACAAATGGTTTCTAGTGGTTGATGGCGGAAGCGGTTTGTGGGTCACTAGCGTCTATGGGACTCCATTTCCCACAGGAACAGCTGACCAGGATAACTCCTATCTTCGCGAGGCTGCTATCATCATTGCTTAGGTTCCGGGCTGTCATCACGGTCGCTCCTCTCCGTGCAAGAAATCTGGCCAAGACAATAGCCAGGGACAAGCCAGTGAGTAATTTTTAATGTACTCGCAAACATTATGAAAACGGGTATAATATAACAACGATAATTATGTTCTGAAATATTTTATGATCATAACGTCAGTCACAAAAATAAAATCTCTGATGCATGCAAGCAGGTTATTTATGTACATGAATATGCAATAACATAGTAGTAACAAAATGCACCGATCGAATTATGCGAAGCGGCGCCTCGAAGGTTAGTAAACGACGAGCATGCCTCAGTCGGGCGTCTGAGCGACACCACATAAAGGGCTTATAAAGAAAATAAATAACAAGCATACCACAGCCGGGCGTCTCAGCGACACCTCAAAAAGGGATTATAAAGTAAATAAATAACGAGCATGCCACAGTCGGGCGTCTCAGCGACACCACCTAAAGGGCTTATAAAGTAAATAAATAACAAGCATGCCACAGTCGAGCGTCTCAGCGACACCACCTAAAGGGCTTATAAAGTAAATAAATAATAAGCATGCCACAGTCGGGCGTCTTAGCGACACCACATAAAGGGCTTATAAATAATCACAGTGAATATCCAGGAGGTAGAACCATCCCAGGGATACTCGATAATTCCAATAATATAACGGGTTAGTCCACAACAAATCATGATCATCACAAGTCACAAGTCGTGATCCCAGTTCTGGTTTAACAGTTTCTCCTCCGAAGACCGACACTAAGACCGATACTTGACCCATCCCAGACTGTAATCCTTAACCATGGACACGTCTATTCGAATAGATTTAATCTCTGCAGAGAGTGTACTCTTTACCCACAAGTAACAGATTCCTTTAGTCCATCGGGACTAATTCAGTCTACGACCTTTTAATTGACAACACACCTATCCGCACACACCAGCCTAACTTACCAGTGTCTGGAATCACCCACGACACCCGTTAAGCGAAACTCTAAGTGGGGAGGGTACAACCTCGACATAGCATGGGATCACAAAATTTATACTGCAGCAAAACTAGGGAGCTACCCGTCGGCTACAACAGAAACACCCATGCTCCGGACCAGGTGGCATGCCTACGGATGCCTTGGTATCTTCCACCATGGCCTCTACATGCGGTGTGTGCTAGGAAAGGGGTTGACAACTTCTTGAACCGTACCCTACCTCGGCGAGGGACAAGTGGTAACCTGAACAAGTATGGGGTTGCTTGGAACAAGACTTGATCTATGGTCGACTCAGGAGGCTTAGTATTCCCTGCATGGTTAGCATAACAACATATACTTCAATCAACAGACATAATCACCACGCGACATACCTCCTCATGCCATACCGGACACGACCGTCTCGACGGAGGACTAGGGACAAGACCGTGTCTACCCAAGACAGAGGCCTTCCCGGATTTCCTTCCGGTATGCATGAAAGGCATATGATGGACATTACTATCACAACCATATCAGACTCCCATAGCATAAAATCAACAATATGCACTCATGAGTAAGAACATATCATCACATAAAATGACGTATACCCCGTGTCGAAGGTGGTGTTGTCACCGTGTCAAATAACACACACAATATTATGCCAGGGTTCATAATGCTTGCCTTCAAGTGGTGGGGAGGCAGGGTGCATTCCAAAACTCTTGAAAGCTTTCTCCTCTCTCCAAAAATCCTATTTAAAAATATTTTTGAATAAATATATAGTTTAAAAACAGTACTAAAAAGTTGTCTGATTTTTTTGAAATAAATCTTAAAATAAACTAGACAATATTTGAGGGAGGCAGGAAAAAGAATCAACTCATTTGGAGTTTTATTTAAAAAGATATAGCCAGTCAAAGTTTAGTCAAATCTCTGGTTAAAAAAACATAAAAGAAAAGAAAAGCGATTAGAATATCGTACCGTCGAACCGTACTCTGGTTTCGTCTCCCACTTATCCGCGTGTGGATAGGCGTGTGTCACTTGACGATGGAGTGCAGGGGACCCACTGGGTCAGGTTTGACTGGTCTTCCTCCTCCTCTTCCTCTTGCCGGGGCGGGACTCGGCGATGCTCGCCGTGACAGTGGCACCGTTAGGAAACCGAGCCATCTGCGGGCTAAGGAGGTCGAGGCGGTCCTATCGGTGGTGGTTGGGTCGATAGGGGTGGAGGGAGTCGCCGTCGACGAGCTTCGCGACGGCTGGTGGCTTCGGGAGCAAAGTGGACTTGGGGCTACGGTGGCTCTCCGTCGTGGCCGGGGTGTTGGGTGGCCATAAGGCAAGTGGATTCTGTTTGTGGTCTTGGGAGGCTGGGAGGCTCTGATTGTGATGAGCGGGCAGGGAGGCGGTGTGGCCGAACTGGCGGAGGCAGGAAGGCGGCCTTCCGAGGCGATTCTTGGCTCTGGGAGCCCTAATGGGTTGGCTTGGGGTCGCCTGAGTGCTCGGAGAGGTGCGGGGCTCCTTAAATAGGTGGCCAAGGTTGGTTTCCTGCGGCGGTGGATAAGGTCGCCGCGAACCGCCTCTGTTCGGCGGGCGTCGTGGCGCCGACAGTGCTAGCAGACGGCGAGGATAAGCTTAGACTGCTCAAGGGGCAGGCGCGGCCTTGGCTGTGGCTTGGCACCACCGCTGCAGGGGCTCACTTGTGGGCGCCGGCGTGCCGCCAAGGGGCTCGACAGCGGTGCTGTAGGGCGCCAGGGGCAACTTGGCGCGCCTCAATGGTGGTCGAGGGTGGGGCGCGACTCTGTAGGGCGAGCAAAAGTCGAGGCGCGACCTTGGCGGCTCGGTGCTACGCATGCAAGATGTGCGCTCTGGCGCCCAGACACGCCGCGACATGCTCGACAGAATGCCAAGGTGATCTAGAGCGCACGGGTGAGGTTGGCAACTAACAGGACCAGGCTAGGGTTTGTAAGAAAGCAAATGGACATGTGGGTTAGGCCAGGAGACCAAGCTTTCAATGCTAACTAAAAACCATGTCAAAACTGGCCATGCACACAAGGTGTTTGGCAAAATGCCAAGGGCACCTAGGCATTTCTTAGAGTGGTCATAATCTCCAGATTGGGGTCTCTTTAGGTGAAGGTGGTGGTGGCCAGGTTAGTTTGTCAAGGGAAGAAACTTTCTAGTGCAAATATTTGAGAAAATCAGTTTTTGGCTCAAACTAAAGGCTGACATTTCATGGGCCAAAAATATTCCAATGGGTTCATGCTCCTGGTCTTAAGGGTTTAGCAGGGAGGGCTACAAGTAGGAAAAGAAATCAGGGATAAAGGAGCAACTTAAAATGTAGTTGCTGTACAAATCATCAAGTTGGACTAGAATGGAAAAGAAGTTGATTCACTCAAATTTTTCCAAGAACGTAGCTGGGTTTTTGCATAAAGTTGAACAATATACTCTTGTTAACCTCCCATAATTTTGGTGGAAGTTTTAAAGAAGTATTTAAATAGGTTGTAGTGCAAAACTGCCCACTGGACCAGATTTGAAAATTAGGTGTAGAACTCAAAATATTCAATGAATGAAATATATTTTTGCATAAAAGTGATTTAAAGACATCAAATGACATCCCCAAATTTAGTTTGGAATATTAGTTAAATCTATCAAATGGGTGTAGTTCAAAAAGAGCACCAAAACTAAAGATAAATCACCTTAAGGGATAAGGCTCAGAGAAAAAAATATATTATGTAAATAAATCTATTGATTAAGAATTGTCATATCGAGAGAGCATAGAAGTCCAATACATTTTTGGAAAGTTTCCACTTGGGTAAAACTCCTCAATATTTAAGAAAAGGGGTTCTGAAATCAACAGAAAATCTAGAAAGCAAAAAATTTTAAACTCCTGTCAAAATTTTAATAATTAAAACATGGTCAAATTTTTGGGGTGTTACACCCAACCCCCGACATTTGGCGCCCACCATGGGGCGAGGTGCACCGTCGTCCGGAGAACTGTGCAGGCGGGAACCCTTTTCCTCCTGCCGGCGCAGCCAGCCGACTCACGCCAGACGGAGTCTCGCCCGGCCTTGTACATGGCGCGGAAATCGCCTATGCGGCCAGTTGCCTCGCTGATCTTGTTGGCGAGGTTCGCCTCTCCGACGAGCCCGCATCCGACACGGGCACAGGCAGTCCCGAGAGCCTCCTTGTGGGCCTCCTTGATCAACTCCACGTCGCCAGCGAGCCAGCTGTGGGCCTGGAGTCTGTAGGCTCCACCGACCCAATGCTGGTCGATTCCGACACTGCGTCGCTTGACGCGTTCCACACCAACGTGGTGGTCTACGATGAGCTGCTCCCTCGTGCGGAGAGCGGGGGAAGCACCATCACGGAGGTGCTTGTCATCGTTCATGGCAAGCACTCCGGCGGAGGTGCTCATGACCCGCTCGACGCGACATTGCAAGACCTGACTGCGCCCATTCCCGAAGACGCCGACGCCGAGACGCTGGAGGCACGCCGCCTTCAGCTTGTCGAAGGCGCCAAGAAGCAGCGAGCATGAGGCGCTGTCGAGAGGCCTACCAGTAGCGAGATGGACCAAGGCTGTGCGGCACGCCAGCTCCAGCTGGGCCTAGCCACCTTGGCACAGTCCAGCAGCGCGGCGTGGCCATCGCCAACCTGTTCGGGGCGAATCGCCCCGTTTACACCACGCCTGCGGAGAACATCCGAGCTGCCCAGGCGGCGGCGGACGAGCTGGACAAGTTCGAGGGAGAAGAACATCGCCTGATGATGGAGCGTGTCCAGCGGCTCCTCGACGCGGCCGTCGAGCAGAACGAGGCCGGCTGCCGCACTGATGTGCCGCAATGGCAAAACAACGATCCGCCTCCCCGCCGAGAAGAAGGCGCGACATCTCGGACGCCGACTGGTAGCGTCCGCGGAAGAAGAGACAAGGAGCCGGCTGCCAGCCGCAGTCGGACTCGCATCACCATAGAGCGCGACCAAGACGGACGACCAAGAGCAGTGGAACGACGGGACGACTATCCGCCTCCTCCCCCTCACAGGGAAAGGCGAGTCTCCCTGCCGCCTGTTGATCACCCGACACTCGGCGACCGCCTTGGCCACCGAGAAGGAGTCGGAGAGAATGATGCTCGCCACCGGATCGACCGTCTCCACCGATCCCTGGCGCTAGAAGAGGAAGACGAGTTGGGTCCGCCGTGTTTCGGCCCCCGCATTCGAGACGAGCCCTTTCCCATAGGGTTCACGCTCCCAAGAGATACACCCAAGTACACCGGCTCCGTGAAGCCGGAAGACTGGCTGGTCGACTACTCCACCGCCGTCAATATAGCGAATGGCAACAAGCGTGTTGCCGTGAAATACGTTCCGCTCATGCTCCAGGGCACAGCCCGGACATGGCTGAATAGCTTCAAGCCCCGCAGCATCAACAGTTGGGTCGACTTCACCGACGCCTTCGTTCGCAACTTCACCAGCATGTACAAACGGCCGCCCAAGCCTCGCCAGCTCTCCTTGTGCATGCAAGGCCCCAACGAGTCGACTCGCGACTACCTCACGCGCTGGGCCGAGCTCTGTAACTCCTGCGAGGGCGTGCACGAGGTGTAGTCTATCGAGTAATTCACCGCCGGGTGCCGAGAAGGCACCCTCCTCAAGCACAAGCTTCTCTGCGATGAGCCAGAGACCCTCGACGAGCTGCTGATCATAGCAGACAAATATGCCATGGCCGACTCCTCCATGAAGGCGGAGATTCAAGTTAGTGCGACTGGAAAAGTGGCTCCGCAGGCTCCACGAACCCCGGAGGGAGACGCCAGTCGGCGTCAACAGCAGAGCGACCACAAGCGCATGGCCCCACAGCCGGCTTCCACAAGCCGGCAGGTGGCAACAGTCGAGGACCAGCTGCCATAAGGGCAGCCTCTGACCAAACGTCAGAAGGGCGGCAAGCCCAACTGGTTGCCGGCTTTCTCATATGAGCAGACTTTGGACGCTCCCTGCAAATTCCATAGTGGTGCGAAGCCGTCCAACCACACCACTCGGAAGTGCCACTGGCTCACCAGGATCGCCAAGGGAGATGGCCTCTTGCCTCCCCCGCCTGCTGGGCAGCCGCCTCCTCCTCCGCCCCAGCAGTCGGCGGTCAAACTGGTCGGCGCGATACAAGACGAGTACCCAGAAGAGCATGGAGCCTACATGGTGTTCACCAGCGTAGCCGATGATCGACGCAGCAGGTGGCTGCAGCAGCAAGAGGTGAATGCAGTAGCATCAGAGACACCAGAGTTCATGCATTGGTCCTAGAAGCCCATCAGCTGGAGCAGAGCCGATCACCCAGAGGTGATGCCCAATCCCGGCTCCCATGCATTGGTTTTGGATGACACCTTTGCCACAGATAGGTGAGCTGCTCGTTTCTCCTGAGTCCTGATAGACGGCGACAGCAGCATCAAATCCTGTACAAGGATACCATGGAGAAATTAGGAATCAGACAAAGCAGCTTCAGTCTAGCCGGACAGTATTCCATGACATAGTTCCTGGCCGTTCCTGCTCACCAATCGGCAAGATCCTGATAGACGTCCTCTTCGGAGACAAAGATGACTTCCGCCGAGAGTCAGTTTGGTTTGAGGTGGTGGACCTTGAGAGCCCATACCATGCGTTACTTGGCGGCCTGCCTGGCCAAGTTCATAGCTATCCCCACTATGCCTACCTCAAGATGAAGATGCGAGTTCGAGGATTCTCACCATAGCCGGCGACTACGAGAAGTCGTCCGCTGCTTGCCGAAGCGATCGGCTGGCCGAGTCCCTCGTGATCGCAGCTGAGAAGCGGCTACTTGACCAGGTTATGGTGATGGCAGGAAAGAAGCCGGAAATGTCGCCCGATCCCAAGGAGTCGGAAGCTGAGGGCTCGTTCAAGCCGGCCAAAGAAATAAAGAAGATACCCTTGGACCCGGAGCACCCGGAGAGGTACGCCGTCGTAGGTGCAAACCTCTACAGCAAATAGGAAGGCGAGCTCATCGATTTCCTCCGTGAGAATCGGGACATCTTTGCATGGTCCCCCAAAGACATGCCAGGTGTCCGACGGATTTCGCCGAGCACAAGTTACATGTCCAATCTGATGCCAAGCTAGTTAGGCAGCCCTTGCGCCGCCTGTTAGAAGAGAAGAGAAGAGTTGTTGGAGAAGAGATAGCCCGGCTGCTGCCAGCCGGCTTCATCATGGAAGTATTCTTTCCAGAGTGGCTAGCCAACCCGGTCCTAGTGCTGAAGAAGAACAAGCAGTGGCGAATGTGTATTGACTACACTAGCCTCAACAAAGCATGCCCCAAGTACCCATTCGCTTTGCCAAGGATCGACCAAGTGATAGATTCCACAGCCGGATGCGAGCTGTTGAGTTTCTTAGATGCAGGATATCACCAAATCAAGTTGAACCGGCCGACAGACTGAAGACCGCCTTCGTCATGCCGTTTGGAGCCTTCTGCTACTTGACCATGACGTTTGGCTTGAGGAATGCCGGCGCCACCTTTCAACGTTGCATGCAGAAGTGCCTCCTCAAGCAACTCGGCAGAAACGCCCATGTTTACGTGGACGATGTGGTGGTGAAGACGGAGAAGCATGGAACACTGCTGGAAGACCTCAAGGAGACTTTTGAGAAACTGCGCCGGTGTCAGATCAAGCTCAATCTAGAGAAATGCGTCTTCGGAGTACCAGCCGGCCAGCTTCTTGGCTTCCTGGTCTCCGAACGTGGCATAGAGTGCAACCCCGTAAAAATTAAGGCCATCGAGAGAATGGAAGTGCCCACCCGACTGCTGGATGTGCAGAAGTTCACTGGCTGTTTGGTGTCCATTAGCCGCTTCATCAGTCGGCTAGGAGAGAAGGCTCTTCCCTTGTACCAACTCATGAAGAAAACCACTTTTTTTTGAGTGGAACGACAAAGGCGAATGACTTTTCTCCAGCTTAAGAAGATGTTGACTACTCCACCTATCTGGCGGCTCGACTCCTAAGGGCCCATGCTCCTATACACCACCAACAACCGAAGTGGTCGGCCACAGTCATCGTGGTAGGCGCAAGGAGGAAGGCAAGGCACTACGGTCCGTAGACCGGTATATTATTTGAGTGAAATCTTGTCGACCTCCAAGCAAAACTACCCCCACTACCAGAAGATGTGCTATGGCGTGCACTTTGCCGCCAAGAAATTGAAGCCTTACTTTCAAGAGCACCCAATCACTGTGGTCTGCACAGCTCCACTAGCCGAGATCATCGGAAGCCGGGATGCTTCAGGCCGAGTGGCCAAGTGGGCCATAGAGTTGGGCCCCTACACCATCTACTACCAGCATCGCACCGCCATCAAGTCACAAGCGCTGGCCAACTTCCTCGTCGACTGGGCCGAGACCCAGTACCTGCCTCCAGCGCCCGACTCCACCCATTGGCGGATGCATTTTGATGGCTCCAAGATGCGCACCGGCTTGGGAGCCGGCATTGTACTCACCTCTCCCAAAGGCGACAAGCTCAAATACGTGCTGCAAATACATTTTGCCACCTCCAACAATGTCGCGAAATACGAGGCACTCATTCACGGGCTCCGGCTTGCTAAAGAGCTCGGCATTCGCCGGATCCTGTGCTATGGTGACTCCGACTTGGTGGTCCAGCAGTCGTCCAGCGACTGGGATGCCAAAGACGCAAACATGGCAAGCTACCGTTTCCTCGTGCAACAACTCAGTGGATATTTTGAAGGGTGCGAGTTTCTCCACGTGCCAAGAAATGACAACGAGCAAGCAGACGCCTTGGCACGAATCGGCTCTACCCGTCAAGCAGTACCGTCCGGCGTCGCCCTTCAACGCCTCCTCAAGCCGTCCGTCAAGCCATCGCCGGAATCAGATTCTATCTTCGTGCCGGCTCCTCCTGAAGCAGTGGGATCCGACTCAAGAGCCCCAACAGATGGCACAAGAATTCTGGCAGGGGGCCCAGAGACTTCAGAACCCGGCCCGGGGACTGCGCCAATCAGCCCGGAGACTTCAGAACCCGGCTCGGGGACTGCGCCAATCGGCCCGGGGACTTCATCGATCCAGCAAGCGGCTTCATCGATCCAGCAAGCGGCTGTTGACTCCAGCCCGCCGCCTCCCGGCCCAGCCGCCCTCATCCAAGTCGTAGTTCTAACAGTCGAAGAAATCGCAGCACCCTCATGGGCCCAGCCGATCCTCAAGTTCCTGGTGAGCAAAGAGCTGCCAACTGATGAGATCGCAACTCGGCAAGTGCAACACCGGGCAGCAGCCTACACCATAGTCAACAGAGAGCTTGTAAGGTGCAGTGTCACTGGCGTCTACCAGCGCTGCGTGGAGCCGGAGCAAGGCTAAGAAATTCTCAAAGACATCCATCAAGGCGAGTGTGGCCACCACACGGCTTCAAGAGCACTCGTCGCCAAAGCCTTCCGCCATGGTTTCTTCTGGCCGACTGCTTTAGAAGACGCCAAGGACTGTTGGGGAACGTAGCAGAAATTCAAAATTTTCCTACGTGTCACCAAGATCTATCTATGGAGAAACGAGGGGAAGGAGAGTGCATCTACATACCCTTGTAGATCGCTAAGAGAGCGTTCAAGAAGCGGGTTTGAAGGAGTCGTGCCGTCGTGATCCAAATCACGGAGATCCTAGTGCGAGCAGACGGCACCTCCGCGTTCAACACACGTACAACCCGGTGGCGTCTCCCATGCCTTGATCCAGCAAGGAGAGAGGGAGAGGTTGAGAAGACTCCGTCCAGCAGCAGCACAACGGTGTGGTGGTGATGGAGGGCGTGGCAATCTGCGAGGCTTCACCAAGCACCAGCAGAGAGGAGAAGGAAGAGAGGTAGGGCTGCGCCAGGGAGAGGTCAAACTCATATATTGGCAGCCCCAAAACCCTCAAGTGTATATAGGGGGAGAGGGAGGGCTGCGCCCCCACCTAGGGTTCCACGCCTAGGGGCGGCGGCCAGCCCAAACCCATCTAGGGTGCGGCCAAGGGGGGGGAGAGGGGAAACTTGCCCCCCAAGTTAGGTGGGTGCGCCCCCTCCCCCAAACCCTAGGCGCCTTGGGCACTTGTGGGGGGGGGGGGGCGCACCAGCCCACCTGGGGCTGGTCCCCTCCCACACTTGGCCCATGCAACCCTTTGGGGATGGTGGCCCCACTTGGTGGACCCCCGGGACCCTCCTAGTGGTCCCGGTACGTTGCCGATAAAACCCGAAACTTTTCCGGTGACCAAAACATGGCTTCCCATATATAAATCTTTACCTCCGGACCATTCCGGAACTCCTTGTGACATCCGGGATCTCATCCGGGACTCCGAACAACATTCGGTAACCACATACAAACTTCCTTTATAACCCTAGCGTCATTAAACCTTAAGTATGTAGACCCTACGGGTTCGGGAATCATGCAGACATGACCGAGGCGTTCTCCGGTCAATAACCAACAGCGGGATCTGGATACCCATGTTGGCTCCCACATGTTCCATGATGATCTCATCGGATGAACCACGATGTCAAGGACTCAATCGATCCCGTATACAATTCCCTTTGCCTAGCGGTATTGTACTTGCCGAGATTCGATCGTCGGTATGCCGATACCTTGTTCAATCTCGTTACCGGCAAGTCTCTTTACTCGTTTAAGTAACACATCATCCGTGATCAACCCCTTGGTCACATTGTGCACATTATGATGATGTCCTACCGAGTGGGCCAGAGATACCTCTCGTCTGCGGAATGACAAATCCAGTCTCGATTCATGCCAACCAGCGAGACACTTTTGGAGATACATGTAGTGCACCTTTATAGCCACCCGATTACGTTGTGACGTTTGGTACACCAAAGCATTCCCTCGGCATCAGGGAGTTGCACAATCTCATGGTCTAAGGAAATGATACTTGACATTAGAAAAGCTTTAGCATACGAACTACGATCTTTGTGCTAGGCTTAGGATTGGGTCTTGTCCATCACATCATTATCCAAATGATGTGATCCCGTTATCAACGACATCTGATGTCCATGGTCAGGAAACCGTAACCATCTGTTGATCAATGAGCTAGTCAACTAGAGACTTACTAGGGACATGGTGTTGTTTATGTACCCACAGATGTATCTGAGTTTCCTATCAATTCAATTATAGCAAGGGTAATAAACGATTATCATGAACAAGGAAATATAATAATAACTAATTTATTAGTGCCTCTAGGGCATATTTCCAACAGTCTCCCACTTGCACTAGAGTCAATAATCTAGTTCACATCGCCATGTGATTAACACTCACATGTCACATCGCCATGTGACTAACATCCAAAGAGTTTACTAGTGTCACTAAACTAGTTCACATCATCATGTGATTAAGACTCAATGAGTTACGGGGTTTGATCATGTTTTGCTTGTGAGAGGTTTTAGTCAGCGATTGCGCAACATTCAGATCCGTATGCACTTCATAAATCTCTAGGTCATATTGTAAATGCTGCTTCCACGCTCCACTTGGAGCTATTCCAAATAGTTGCTCCACTATCGTATCCGGTTTGCTACTCGAGTCATTCATTATGGGTGTTAAAGCTTGGATCGGCGTAACCCTTTACGTCGAACTCTTTATCACCTCCATAATCGAAAACATATCCTTATTCCTCTAAGGATAATTTTGACCGCTATCTGGTGATCCACTCCTTGATCACCTTTGTACCCTCTTGCGGATATGTAGCAAGGCACACATCAGGTGCGGTACACGACATAGCATCTTTGTAGAGCCTCGTCTAAGGCATAGTTGGCGACCTTAAATCCTTTCTCTCTTTTCTGCCGTGGTCAAGCTTTAAGTCTTAACTTCATATCTTACATCTCGGGCAAGAAGTCCTTCATTGGTGATCCATCTTGAACACCTTCAAGATCATTTCAAGAGTATATGCTCATTTGAAAGTATTATTAAACATTTGATCTATCTTATAGATCTTGATGCTTATTGTTCAAGTAGACTAATCCAGGTTTTCCATTGAAAAACACTTTTCAAACAACCCTATATGCTCTCGGAAATTCTACATCATTTACGATCAACAATATATCAACAACATATACTCATCGAGAAATTCTATAGTGCTCCAACTCCTTTGTCGGTTTGGGTTCAGCGAGACCCTTAAGGTTCGAACACTTGGGGTGTGCCTTGGAGATCAACCTTCCACCGTCTACGCACCTCGCCGAATCGCGAGGACCTAAACTACCAAAGGAACATCACAAGAGACCGCGATTTATCTTTGGTTCGGGCCACCATTGTGGTGTAATACCCTACTCCGGTGTGTGTGGTGTGGTGGATGCCTCTGGGCTGATGAGGAACAATACAAGGAAGAACAGCCTCGCGAGTGCATTCTTGGCGGAGTGCGATGAACTGCTAGGTGGGGTTCGATCGCTCTAGCTCTTGGTTTCTTGATGAGGATCGGTTGGATCGTCTCGGCTCGCTCTACCTGTGGTGGCTACTCCTATTTATAGGCGAAGGCCTGGGCCTCTTCCCAAATATTGAGCGGGAAGGGCACCAACAATTGGCCATTTGAAGGGAACAAGCGGGTACACTTATCGACTAAAGTTGGTCCTCGCTTGCCAAAGGCTCTGGTGATGGCCTTTGCTTGGGCTCCACGATGACTCCTTTCCGGCCGTTGGGCTGGTCTTGAATCTTATTGCACCAAAGCGGATGCCTTTGCTTGATGCTCTCGCTGCGCTTGCTCCCCTTGCACCAAAGAGGAAAGGAGGACACTGCTGCGGGCTGGCGCCCGACTGCGCCCTTGGTGCGTCATGGCTTGCGTCATGGGCGCCGCGAGTACCACCCTCGTACTCTCCGCCTCCTCATGAGCCAGCTGTGAGGCCGTGCACGAGAAGCTCCTTGTCGTCCGCCCGGCAATCTGGCCCCTCGCGAGGTCTTGAGCTGCGTTGATGAAGATGGGCGTCTGGGCCTCCTTGAGCCACGCCGCGAGCCTTGAGCAAAACAAGTCACGAGGACCCCATTCCCGGAAGCAGCGTGAGTAGCCCCGGGCCTGGCGCGCCCGAACTTGGCGGCGAGAGGTGAAAGGGCAAGTCTGAGCGTCATGAGCCCTAACAACTCTTGACCTTAGGCGTCGCGTGGCGGTTGATTGACAGCGTCGCGCCTCTGTAACCGCGTGAGTTGATATGAGGCGGCATCTTCCTTGCCTCCTTTACTTTCTCGGTTGCTGCTCGAGATCCCTTTCTCGCGCCTCTCTCTCTGCTTCCAAGATCTTGAGATCCCTCCGCCCGTGTGCCCCTAGCCAATCATGGCGCCTCGCCAAGCCCGACAGGACTTGGTACTCTCTGCCTAGGACCCGCCAAATGTGTCCGGCGAGCCTACGCCTGATGCGCCCGGTTGGCGGGCGAAAAACTTCAGGACAGGCAGGCGTTCAAGGCGGCTCTTCCGCCCCTGAGGTGCGTGGGAGTACCTTCTACCGCTCTTCGTGGCGCCGTCATTGCTGATGCAGGTGCCTCCCTTTTAAGTTCTTCTTCTCCGTCCTCCGTCACTACAACATTCACTACAACATTCAAGCTCACCTCCATCCCAACTCCGTCCTTCTTAAAATCTTACGCCTACTATTGTGAGGCCCATGTTGGGGTGAAGCCCTCGATGGCCTTGCTGCGCCATTATTTCTCCCTCAAACCTCCCGTGGTTCCGCCTCGCGTCTGTGAGCTTAATCGCATCTGGCCGATGTGGCCATTTCAAACCACAGGGAGGCGGATTGAGGGCTTTAGGAGCAAGTGGGTCTTGGTGGATGCTGGGCGCATCCACCCTCGGCTGATCCTGCCCGCAGGTGCCCTGACTTGGCCAGTGGTCGAGTGGAGCTTACGGATCCCAGCAGTGGTCTTTGGAGAAGATGGGCGAGATCTGAAGCCGGCCAGCGTGGCGGAAGCGAAGCTGACCGGTGTGTCGCTCTTGAGGAGTTCTGGAGCATCAAGCTGGCTCCGCCGTCGATGCTAAACGCTTCGATGTGGAGGCCTCACTCGAGCCCGTGGTCTGGCGGCGAGGACTGGCGGCAGTCCTCCAGTCCTTGGTTGGGGGCGATGTGGCGAGGCAGGCGCTCCAGCGCCCTTGTTCCTTCACGAGTTGGGAGCAGGTAGTGGGGCCCATGCACATTTTCAATGGGGATGGGCCCGTGCCCGTGGAGGCTTGAGGACCTGGTGGGCGTGTCTCTGCCGATTCAGCGAAGAGTGGAGGAAAGAGAGCCGGGAGAGGGTTGATTAGGGCGGAATCAATGGCTCCTCCCCTTGGCGCAGGTCCACTCTCCGCCTCTCCCGAGTGGCGGCAGCGAGGATGAGGATGGGCAGGGAGGCAGCCTGCCCCGATCCCAAGAAGGACGGGCCAGGCTGGTCCCAGCAGTCCGCCCGGCCCAGGCGATCCATGAGCGTGCCTGCTGCTCCGGGCCCCTTGAGGCTGACCCACAGCCGGCTCTCGGGCTTCAAGTATGGCGGAGGTTGCTCGAGCTTCGGCGATGACCGATAAGTGCTTGATTCTTGTTTTATTCCTTGCTTTGTCGGCGAGGCTTGATATCTATATCTCTTGGCTAGAGTGGCGCTGCGGCGAAGAAGGTGAAGGGAGCTCTGAGGCTTCATGCAGGCGGCGCCTCTGCCCTTGAAGGAAGGCGATGGCAAGACAAGGCCTCTCCTGCCCGGTCATCCTCGTGAGGCGGTGAGCCGCTGGGCAATGCTCAGCCCCCTTGACCAGGCGACTCGAGGTGCCCTTGCTTGGCGTTGCCTCCTTTGTCGTCGTGGCGCCCGCTGGTTACGCCTCGAGTAGCGATGGTCACACAACCATCTTCTCCTCCTACTCCACCGACAGCTGCTCCTCCGAATCTGTTCTCGTCGCGCCGTTGCGGACTGGACCGCTGCGGCGGGGATCTTCTGGCGCCGACTCCCGTCGATGGTGGGCGCTTGGAGCTGGCCTCTGGCTGGATTCGCTCGGCAACCCGATTAGAGTGGCGCTGGTCCGAGCCTCGATGGCTTGTGAGGAGAAGCGAGGCTGTCCGTGGTAAGATTGCCAGCGATGCTGCCACAGGGAGGCAGCTAGGATCCAGTGTTGTGAGGCGGCTGGAGGCGAGCTGAGGGCCTGCAGAACCAGCTTGCCGAGGCCCGCCTCCACCGGGAGCAGGAGGAAAGCATGAAGGCTCATGAAAAGGCCGTCAAGGACGGGGAGGCCAGGCTCAAGCGCCCAGCGACCGCCTAAGCGGAGCTGGAGCGGGAGTTGGGCCGAGGAAGGTCGAGCTGGGCGACAAAGCGCGGGTTCTTCAGAAGATCGCGTGGCCTTCATGGATATGGAGGTGAAGGCTCGCTCTTTCTTGAAGGCGGCTTTATGACAGCTGACTGGAGAGTCGGCTGGCGGCGCCGAGGATGGTCCCGTAAGCTTCTTCCCTTCCTGGTTCGCGCTCTTGAAGATGTCTCCTTGGCCTTGGCCCCCGGCCGAGCCGGCGTGTCTTGTCTTCTGCGGCACTAGCAGGTCCTCACCCACATCTACCTTGCGATCCCAGCATCGACTGGACAGCCTGCTTTGGAGCCAATAAGCGGCGAGCATGCAGGCTGCTGCTGCGAGCTGTGAAGGGTCATGTGAGAGGCTCTGTTGGGAAGTTTGGGCCTTCAGCACCAAGCCAAGCGGCGCTGCCCGGCCTGCTGCTCCTGGCCGAACCCACTCCAGCTGCTCCACCGCCGACAAGTGACTCCGTTGTGGCTCTGTCACCTTTTAATTCCTGCACATGTATCATGCCTCGGGGGCGTTTAAACTTGCATTTGGTATTGCGATAACAGTGTGGACTGTAATATTTGCTTTTGAATTCCTTGAAATTTGTGCTTCCTACTTGCTTATGTTCTCTGCGTGAGCGAGCCTTGCTCTCCTCTCGGCCGCCGTTAGCCCGACCGGAAGCAGGGCGGGACCAAGGAGTGAGGGCTACATGACAAGTTAGGCTCTGAGTCGCGATGCTCAGAGTCCCCCTTAGCGCCTGAACAACAAGTAGGGAGGTGAGGCAGGCGGATCAACCGTTCTCGTCTGCGAGCCCGGCCCGCGCATACCTCAACCGCCGTTAGCCTTCGGAACTAAGGGGTGAGGGCTCGTGACCCGATTAGGCTCTGAGTCGCGATGTTGAGGAGTCCCCTTGGCTCAAGCGGCATTCGTACCTTGGCTCCGCTCGGGGAGTGGCGTCACGACGAACCAGGCCGGGGGCTGGCTGGGTGGCGTCGTGCTGGGCGTGACCAGGCGCAGCCCCGTCCAGCCCCTCGCGGCGCTCAGGAGGCGTTGCGATGAGGCGGACACCGAGCTCACAGGCTCCACGAGGTTGATCGACCGGAGGCCACCCTCAGTTGTTTATCACCAGCAGACATAGAGCTTCCGCATGCGTCTGAGGCATAGCCGCTCCTCGGCGGTGTCGTCGGCCAGTAGCGGACATGGTGCTTCCAGCAGCGCGTGGGAGGGCTCCCCTCCGGGAGGAGCCAGGCGTCTCTGCCCCACCACGACCGTGGCTGCGCGGTAGGGCTGGGCGAGGTGTATCTGGGCACCCATGAGCCGGTCACGGGACTCACGGGGCCCTACCTCAAAGGCGGGTTGCGCTGGCTCTGAGGCCTTATCTTGAGTGTGTTCACTGCAAATTTGGCGGATGCGGTGCTCTCGTCTTGGTCTCGGCTCTCGGGCTGGTCTCGGCCGTCGGCAGCAAGCCAGTCGCGATGCCATGGACAAGACCAGAGGTGAGGGCGGAGGCGGTAGGAGCCACGAGTCGCGATGCTCGAGGCACCCCCCTTTAGCGTGCAAGATTCCGTCACCGGGAAAAGGCACCAAATAACAAGCATGGTGGAGCGAGCACAATCCTAAGGAAGCGTAAAGGCGGATACATGCATTTGGGACAGGCCAGGCGGCTTGGGATGATGCAGCCGGCGCCCCCAATAGGATAGGCTAATGACATGAAATAAAAGGGATACATGCATGAGGGGCGGACCCAGCGGCAGGGAACAATCTGACCTGAAAGCGCCCCCAACCGGAAAATAAAACTTAAAGATGTCACTGGTGATGCGGGGATGAAGGGGTGTTGGTGTAGCAGACTCGGTGGGCTGCGAGGCCGATCCTCATGAGCCCCAGGGCCGGGGGCCTCGGGAGGCTCGGGCTGGCGGCTCCTCGGGGCCATCTCCATCTCTGCCCGGGGCTGTGGCGTGCGACCTCTCGAGCCTCGGGATGGCCCTCATGAGATCTTTGAGTGCGCGGCAGCAGCGTTTGGCGAGCCGTGAGGCATGCGCGCGTAAACAATGTGGGCGGGCCCTGCAGCGTCCCACTCGCGAGGGCAGGCGCTCTTGAGATGCGGCTCGGTTGAGCCCGGTATGTCGTCTTGAGACCGCGCAGCCCACCATCCTCGCTGGATGGGGGCCACGGCGAGTGGCGGTGGCTGCCCCTCATGACCCTTGACTCCTGTAGCTCTGAATGGCCTTGGCGGCGAACTCCGAGGGCTCGGCCCTCCTTGCCTTGCTCACCTTTGCAGGAAGCGTGCTTGGCTGCGCCTCCATGTGGTGCCCAGCGCCTCCCTCATGACCTTGGCGGTCGGCGGCCCTCGAGGGAGAGCCCCGAGCCCGGCTGAGGAGGCGCGGGGCCTTTCCTATGTGATGGAAGGCTCCCCCTGGCGGTAGCGGGCCTGAGGGGCTTGCCTCTTGAGGAGCGGGCGGCCGATGTCTTCTTCTTCTTGGAGTGCGGCCTCGGGAGGCCTCCTGCTGCTTGTAGTGCAGGTCTTCTAGCGTCGGCTGAAAGGCTCGCTCCGGGGAGCCTGCTGCGTCTCTCTCTTCACGAGCACCGTGATGACCCGCCGCTTCAGGCATCTTGAGGGCGTTGTAGCCATGGTGGAGTTCTGACCATGAATTTGGCCAGCGCCGGGTACCCGAGGATGGCGTTATGCAACTGATGAATGTGGGCGATGTCGAAGTCGATGAGCTCGGTCTGGTAGTTATCATGAGCCCGAAGGTGATAGGAAGGCGGACCTGCCCGATCGGGACCGTGGAGCCGTCGGTGACTCCGGAGAAAGGCTTGGTTGGCTGAAGCTGACTATAAGGCACTTGAAGATTGTTGAATGTTTCCAAGAAAGGACGTTGAGTCCTGCCACATCGTCGATGAGGTCTTGGTGACCAGCCGTTCGCGATGATTGGGGAACAAAGCATCAGGAGAACTCGGTGTGGCGCGCCTCAAGCTGATCCGCTGGCTGAGCGTGATGGCGCCGTGACCACTGAGAGGCGCGTGGCCTCGAGCTTGGGAGGACTGCATTCGCCAGCAGGCGAACTGCTTGAAGATCTGTTGAGAGGCTGGGGCTTGGCTCCGCCCGGGATGCGGCGATCGCCGCGGTTCTGAAGCCCCAGCCCCTCGTCGATGGCGGTCCTCATTTCTCCTTGGCTGGCGGCAGTGGAGGGAGGCCCTGCGTTCCCCTGCAGGCGATCCTCCTGGCTGATCCCTCAGCCTCCCTCATGGCCAGGTCTTGCCAGCAGTCCTCGCGAGGTTGGTCGCGCCACCCTTAGCGCGGGCCGCGATCTTCCTGGCGTCCGCATTCCTTCCTCCTCCTTGGCTGTAGCCCGATCGCTGCGCTTTCAGGGCGTCTGCCGACTCCTTCCCAGCGTACAGCCGGAGCTCTTGGCATTCATTGGTGTTGTAGGTGTGGAAGTCGTGGTACCGCAGTCTTGCTGCCTTTGGAGGACTCGGGCTGATCTACGCCTCGCTTGGTATGCAGTTCGGCCTTGAGTACAACAGCCCCTTGCGCTTCCGTCCTTGGCCTTGGACTTCTTTTCTTGGGATCCGCGACGGCAGCTCGAGGAGGGAGCGCCCTCCTCAGCCTGGCGCGCGGTAGTCGCCAAGTTGAACAGCTCCAAGGAGGTGCCGAGATCTTCATGCATCGCCAGCTCCTCCTTCATCTTGGCGTCGCGCCGCGCCGTCGGAGAAGCGAGAGATGATGGCCTCCTCCGTTACCACAGGGATCTTGGGCGTGCATTGTTGAAGCGCTGGATGTACTTGCAGGGTTTCCTGGCTGCTGCTTGATTCGGCGCATGTCGCTCCGGCGGGTGGCGGTCACGAGTACCACAGGAGTTGGCGATGAAGCAGTGCGCATCTCGGCCCGAGAAGAGATCGTGCACAGGGCGGTCGAGGAGCAGTGCGGGCTCCGTCGCCTTGGCGCCATGGGAAACCAGTTCTCCATGACCTTTTCATCCCGTTGGCAGCCTCGATGCCCAGCTCGTGAAAGCTGGAGCAACTCCGTAAGGTCAGCTGTGCGGCGTAGCTAGGAGGCAGGTCCGTCTTGAACTTGGCGGGCCCCTTGCCTTTCTGCGCCTTTCGGAGGTGGCGCGGCAGCCCGCCCGTGGCAGCGAGGGGCCTCGGACGACGAGAGCTTGGACTTGCGGGCCTTCTTGCGTCGCGGCTGGGGCAGCGAAGTCTGACGTCTTTGAGGCGGGGCCTTCGGGCAGCTTCTCGTGGGCGGAACTTCTTGACAGCTCTGCTCTTGCAGCGCCCGGCGCTGGCGGGCGGGTTCCGCCCGAGGGCAGCGCTTAGGGCCAGGCGCCTTCTTGAGAAGGCGGTGGCGCCCGGGAGCTTCATCGCCAGCGAGGTGGATTGCGGTGCAGCGAGGCGGGCGGTGCGGGCGCCTCTGCGGCCTTGAACGAGCTCGGCGACTTCGGTCGAGCCATTCTTCATGAAACATCGTCGGCAGGCGGTAAAGCGAGCTCGTTTGCGCGATAAGTGCCTTCGGGCCTCCATGGCAGCGCGAAGTGCGGCGTGGCGAAAAACCAGCGAGGGTGGCGAAAGCGTGGCGGTGCGGCCGTCCCGCCTCATGGGCCGAGTCTTTGGGGCGATACTTGCTGCTCGTTCCCCCCGAGCGGTGGCGGCGTTGGCGGCAGCGGCAGGGAAGGCGGCAAGCGCCCGCCGGCAGAGGCTGTCACAGGCAACATAGGGCGAAGCGGCTTTCGGCGCTTGGCGAGCCCGGCAGGCGTCGAACATGGTTGCGGTGGTCGAGGAAAACGGCGGCGAAAAGGCGATTCGGCGCACCTACCTCGCGCGCCAAATGTCGGTTCGGGTTTTGGCAGACCCTTAAGGTTCGAACAGTGGGGTGCGTGCGGAGATCCAACCTTCCACCGTCTCGCACCTCGCGGAGACCCTTAAGGGACCTAAATTACCAAAGGAACATCACAAGAGACACGAGATTTATACTGGTTTGGGCCACCATTGTGGTGTAATACCCTACTCCAGTGTGTGTGGTGTGGTAGATTGCCTCCTGGGCTGATGAGGAACAATACAAGGAAGAACAGCCTCGCAGTGCATTCTTGGCAGTGCGATGAACTGCTAGGTGGGGTTCGGTCGCTCTAGCTCTGGTTTCTTGATGAGGATTCGGACGGATCGCGTCCCAGCTCCCTCTACCTGTGGGTGGCTACTCCTATTTATAGGCGAAGGCCTGGGCCTCTTCCCAAATATTGGCGGGAAGGCGCCAACAATTAGCCATTTGAAGGGAACAGCGGGTACACTTATCTGACTAAAGTTGGTCCTCGCTTTGCCAAAGGCTCACAGTGATGGCGCTTGCTTGGGCTCCACGATGACTCCTTTCCAGCCGTTGGGCTGGTCTTGATCTTATTGCACGAAACAGATGTCTTTGCTTGATGCTCTACTGCGCTTGCTCCCTTGCACCAAAGAGGAAAGGAGGACCTTGCAGCGGGCTGGCGCCAGTGGCGCCCTTGGTAAATCATGGCTTGCGTCATGGGCACCTCATGAGTACCTGCCTTGAACTCTCCGCCTCCTCATGAGCCATTTGGCGAGGCCGTGCACGAGAAGCTCCTTGTCGTCCGCCCATGAATCTTGGCCCCTCGCGAGGTCTTGAGCTTGCGTTGATGAAGATGGGTGGTCTTGGGCCTCCTTGAGCCACGCCCGGGGCATGAGCAAGCAAGTCTGGGACCCCATTCCCAGAACACCGGCACTCACTTCTTTGGAAATACAAGTTTCTCATAAACTTTGTATAAACCCAAAATCTTTGATCATCTCATCAAAGCGCACATTCCAACTCGAGATGCTTACTCCGAGTCCTTAGAAGGATCATTGGAGCCAGCATACCTTTAGCATCCTTAGGATTGACAAAACTTTCTGATTGTATCATATACAACCTTTCCTTCACGAAGGTAAAGGAAACTCGTTTTGACATCCATCTGCCAGATTTCATAAATGCAGCTAATGCTAACATGATTTAGACGGACTTAAGCATCACTACGGATGAGAAAATCTCATCGTAGTCAACTCCTTGAACTTGTGAAAAACTCTTTGCCACAAGTCGAGCTTCATAGACGGTGACATTACCGTCCACGTCCGTCTTCTTCTTAAAGATCCATTTATCTCAATGGCTTGCCGATCATCGGGCAAGTCCACCAAAGTCCATGCTTTGTTCCGATACATGGATCCTATCTCGGATTTCATGGCTTCTAACCATTTGTCGGAATATGAGCCCACCATTGCTTCCCCATAGCTCGTAGGTTCATTGTTGTCTAGCAACATGACCTTCAAGACAGGATTACTGTACCACTCTGAGTAATACGCATCCTTGTCACCCTCACAATCACGGTAGTGACTTGATCCAAAACTTCATGATCACTATCATAGCTTCTACTTCAATTGGTGTAGGCGCCACAGGAACAACTTCCTATGCCTGCTACACACTTGTTGAAGTGACGGTTCAATAACCTCATCAAGTCTCCACCATCCTCCCACTCAATTCTTTCGAGAGAAACTTTTCCTCGAAAGGACCTAATTCTAGAAACAATCCTTTTGCTTCGGATCTGAATTAGAGGTATACCCAACTGTTTTGGGTGTCCTATGAAGATGCATTTATCCGCTTTGGGTTCGAGCTTATCACCTGAAACTTTTTCACATAAGCGTCGCAGCCCCAAACTTTTAGAAAGCGACAATTTAGGTTTCTCAAACCATAGTTCAAGCGGTGTCGTCTCAGCGAATTACGTGGTGCCCTATTAAAGTGAGTGCGGTTGTCTCTAATTCCTAACCCATGAGCGATAGTGGTAATTCGATAAGAGACATCATAGTACGCACCATATCCAATAGGGTGCAACTATGATGTTCGGACACACCATCACACTATGGTGTTCGGTGGTATTTATTGTGAAACAATTTCCACAATGTCTTAATTGCGTGCCAAAGCTCAGTAACTCAGATACTCATCTCTATGATCATATCATAGACATTTTATCCTCTTGTCACGATGATCTTTAACTTCACTCTGAATTACTTGAACCATTCAATAATTCAGACTTGTGTTTCATCAAGTAAATATACTCAACATCTACTCGAATCATCGTGAAGTAAGAACATAACGATATTCCTTGCATGCCTCAAAGACTCATTGGACTGCACACATCAAAGTATGTTACTTCCAACAAGTTGCTATCTTGTTCCATCTTACTGAAATCGAGGCTTTTCAGTCATCTTGCCCATGTGGTATGATTTGCATATCTCAAGTGATTCAAAATCAAGTGAGTCCAAACGATCCATCTGCATGGAGTTTCTTCATGCGTATACACCAATAGACATGGTTTGCATGTCTCAAACTTTTCAAAAAACGAGTGAGTCCAAAGATCCATCAACATGGAGCTTATTCATGCGTTTTACACTAATATGACTTACATGGCAGTGACACAAGTAAGTGGTACTATCATTACTATCTTATATCTTTTGGCATGAACATGTGTATCACTACAATCAAGATTCAATAAACCATTCATTTTAGGTGCAAGACCATTGAAGGTATTATTCAAATAAATAGAGTAACCATTATTCTCCTTAAATGAATAACCGTATTGCGATAGACATAATCCAATCATGTCTATGCTCAACGCAAACACCAAATGACAATTATTCTGGTTTAATACTAATCTTGATGGTAGAGGGAGCGTGCGATGTTTGATCACATCAAACTTGGAAACACTTCAACACATATCGTCACTCACCTTTAGCTAGTCTCCGTTTATTCCGTAGCCTTTTATTTGAGTTACTAACACTTAGCAACCCAACCGGTATCTAATACCTGGTGCTACTAGGAGTACTAGTAAAGTACACAATAACTTAATGTATATCAATATACTTCTATCGACCTTGCCAGCCTTCTCATCTACCAAGTATCTAGGGTAATTCTGCTCCGATGGCTGTTCCCCTTATTACGAAGCACTTAGTCTCGGGTTTGGGTTCAACCTTGGGTTTCTTCACTTTGAGCAACAACTGATTTGCTGTTTCATGAAGTACCCCTTCTTGCCCTTGCCCTTCTTGAAACTAGTGGTTTCACCAACCATCAACAATTGATGATCCTTCTTGGTTTCTACATTCGCGGTGTCGAACATTGCGAATAGCTCAAGTATCATCATATCTATCCCTGATATGTTATAGTTCATCACGAAGCTCTAGCAGCTTGGTGGCAATGACTTTGGAGAAACATCACTATCTCATCTGGAAGATCAACTCCCACTCGATTCAAGTGATTGTTGCACTCAGACAATCTGAGTACAAGCTCAACGATTGAGATTTTCTCCCTTAGTTTGCAGGCTAAGAGAATCGTCGGAGGTCTTATACCTCTTGACGTGGGCACGAGCTTGAAATCCCAATTTCAGCCCTCGAAACATCTCATATGTTCCGCGACGTTTCGAAATCGTCTTTGGTGCCTCAACTCTAAACCGTTGAACTATCACGTAGTTATCAAGACGTGTATGTCAGATGTTCGCAACATCCACGATCGGCGTTCGAGGTTCACACACCGGCGGTGCATTAAGGACATAAGCCTTCTCGTCCGCATAATTGCTCTTGTCAACTTTCAACTATATTTTCTCTAGGAACATATCTAAAACATTAGAACTAAAGCGCGAGCTATGACATAATTTGCAAAGGGTTTTGACTATATTCAGGATAATTAAGTTCATCTTATGAACTCCCACTCGATAGACATCCCTCTAGTCATCTAAGTGATTACATGATCCGAGTCAACTAGGCCGTGTCCGATCATCACGTGACGGACTAGTCATCATCGGTGAACATCTTCATGTTGATCGTATCTACCATCGACTCATGCTCGACCTTTCGGTCTCTTGTGTTCGAGGCCATGTCTGTACATGCTAGGCTCGTCAAGTCAACCTAAGTGTTTCGTGTGTAAATCTGGCTTACACCCGTTGTATGTGAGCGTAAGAATCTATCACACCCGATCATCACGTGGTGCTTTGAAACGACGAACTTTTGCAACGGCGCACAGTTAGGGGAACACTTTCTTGAAATTTTAATGAGGATCATCTTATTTACTACCGTCGTTCTAAGCAAATAAGATGCATAAACATGATAAACATCACATGCAATCAAATAGTGACATGATATGGCCAATATCATATTGCTCCTTTGATCTCCATCTTGAGGCTCCATGATCATCATCGTCACCGGCATGACACCATGATCTCCATCATCATGATCTCCATCATCGTGTCTCCATGAAGTTGTCTCGCCAACTTATTACTTCTACTACTATGGCTACCGGTTAGCAATAAAGTAAAGTAATTACATGGCGTTGTTCAATGACACACATGTCATACAATAAATAAAGACAACTCCTATGGCTCCTGCCGGTTGTCATACTCATCGACATGCAAGTCGCGATTCCTTATACGAGAACATGATCAATCTCATACATCACATATCATTCATCACATTCTTCTTGGCCATATCACATCACATAGCATACCCTGCAAAAACAAGTTAGGCGTCCTCTAATTGTTGTTTGCATGTTTTACGTTGCTGCTATGGGTTTCTAGCAAACGTTTCTTACCTCGCAAAACCACAACGTGATATGTCAATTGCTATTTACCCTTCATAAGGACCCTTTTCATCGAATCCGTCCGACTAAAGTGGGAGAGGCGGCACCGCTAGCCACCTTATGCAACAAGTGCATGTCGATCGGTGGAACCTGTCTCACGTAAGTGTGCGTGTAAGGTCGGTCCGGGCCGCTTCATCCCACAATACCGTCGAAACAAGATTGGACTAGTAATGGTAAGCATGTTGAACAAAATCAACGCCCACAACTACTTTGTGTTCTACTCGTGCAAAGAATCTACGCAATAGACCTAGCTCATGATGCCCTTTGTTGGGGAGCGTGCAGAAATTCAAAATTTTCCTACGTATCACTAAGATCTATCTATGGAGAAACCAACAACGAGGGGAAGGAGAGTGCATCTACATACCCTTGTAGATTGCTAAGCGAAAGCATTCAAGAGAACGGGGTTGAAGGAGTCGTACTCGTCGTGATCCAAATCACCGGAGATCCTAGTGCCGAACGGACGACACCTCCGCGTTCAACACACGTACAGCCCGGTGACGTCTCCCATGCCTTGATCCGGCAGGGAAAGAGGGAGAGGTTGAGGAAGACTCCGTCCAGCAGCAGCACAACGGCGTGGTGGTGATGGAGGAGCGTAGCAATCCTGCAGGGCTTCGCCAAGCACCGCGGGAGAGGAGAAGGAAGAGAGGTAGGGCTGCGCCAGGGAGAGGTCAAACTCATCTATTGGCAGCCCCAAAACCCTCAAGTATATATAGGGGGAGAGGGAGGGCTGCACCCCCACCTAGGGTTCCACCCCTAGGGGCGGCGGCCAGCCCAAACCCATCTAGGGTGCGCCAAGGGGGAGAGGGAAACTTGCCCCCAAGTTAGGTGGTGCACCCCCTCCCCCAAACCCTAGGCGCCTTGGGCCCTTGTGGCGGGGGGGGGGGGGCACCAGCCCACCGGGCTGGTCCCTCCCACACTTGGGCCATGCAGCCCTTCGGGGATGGTGGCCCCACTTGGTGGACCCCGGACCCTCCTGGTCCCAGATGCGTTCGATAAAACCCAAACTTTTCCGGTGACCAAAACATGACTTCCCATATATAAATCTTTACCTCCGGACCATTCCGAACTCCTCGTGACGTCCGGATCTCATCCGGACTCGAACAACATTCAAGAACCACATACAAACTTCCTTTATAACCCTAGCGTCCATCGAACCTTAAGTGTGTAGACCCTACGGGTTCGGGAATCATCTTGATATGACCGAGACGTTCTCCGTCAATAACCAACAGCGGGATCTGGATACCCATGTTGGCTCCCACATGTTCCACGATGATCTCATCGATGAACCACGATGTCAAGGACTCAATCGATCCCGTATACAATTCCCTTTGTCTAGCAAGATTGTACTTGCCCGAGATTCGATCGTCGGTATGCCGATACCTTGTTCAATCTCGTTACCGCAAGTCTCTTTACTCGCTCCGTAACACATCATCCCGTGATCAACCCCTTGGTCACATTGTGCACATTATGATGATGTCCTACCGAGTGGGCCCAGAGATACCTCTCCGTCACACGGAGTGACAAATCCCAGTCTCGATTCATGCCAACCCAATGACACTTTCGGAGATACCGTAGTGCACCTTTATAGCCACCCGATTACGCCAGTGATGTTTGGTACACCCAAAGCATTCCTACGGCATCCGGGAGTTGCACAATCTCATGGTCTAAGGAAATGATACTTGACATTAGAAAAGCTTTAGCATACTAACTACGATCTTTGTGCTAGGTTTAGGATTGTCTTGTCCATCACATCATTATCCAAATGATGTGATCCGTTATCAACGACATCCAATGTCCATGGTCAGGAAACCGTAACCATCTGTTGATCAACGAGCTAGTCAACTAGAGACTTACTAGGGACATGGTGTTGTTTATGTACCCACACATGTATCTGAGTTTCCTATCAATACAATTATAGCAAGGGTAATAAACGATTATCATGAACAAGGAAATATAATAATAACTAATTTATTATTGCCTCTAGGGCATATTTCCAACAAGGACTTGGTCCAAAAATGCAAAGGGTGCCAGAAGTTCCGCTCCAAGCCGCATTAGCCGGCTTCTACACCCAAGACTATTCCCATTGCCTGGCCCTTTGCTGTTTGGGGCCTGGACATGGTGGGACCATTCAAGACGGCACGAGGCGGCCTGACTCACTTACTTGTCGCGGTGGACAAGTTCACCAAGTGGATAGAAGCAAAGCCGATCAAGAAGCTGAATGGTCCGACTGCTGTGACTTTCATCTCCGACATCACAATTCGATACGGCATTCCACACAGCATCATCACCGACAACGGCACAAACTTTGCCAAAGGTGCCTTGGCCCGTTTCTGCGCTACGCAGGGCATCCGACTGGACTTAGCGTCCGTTGCCCATCCGCAGTCAAACGGCCAGGTAGAGCGAGCAAACGGCCTCATCCTGTCTCGCATCAAGCCTCGACTGGTCGAGCCTCTAGAGTGTTCGGCCGGCTGCTGGCTTGACGAGTTGCCAGCCATCCTCTGGAGCCTGCGCACAACTCCAAACAAGTCAACCAGCTTCACGCCTTTCTTCCTCGTCTACGATGCCGAAGCCGTCCTCCCAATGAACATAGAGTTCGACTCCCCTCGAGTCACCATGTACACCGAGAAGGAAGCAGAAGAAGCACGTCAAGACGGCATCGATCTGCCGGAAGAGGGCCGGCTGTTGGCACTCAGCCGGTCCAGCATCTACCAGCAAAGCCTGCGCCGATACTACAACCAGAAGGTCAAGACGAGATCTTTCCAAGAAGGAGACCTTGTGCTCCGGCTGATTCAGCGAACAACCGGCCAGCACAAGCTCTCAGCACCTTGGGAAGGCCCTTTCATCATCAGCAAAGTGTTGGGCAACGACTCCTACTACCTGATCGATGCTCAGAAGCCCCGAGCACGCAAGAGGGATGACTTCGGCAAAGAGACGGAGCGGCCATGGAATGCAAACCTCCTCCGAAGATTTTATAGTTAATGCAGTATGTACCACGCTACCTTTTGTATTAAAGTATGAAGACTTCGGGCCTCCCGAGAAGAGCTCGGGGACTTCCCTCTTTTATCTATATGATAAGAATTATGCCTACGAGTATGTTATTCTTTGTTATGCCGCTTGGCACCGGGTTCAACTAGTCGGCCCGGGGACTTGCCGTCTTGTACTATGAAATGCTTCCTGCAGCCGGACAAGTAGTGTGTGGCACTTAAGCCATCTCCTGTCAGAAGCCGCAGCTCGCAGAGCGACTGTCTGGTGGGCAGGAGTAAGGTAGAATGGGTGTCGACATGAAAAATGGCTAAGGACTCAAAGCGTGTACATAGTTTAAGCCGGCTTCCAGCCTTTTACAACCGACTCTTGAGCAGCCGGCTCGCCGTTTTTTACTCAACTTGCTAAAAAAACTCTAAACGGCTAAGTACTTGCCTTCCCAAAGTAGCTAAGTACTTGACCCAGCAGCAGTTCACAGAGCGGCTGTCCAGCTGGCAAGACGACAACCAAGGGAAGGCGGCAAAAGAAAAAGCCAAAAGAGCAATGAGCAAGAAGAGATAGAACTTGGAGAAATATTTACATAGCAAAGGCCCTTGGCCGAATCTTCAAATAGAAGTTCAATATACACCCCGCGGGTGGAATTGTGCAAATTAACAAGTTCATCGAGACTATTAAGCAGATAAAAACAAAGATAAAGTGGCAGCCTAGGAAGCAGCAGAAGGGTTCGGAGGATCAGAGGAGTCGGCGGTGCCAGTTGTTGGGGCGGCCAGCTGGTCGGTCTCTGCTTGATCCCCTCCAGCGGTAGCTGGCTCGGTCGGGCGCGACTCGTTGCTGTAGGCGCGGTCAAGCTGAGGCTGGCCGTCCGCTCCGTCTTCTGGCGCCTCCTCTTCGCCTCCATCCTCCGCCTCGCCTTCCTCCTCACCACTGGAGTCGATCACCTCCGCCGAGTCCTCGTCGTTGTCTGGATTCATCCCGAACCACTCCGGCGGTGCCTCGTCATCATTTCCAGCCCGCTCTGGGACGAAAATGTTGGTGTCGGTGTACTCGGTGATCGACGCCGCGCACTTGACAAGATCGTCTTCCACGACCGCCAACTCCGCCTGAGCCTCTAGCCGGAACGTGGCTAGATGGGCTAGACTCAGCCCAGGATACCACGCCTTGACGAACTCTAAGGCCCGACGCGCTCCAGCCTGGGCCGAAGAGCCCTTCCAGGCCTCAAGGTGGCTAGCCGCTACCTCCAGCCAGTCGGCAGTCCGACTGGGGGTGCGCGGTGCCTGCATATCTGGCCACAGGGCGGCAATCGCCTGGGCGCCAACACGCTGAAGCCGGCGTAGCATCCGATGAGCGGCGGGCGGGCCTCGGCGTCGAGATCTGGTCGTCAAGAGTTCGGGGGGCGTCGGCGGCAATCTTTGCGCCGTCCGCCCTCCGCCCTTCGCCATCAGCTTCGATGGCTTGATTGGTAGCATTCGAGTGGCCAGGGAAGAAGTCTGCCAAGGCAGAAGAACGAAGAACAAGATTAAAGACTAGAGGTCGACTCGACTAGCAGTCAGCAGCTTAGAAAAGGAAAATGAAGGGAAGCTCACCGTCTACGAGATCTTCGATCTCATGGAAGCCGGAGGCTAGCATCGCCTCCTTGTCGGTCCAGGAGGAGTGCTCGGTAGCGAATTCAGCAAGGAGGGCGTTCTCCTTATCCTCAGCCTCTTTCTCAGTCTTTTTGAGCAGCTCCTTCTGCTCTGCCAGTTGCGTGACCAGCAGATCACGCTCCACGGCCATCTTGTTGCACTCCTCCTCCTTGGCACGCAGCGCGGTGTTGGCCTCGCCCAGCTGCTGCTGCAGGGTGGCGTCGGCCTCTGCAGATTAAGAAGAAAAAAGGCGTCAGTCGTCAACAAGGAAGAAAGGTTGCCGGGGAGATCTGGCCCGACTGCTCAGCAGTCGGCCCGAATCTCGGGGACTACAGCCCACGGGTGTGCCAGTGCACCCCCGCGAAGAAAGGAATCATCAACAGAAAGAAGAATAGTCGCCGGGGAGATCCGGCCCGATCGCCAGCAGCCGGACCAATCTCGGGACTACAGCCAGCAGTCGCGCCAAATACCCAGAGAAGGAAGAGGACTCACTCCGGCTTTCTGACAAGTCGGCGGTCCGCTTGGCTAGTTCCTCGACGTTGGCATTGAAGGAGGTCACGCGAAGATTGTCGTAGTCCTGTGACAAAAATTTCAGACAAGTGTTGGTACTTGAAACTGCCGATTAGAGTTCGAGCACCGCCAAAGCCCGCCCGGAACTCGGGATTACACTGGAGCAGGAGGCGCGCCACTTCACGAAGAAGAACAAGAAACAGAAATAAAGGAGGAGGAAACGTACCCGGATGGCTGCTCGCGACGCCAGATGCGCCTTGGTGCAGTCCTTGATGGCATCGCCCTCGGCTCAGATCTTGGCCTGGACATCCAAAAGCGCCCGGTTCAATAGGCCCGTCCCGCCTCCCCGCACCCACCCAGTGGGCGCGGCGCTCGTCGCCTCGACGTCCGGGATCATGGGGCCCGCGGCGCCGGTTTCCAAAGGGCGCGGCGCCGAAGCCGCCTTCGCAAGACGGCTATGCGTCGGCGTGACGACCTGGAGAATGAGGCCCGCCACCACCTAGTCTTCAGTCGGCGGCACCAGTGGGTCCGCCGGCTGCTCGCCTTGCGTGCTTCCAAACGGCGGCGGTGGCGGCACAATCACATCCGGCATGGAGGCGTCGCCGCCATCCTTCTCCATGACCGGTTCTCACCGCCGGCTTCCCCAGTTTGCCCGTGAACTCCGGAGGCGGCGGCGCGGAGTTCAGCGGAGTGACAAAAACCGCCGACTGGTGGTGTGCGGCTTCTTCAGCCTGCTTCTTCGCCACGTCGGTGGCCTCGGCCTCCGCCTTCTCGGCCTCCGCCTTCTCCAGAAGGGCGGCCGCCCGCTCTTCGCGCGCTTTGCGCACTTCGCGCACGTTCCGCTCTGTCGCCTCCCGGAGGTTGGCGGCCGGATCGACCCGCCGAGTGGTGGTGGAGGTCTCTGCCGAGCCCACGATGGAGGCGGCTGCGACCTTATCAAGAGAGAGGGGAGCCCTAGACCAAGGGAAAGCAAGCAAAAACTTAGACAAGATCAACAAAAGAAAAAATGAAGGCGAAAGGAAGGAGCACTCACGCGGAGACCAGCGGCGGCTCACCTCCTTGCGGAAGTGGTTGGCCTTCGCGGCTGCCTCGTCCCATTGTATCGCCGCGGCCGAGCCCTTGGGTTTCTTCGGCTAGCTGGCGAACATACTCGGCGCGGCCCTGCGCTTCTTTGCGCCGCCTTGAGCGTCCGGCGCGACAGAAGAGCTCGCGCCGGGCTGGCCGACTCCTGGCTGGTGGCAGGGGGCGACCTCCTCGTCGTCGTTAGGCCAGTCCTCGAGACTGGCCCGAGCCGTGGGCCGCCCACTTCGCCGCCTCCTCCCTCGTCGTCGTCTTCCATGGCCGCTGCCCCCAAATCAGGGTCGTCGACGTTGCTCTCCGCCCGGTCGGGGACGAATTCGCGGGCCGGCCCCATGGTGCCGGCTGCTGGATGGAGGAGGGGGTTCTGACCAAAGCCGACTGGTCAGATCGGACAAGACGGACTCGGCGACGAAGAAGTCAAGAAATTTAAAGAAAAAGAAATAACTCACTATGGGCGGAGGGTTGGCACGTGAGTACGGCTCCTTGCCGAACTGCCACTCTTCTTTGAGGTTGCAGTTCGCAAGGTAGTTTACCATATAGGCTACCTCCTCGTGACGCATCTCCTTGGTACACGTCTGATTCGGGTCCCGATGCCCGCTCATCTGGCAAATCATGTGGGGGCGACCTTGGAGTGGGAGCACTCGGCGCGCCATGAAGGCGGCCAGCAAATCCGGCCCGGTTAGACCCTCCGACTGCGTCAGCACTCGGAGTTGCGCGACAGCGCCGGCTCCTGTGGGCGTCAGCGTCCTGGCCCGATACGACTAGTTGGGCTGCCTCCCAGCCGGCGGGCCGGACATTTAGGCCGACAGATTGACCCAGTCGCCCTCCGCGAAGACGCTCTTCACGTAGAAGTACGACCACTGCCACATCTTCTCCGACTTTATCAGCCTGATGGGGGGGAAACAGGTTGTCGGCCCCCGACCTCCGCACGGCGATGAACGCGCCGCACTGAGCCGGCACGCCTGCGACTTGGTTGCCGAGCTTGGAGTAGAAGAACTCCCCCGAGAGCTTGATGGTGGGGAGAACACCGAGGAAGCCTTCACACAAGGCGACGAAGGCGGACAACAGCTCCACCGTGTTGGGGGTGAGGTGGTGTGGCTAGAGACCGTAGAATTCAAGAAAGGAGCAGAAGAAGCTACTCGCCAGTAGGCCGAGGCCTCGCAGGCAGTGTGAGCGGAAGACGACTCACTCGCCCTCCTGCGGCGCCAGTGAGATTTCCCCCCTCGGCGCGAGGCAGACCCACACGAAGTCCTTGCCGGTCAGCCGACGCGTCTTGCGGAGGAAATCGACGTGATCTTCATGGACCTCCGAACCGTCCCAGGTGCCGGAGTGCATCGCGGGGGGCGCGGCGGCGGAAGAAGAGCTCATCAGGAATGGATCACCATGGCGCTCGGCGTAGCTTGGGGCGCGGCGGCGTGAGGAAGAATAAGAAGAAGAAGCAGTGAGGAGGAGAGGCGCGCATGCTCTGCCGCTCCCCCTCCTCCCCCCTACTTATAGACTCGTGGGCTGCGAAGCCGAGGGGCGGTCGTGGGATTTACTGCGCCCACTACCCTACGCCCCCATGTTTATCGCGCAAAGTTACTGCGCACAGTAACTCCGCGGGAACCTCAACCGTCCACCATGGCCGTAGCGGATCCGCTCGCGTGCCGAGGCGCGGTAGTGGCGGGCCCCGCCTGTAGGCCTGTCCTGTCGCGCGCGTGGGTGGGTAGACTGGCCCGGCCGCTTGTCGCCACGTGACAGGCCCGAAACGGGCGGCGACCTGGAAGCTTAGCTAGCACGCCACTTGGATCCCGCCGAGGCGTTCGAAAATTTTGTACAAGTGAAATTGGGCGAGTCCGACATCTACCAGTCGGCCCGGCAGAAGTCGAACGAGGTTTCACCTCAAGCACTCGGAGAGAGAAACTGCTGAGGCTCCTCGGCTGATCATCCGCGGCGCCACACCAGCTTCGGGGACTACTGTCGGAGTAATGGGCCACGGGTAGGCTAACCCGAAGCCCAGAACCTTTCAAGACATCGGGGCTGACTGAGCCCCTCAAGACGCCAAGATAAAGAGCCGCCTTCTGGAGGCCGGCTGAAGGAACAACCGACTGCCCGCATGCGGCCGAGTCCTGGAGGCGAGGTCAAGACATGCCGACTCCCACCTCGCGGCTTCCAGAGAAGCCGGCCACGGGGAGTCGGCCCACGACACCAACGAAGCCCCTACCCTCATCAAGGGGGGTGGGACGGGAAGTGGCGACAGTGAAGCCCACTCCCTCCCTTTTTCAGGGGATGGCTAGGCCATAGTGCACTGTACCAACGGATATCTCCGTCCGGTGCGGCACTGTTGCCACGCCATCCCTGACATCAGCACCAGTGGGCGGAGTCCTGCACCCACGACGGCCTGTCAGTATGGTCCAGGGATGATGGGCCCTACCGGTCAGCGAGAGTCCAGAAGATGGCAAGAGCGCCACCAGTCGGACCTGATGGAAGCCGGCCCCCGGGAGTCGGCCTGCCCCTCCCACGGGTCCCACGCGCCATTAACCAGACGAGACGGGGAGTGGCTACAGTAATCGCCCGCCAGGCGGCGGGGCTGTAGCCACGACCCCATGACCAAGATTGCGTCATTAGAAGCACGGCTACAGTAATCAGCAACCGGCAAGACCTGCAAACGGCGGACACGGCCTGTCGGCTCCGTACCAGACCAGTCGGCGGGCCCCAGTAGTCGGCGGAGAAGCCGCCGGCCGAAGAGACTAACGGCTGGGCCCTGCGCCCAGCCGGATTACCATTGTACCCCTGGGGGTAGGCCTATATGAACCCCCCAGGGCACCCATGCAAAGGGTTCGAACCCATTAGAACTAGACCAGAGCATATAGGAAGGAGAGTGCTAGCCTTGCCTTCTCTTACCTTTGACATACAGCTCGAGGAGCAACCTTGTATTCACTTCGCCTTAGTGATCATGTGGAGATCCCGCAGAGCAGGACTAGGGGTGTTATCTCCTAGGAGAGCCCCGAACCTGGGTAAAGTACGCCGATGTTCGTGTCTACGCCTCATCACACTTCCGGGCACCGGCGACGTTCTACTCGCTTCCACCATGATAAGCCATCCTTTGGCATATGTCGCACCCAACCCCCGACATTGGCCATGGGTTTGTCCAAGCCTGCACCCTCCAGAACATCGGTTTCCCCGGTAAAAAGAAGAAAATCGGCGTGACATGTGGAGAGAACATCGGTTTCCCTGGTAAAAAGAAGAAAATCGGCGCGACATGTGGAGGTGACCACACCGGCAACCGAAAAAGGTACTCCTCTTCCCTTATTCGTGCAAATCTTACGCCTTCGCTTGCACGGTATTCATCCGATGAAGACACTAGTTGACCGCTTCTTCTTGATACTAGATGTTCCTAGTAACTCGCGATGCACAAGGTTTCTCCTCATATACTATTTCACCTTAGCTAGAGGTCCATCGCCCCCCTAAATTTCAATTGCTGGCCAGTTGATTCCCAACTAACGGAAGCATTCCCCGGCGTAACAGGAGCTAGTACGCCTATTACGCCAGGAAGCAGCGCCTTGGTGTTTATCTTAGGGCATGTGCGGCCTAGAGCTATCGGGCGCCTGATCCGAGGTTGGCCGGGATTAAAGGGATGGCCTGGGCACCGCCAAGCACGACGGTGGTGTGAGGTCGATGGGAGGGCGGGCGGCGGAGGCAGGGTCTGGTCCGTGGTCGCCAAGCGGTTCGAGAAAGATCGCAACAAGGATCAAGGGAGGTAGACGAAGGCCATCTGCCCATTCTTTATAGATCGGACGGTTCATTAAAAAAATCGACTGACCTATTTATTTTCAGTCGACTGTTATCTTAGATATGACGACATGTGGTGGTGTGCTGGAGGAGTACCTGCATTTCCTGTGCTCATATATTACAAAATCATACGGAGTAGAATCTAATTTTGTTTGCCATGCAATGTTGTAGATCTATCATATGCCTCCTGTCATTTATTTTTCAGCCACCTGCTATCTGCTAATTTTACAGTGCACTAGTTCTGCACACACTTCACCCTTACTCTCACTATTGTGTTTTTATGCAAGGGTATTTCAGACTCTGCTGCCATGAGAGAAGCCAAAAAGAAAAGAGAGAAGTCGCTCCAGCTTGGTGTGCGGCTAGGCAAGACACGTTACAACGCTATAAAGGTGCAAGGTCAGCAGATGGAGATGGTAAACGAGCTCGAGTTGATGACCTCGCTTGCAATGAACCACCATCCTGTGTGTTTGCTTTAACTTCATGGTGTCATATGTGGTTCATGTTCCATATGGTGTCTAGCTTGTATTCGAAAGGCCAAAGTCGGTAAGAGAAGGAAAGATATTTTTTTACATGAACCACCATCCCGTGAGCACCAGAAGACAAATAGTTAGTCGTGGCAATCGGGCCGAGCCAAAGGACAAGCCCAAAAAGATAGGCATCACCTCGAAGCCAACTAAAAGCTGCGATGGTGGCGGCAGCCCGCCTCCCACCAGGCTCTCGTGTCCTAGATGATCATGCTCACCACTCCACCGGATGTCTATCTTGTATTGCTTCCAATTTGGTTAAATTGCATCCGCTTAGCTTACACATTATACCTTTGAATATGACATGCCTTTCTGTTTTTGCTACATACTAGTACATCCGTGTATTAACCATGTTCTTACATCAAACTAATGTTCTTGTGTATCCCTCATCAATCACTTATGACGAGGCAGGCAGGCAAGGGACTACTCCTCATTTAAAGAATGCAAGGTCAGCCTCCCAACATGATTCTCAAGAAATGTAAATGCTAGATGAAGATAGTGAACGAGCTCAGAGTTGATTACAGCATTTCCATACACTAGCATCGCAGTGCTTGCTCTAACTTGGCAATGTGATATGTGGTTGCATGTTGCATATGGTGTCTAGATTGTAATTCTTCCAATCTGTTAAACTGCATGTGCTAGTCTCGCTTAGCTTACACATTATACCAAGTAATGTGACATGCCTTCCTGTATTTAGTACATAGTACATCTGTCTATTAAGCATGTCCTTACATAAAACTATTGTTTTTTTGTATCCCGCATCAATCAACATGACGAGACACCTTTAGTATATGCAGGTGATATTAGTTGCATCTTTCATATGATTTATAACATGCACCGCTTCTAATTTGTTGAAATTCCATTTATGATGGGACGCTTAACTTGGCGAGTCATATTGGTTGCATCTTTCATGTGGTGTCTAGCTTGCATTGCTTCTTATTTGTGGAATGGTTTCGCTTAGTTTACACAAACAGTTGTGAACATGCCATGCCGTCCTGTTTTTCGTACATATTCCATCCTGGTATCATGTGTTTGCCTTACATCAAAGTAGTGATTGTCAGTATCATGCATGAATGAGTTCTGAAGAGAGAATTTTACTTGACAATTCAAAATCAATAAAGCGGAAGGAAGTTAGCAAGGCAGCGGATAAAGGTGCTCCTTCCGAACGGAGGGCCTCTATAGTTTCTACTCCTCCACACCGCCAAGATGATTTCCAAGACAACACATGCATAGACACTCAACAAAGCTGTGTTTATGATGAGCACGTCTCCCCTAGTGCAGCATCACCGTGCTCCTCTAACTTGGCAATCATTATATGTGGTTGCATGTTATGTGTGATGTCTAGCTTGTGTTGCTTCTAATTTTGTTGAATTCCATCTGCTTACTTTACACATTATACTTGAATAAGACACGTGTTCCTATTTCTAGAACATACAATACCTGTCTATCACACCATGTTCTTACATCAAATTACTACTGTTGTGTAACCTGCAACAATCACTTATCATAAGACACATTTGACTTCGAAGTGTGATATAGGTTACATCTCACATTCTTTTCTAGCTTGTACTACTAATTTGTTGAAATGGCACTTATGACGAGACATTTTTAACTTGGTAGAGTGATATTCGTTGCATCTTTCATATGGTGTCTAACTTTCATTGCTTCTAATTTGTTGAAATGCCTTCTCCTTAGTTTACACATCATAAGCTGTGAATATGCAATGCTGTGAATATGCAATGGCACTAATGACGAGAGACCTCTAACATGGTAGTGTGATGTTGTTTGCATCTTGCATATGATTTTTTTCTTGTAGTGCTTCACATTTGTTTAAACGCCATTTATGATGAGACACTGTTAACTTGGCAGAGCGATATTTGTAGCATCTTTCATATGGTGTCTACCTTCCATTGCATTACTTATAATTTGGTTATGTCTTCTTCTTAGTTTACACACCATAGTTCTGGTTATCTCTTCCGTCCTGTTTTTCGTACATATTACATCCTCCTATCATGTGGTTGTCTAACATCAAAGTTCAGTTCGTCTGTATCACGCATCAATTTATTCTGAAGAACTAATTGTTAGTCGTTTTTCTTGTCGGCTTGACTTAACATGGCACAGAGAAAGAGGAAGAAACACATAATGGCAGGGAATGAGAAGCGGATGAATCCTGCAGATTCTGCTGGTACTGATGGTGCAATAGAAGGTCAAAGTCCAGCGGAAAATTCTACAAACACGGCATCCCATGCTACACGAGTTGCAAAAAAGCCAAACAGAAACAAATAGCTGCCACCAAACAAGCAGAGACAACCCTAGTTCTTGCAACACCTACCATAGTACTACTAGTTGCACGACTTACTCGTGCGTCAACTGAGCTAGCAGCACGTTCCCAAGCTCCCTTGCTACCTGACACTACTTCCCAAGCACTCTTGACACAAGACGAGTTGGCAATATCAGATGAACCTTGTGAGCTTCAACAGCAAGAAGGTAGTTGCCGGAGTCAAGTTACAGTTGCATGCTTCTTTATATGTAGTCTCACAGTTTGATGTACACTAACACTTCCTATGTTCGTTGTTGGACTAGCACCTAGGCGCAAGAGGAAACAAACATCAGGGATAATGCCCGATAGGTTAACTAAATCTAGAGGAGGAAGAATGGAGATCCGTTTTGAGGCAGGTTTACATGGGCCTCTAATCGGTGGGCCTCGGGCCGTCGGATAAATGGGTCTACATGGGCCGTAATCGGGCATAATTGGTATCGGCCCAGCACGGTAACATGCCGTTAACAGGCCGTAGGACAGCAAAGGCTTAATTCTGTCACATGCATAACGGGTCGTTAATGGGCCAGAATATAGGACGGGCTGGAAACGGCGCAACGGGTTAACAGGCCAGAAACGGGCCGACTCTTGCCATGGGCCGAATTTGGCCCATTAGGGTAACATGCCAGTAATGGGCCGACTCTTGCCATGGGCCGAATTTGGCCCATTAGGGGAACAGGCCAGTAACGGGCCGACTCTTGCCATGGGCCGAATTTGGCCCATTAGGGGAACAAGCCAGTAACGGGCCGGAAGTAATCGAGGGCCGAAAAGGAGCCCAAGAATGTATGGGCCGTCAATAGGCCGAAAGCTAACACGGGCTAGAAATGGCCCATGTAAATCACGGGCCGTTAACGGGTATAAAGAAAATTACTGTTCATTATGGGCTACAATCACCGTGGGCCTGTAAAGGGCCGAAAGATACGAAGGCCTCATATGGGCCGAAAGACGTCGTGGGCCATACATGGGCCGAAAGTGAAATGGGATGGTGTTATATTCGATGGCCCACATGACATTGTTGGGCTGATTTCTGCCTAACGAGCCGTGAGTTAACGGGCTGTAAAATGGGCTATTTGCGAAGAGTCCGTTAACTGCCTTTTCATGGGCCAGCCCGTTAACTTTTGACCAAGTCAAACGGGCCGGCTTTGTAAGCTAAATGGGCCACTGTTGGGTCGTGCCACGTGTCGACATATCATAGGCGCCTATCTGACCCACTGACAAGATGGCACGTGTTTCTTCCGGCCAATAAGAATTTTACACGTGGAAATTTCCCATTGGTCGGGGCTGTTAACGGGTTATCTTATCCAAAACCCGACCCGATAGCTTAACGGCGTTCCATTGCCACGTGTCGGTCACCCTTGACAAAAGCACTTCTGTGACGCGCGATTTATTGTCATGGAAGTGGACACTTCCGTGATGATAATTTTGGTAATGTCATGGAACACTTCTACGACAGCACAGGTATGACTATCTTGATTCTGTCATAAATTTGTCATGGATGTACATGCATGGCAAAAAAAGCGACCTACTGTGACAAACACGTATCATCACGGAAGTGTATTTTTTTTTGTAGTGCAAGGTATTAATCCAGTAGGAGGCTACTCGCAAGTCCCTCGTACCTACACAAAACAAATAGCTCCAAGCAACCAACGCGATTAGGGGTTGTCAATCCCTTCACGGTCACTTATGAGAGTGAGATCTGATAGAGATGATAGATAATATTTTTGGTATTTTTGGTATAAAGATGCAAAGTAAAATAAAAGGCAAAGTAGAAAGCAAAGCAATAATAAAGTGATGGGAGATTGATATGATGAGAATAGACCTGGGGGCCATAGATTTCACCAGTGGCTTCTCTCAAGAGCATAAGTATTTTACGATGGGTGAATGAATTATTGTTGAGCAATTGAGAGAATTGAGCATAGTTATGAGAATATCTAGGTATGATCATGTATATAGGCATCACGTCCGAGACAAGTAGACTGACTCCTGCCTGCATCTACTACTATTACTCCACTCATCGACCGCTATCCAGCATGCCTCTAGAGTATTAAGTTCAAGAAAACAGAGTAACGCCTTAAGCAAGATGACATGATGTAGAGGGATAAATTCATGCAATATGATAAAAAAACCATCTTGTTATCCTCGATGGCAACAATACAATACGTGCCTTGCCGCCCCTCATCCTTTGGGAAAGGACACCGCAAGATTGAACCCAAAGCTAAGCACTTCTCCCATTGCAAGAAAAACCAATCTAGTAGGCCAAACCAAAATGATAATTTGAAGAGACTTGCAAAGATAACCAATCATACATAAAATAATTCAGAGAAGATTCAAATATTGTTCATAGATAATCTTTATCATAAACCCACAATTCATCGATCTCAACAAACACACGGCAAAAAGAAGATTACATCGAATAGATCTCCACGAGAGAGGGGGAGAATATTGTATTGAGATCCAAAAAGAGAGAAGAAGCCATCTAGCTACTAACTATGGACCCGAAGGTCTGAGGTAAACTACTCACACTTCATCGGAGGGACTATGATGATGTAGAAGCCCTCCATGGTGGATTCCCCTTCCCGGAGCTCCTAACAGCCCCAAGATGGGATCTCGTGGATACGGAAAGTTGCGGCAGTGGAATTAGGTTTTTGGCTCTGTATTTGATCGTTTGGGGTACGTAGGTATATATAGGAGGAATGAGTACGTCGGTGGAGCAACAGGGGGCCCACGAGGCAGGGGGCGCGCCCTAGGGGGGTGGGCGCGCCCCCCACCCTCGTGGCCACCTCCCTTCTTTCTTGACGTGGGGTCCAAGTCTCCTGGATCATGTTCGGTGAGAAAATCATGTTCCCGAAGGTTTCATTCCGTTTGGACTCCATTTGATATTCCGTTTCTTCGAAACACTGAAATAGGTAAAAAAAACAACAATTCTGGGCTGGTTCTCCGGTTAATAGGTTAGTCCCAAAAGTAATATAAAAGTGGAAAATAAAGCCCAATATGATCCAAAACAGTAGATAATATAACATGGAGCAATCAAAAATTATAGATACGTTGGAGACGTATCAATCACACACAATTTTCCCCGTTAAATCGTTTGTGATAGTGTTTCCATTGCACACGGTATTAATAATTTTATTGTTTGCGTTATTGCATGCATCACACACGATGCATAGAAGAAACTGTGTGGCAAAGGATGTCCATCACACACAGTTTTTATGTGGGAAACGTTTGCGCCAGGTGGCCTAACGCAAACAGTTTTCAAGAGGATGTCGTGTGTGATTGTTCATTAATCTAACACGCTTTATTCCTAGAAATTGTGTGCGTTGCGTGAGGTCATCGCCCACGGTGTTTTCTCAATAACCGTTTGCAATAGAAAACCCAATTAGTAGGCTAGTTATCCTATTATTAATAATCCATTTATTAATATAATTGACATTTCATATTAAGCACACAATATATTTCATTTTCACAATTGAAATACATCAGAGTATAACATCATATAGCTTCAGCACTCAGCTACCCCATTACACAACTGCACCAGCACCAAGTTTCACATGCAACATCTATAACCTTTCGAAATTAGCATCATAGACGGTACATAGACATATGTATCTCATCTCGAAAACTGCTGAAGGTATATTAATATTGAGCCTTCATTGATGTTGAAGGTCTTTGCAACTTTAGGCCGCTGCTCGTGGATGATTGACCGTCCATCCTTCGTCCTCTTCAGAAACACATCAATATTAAATCGTGTGTGTTGTATGAATACCTTCCTCGCCTCCTGACCATACAGGTGGTTTGATAGGTAATCATCAGTGAACTGCTTTGGAAAGGCCTGAAAACAAGGATGTGCATAAACATCTTCTCTATATTGGAAATGGGGCATATAAATAAAAAAGGCAAGGTATAATAGTTAGTATCATCCTGTAGTGAACTGATGTCTTCTTCATTGTGCAGACAAAGATCTTGTAGTTTTTTGTCGCTAATTTCTTTATCCTAACAATCTTTCTGAGTTTCTTTACTTGACTGATATTCATGGACAACTCATTTCCCCATGTGCAAAAAGGGTCAGATAGTGGGTCAAAACCTCTGACAGCAGGACCTACATGTGCAAGACCAAATTGTTAAAAACCTAAATATTAGAATGGTTCCTGCAATTGCACAATAATGCGCTATTAGAAAAACGACCATACATGTGCAAACCTCGATTGTAAACCTTAGTGCTTCCCATTGTTTCCCTGCAACACATATAAGGTAGTTAGTCATCAGGTTAAGTGAGGGTTCACATGCTATCAATAAAATATGTTGATGAAAAATAAGCACATTGCAGATTCATCAGATTAATTCAAGCCACATGGAAAACCCATTTATCCAAACCAAGCATGATCAAGAACTAGGAAATATAGCACTTGTATATGTTTCTCATGTATTAAGTGCAGCCAAATTCGATTTATTCCTCACATGCACAACAATACAAAATTCTACCCACGACAATTGGACATTGCACTGCAGAATTGAACCAAGCAGTTAAGTAAACACCACAACGAATGAACCAAACATTAACTGAGCACCACATTGCACAATATAACATACTCCTAATAGAAGATCAGACAGTTAACCAAACCATGCATGCTTAACAACTTGGAAATATAGAAACTATATTTGTTTCTCATGTATTTAGTACAGCCAAATTCAATTTATTCCTCACATGGTATACAATAACAGAATACACCCACAACAATTGAACATCACATTGCAAAATTAAAGCAAACAGTTAACTAAACACCACAACAAATAAACCAAACGTTAACTGAGTAGCACATTGCACAATATAACATACTCCTAATAGAAGATCAGACAGTTAACCAAACCAAGCATGCTTAACAACTTGGAAATATAGCAATTGTATTTGTTTCTCATGTATTTAGTACAGCCAAATTCAATTTATTTCTCACATGGTATACAATAATAGAATGCACCCACAACAATTGAACATCGCATTGCAGAATTGAACCAAACAGTTAACTAAACACCACAACAAATGAACCAAACGTTAACTGAGCACCACATTCACAATGTATAACATACTAGAAGATCAGACAGTTAACCAAACCAAGCATGCTTGACAACTTGGAAATATAGAAATTGTATTTGTTTCTCATGTATTTTGTAAAGAAAAATTCAATTTATTTCTCACATGGAAGATAATACAAAATTGCACCCTGAAGAATGGAACATCACATTTGTATAATTGAACCAAACAGTTAACTGAACATGACAACTAATTAACCAAATAGTTAAAAGGGTGGGCTCAAGAAAATGCCTTGAACTATCATTTAAAGTAGCCAACCGCGTCACGTCATCGGCGCGCGAGGCATCGACGGTGGCCTCGACGACGAGGTGTGCCTCCAAGATCTGGGGGTCGGCACGAATGGCAGCCATCGCGACCTCATCCGCGCGTGGGACCGCGATTTGCTTCTACGCTGCCAAATGGTCCTTGAGATCCTGGCTATACTGCATGCTCCATGGCTTAGGGCGGCGCTTATTTGGTGGAGGGGTTGGTGATTTGGGTTGAAGGTGTCGCGCCGACGCTCGGGGCATGAGGGATGGAATGAGGAGGAGGATGGGGGTCGGGTGTGGATTACCTGCCTGGATAAACGAGGCTGAGTAGCATGAAGGAGGGTCGCCGGCAAGGAGGCGGCGCTGCAAGCATGGAGTGAAGGTTTCAACTTGGAAATGAAGGCAGAATCAGGGTAAATGTGGCTTTTGGTAAGGGGGAGGGGTGGGGAGGTAGATATTTCCGTGGAAAACAAAAATTTGGAATAACTTCAGCGAAAAAACTGGCGTGCAAAGTGTCATCAGACACGGTCCCTTATTCAGAACTGTGTACGATATGTGAACATCACAAATGATTCAGATAGCTTAACCCGTGTGTGTGATGAGTTTGGACGACAAAATTTTTGGTTCAAATTTCCCTGGTTACAGTGGTCATCCACGTCATTGCATAATTTGGGTACACAAAGGAGACGACAACACACCCACACTTCTTAATCGAGCAAGTTCAGCAATTAAACAGAGCTAGCTGACCTAAACATTACTCTAACAAATTAAATACCGACGCTTTTAATTAAACAAAACAAAGAGTACTACTATGGCTGGTGCTCACGATCTCCGCCTCCCATGTCCAGCTCGCGCCGACGGTCTCCCGGGAAGGGCTCCATGGCATCCATCACACCATACTCGGCAAGCATCTCGCCATCCACATCCGCCATCTCTTTGGAATAGGCCGCCACGAGCTGGGCGTGGGCGGCCGCGATCTGGGCGTTGGCGGGCTCCGTCGTGGCAAGGTATGCCGTGCAGGGACGGACGGCTGCTCGAACGGCAAGGGGTGTTGAAAATATTTGAATTTCATTTGGAAAATATTTCCAATTATGAAACTTTAAGCAACTCAATGATTTTCACGAGCGAAGAAAAAATGACTTCTTCAAATTATATGAAATATGAGTTGGGAGTTTCAAAGGATTAAATTCAAAGTTCTTTGAATTTATTTTTAAATTTGGAGTTATTTGAGTTTTATTCAAATTATTTTTTTTCTCCAAAAACAAAATATATGGAAAATAGGGTGACATGATTCCTACATCGTAAAATTGGAGATAAATAAATTTGAACTAATTTTGGTATTTTAAAATGATTTTATTGGGTTTTATTGGACCAAGAGCACTGTTTGAATTATTAGAATTTGTGTGTATTTTATTTGACTCTAGAATAAAGTTTATCTTGTAGGAAATGTTTTTCTGAAAATTTTGATATATTATATGCCTATATATTATTTTTATTTATTTTGCTTTCTTCTTATTTTGTTTTTCTAGAAAAAATGTTTATAAAAAATATCTTCCTCGACGGGCCAATCGGGCAAGCTCACCACCGCCCAGCCAGCCAGCCCGCTACCACCGCTTAGCTCCGCGCGTGCTCGACAGGACTCACGAGTCCGCTTCCCGCACGCCGCCGCCGCCAAGGAAGGCCTCACCACGTGTTTTATAAGGGCGCCGCCTGCCCCCTCCTCTCTCGCCGCCAAGGCCAGAGATCGACGCCGCCTCCCCGCATCTCGCCCGCCGCTAACGGTTGCCGCCCGCCGCTGCTGTTCGTTGCCGCCGCCTCCCCCCTCGCGCCACCGCGCCATCACACCACCACCCGATGTCGCCAGACTCACCGGACACCGCCGTCCCCAACGCCAAGGCCAGATGTTCGTCGCCGCCGATCCGCCTCCGCCGTTTATTTTCCCCGAGCCAGTAAAATCTATAAACCGCCTTTTGGTTTTCTTATTTTGATCGGTTTTATTTAATAGATCGGTTTTCTATAGAAAACCTAGATTTGTTTTTTTATGTTTAGTTATGTAGTGAGCGTTCACTAGTTAGGCTTCTGAAGCGAACGGTTTTCGTCGGTTTTGTTTCTGTAGCGAGCGTTCGCTCGATAGATTTTTCTTTTTATTTTGAATTTCCGGCCAGGGACCTATGTGTGATGATTTCCTTTACAGATTAGTCCCTGATTTTCAAACGCTCATAACTTTTTACTCGTTAGTCCAAATCCAACGAAACCAACGCCCACTTCTTTGTTATGATCCCCTCTATCCAGTAATCCAACTCAAATATGTTTTTGAAAGTTTTAAAATTTGAATTAGATCATATTTGAATTCAAACTTCGCTTGATCATAACTTGAGTTTCAGAATCTCGATTTAGTTGATTCTTTTGCAAACCAAGCTCTTGACCTAAACTTTCCGATAAGGCCAAATTCAAATAATGTTGGTACTGTTAGAAATTCTTTTATGTTGCAAGAGTTTTTTGATTGGTTTTGATGTTTTCTGAATTGTTTTCTTCGTTCTTTCTGATGTTTTGAGTGATTGCTTATGTGTGGCTACTGTTGATTGCTTATGATAGATTGACCGGAGTGTGACGAGTAGAACTATCAAGAGTTTTGAGTGCGAATCATCTTCATCAACTTTGCAGGCAAGTAACACTTTGATCATACTTTTCTCATACCCAGTTTTTATGCATTAGATCTATCCCCAAATTCTTGCATGAATAGGATCTAATTAAATTGTGGGATGGGAAGTAGTTTGAGGTAGTACCTATTACCTGTTTTATTATCAAACCCTTGGGAGTTACTTATACGTTTGCTTATTATGCCATGCTATGCTCGTAGACGTGGATTGGGTTTGAGTGAATATCCATGACATATGTGTGATTGATAATTAATGCTTTATCTAAGGTGGCAACTTAAACACACATCTGGGTGGATTGAGGCACTGGCTATTCCAGATTTGCCTATCAAGGCACCTGGTAGACAGATTTGCCTGTATTTCTTCTGACCGCCACCTGTGCTCAAAGGGATCATGAGATTATTCAAACTAGAAACTTCCGTGCAGCCACAAGCCATTATGGGCTCGCATAGTTGACTAAGTTGTGCGAACTCTTACGGGTAGACTAGCGATGTAGGGAAAGTAGGTGTACCGGTCTACCCACATGTAAGGTGCTAGTGCTTCGAAAGACTATGTCTCGGTCATCCGCTTCTCAAACATCATGTAAAGTAGAAATCCAACGGAGGCGATCGAGTCTTGTGGGGAAAAGTCATAAACCTCTACAGAGTGTATAAACTAATCATGATTAGCCGTGTCCCCGGTTATGGACATCTTGAGTATCTAGTTCTTGGATTATCCTGTTGATCTCATCACATTACTTAATATAATTTGTTTGGGTGTAATGAGTACTTTTAATTGGGATTGAGGATGTCACAACCATTCTCAATGTTTAACAACCACCATGATAGTTAAATAAATTTATTCCTTTGTAGTAGGGAAAATTGGCTTTTCAAAAAAACTCAGAACCATAGAGCTTTCCACCAGCCATATATGCATGTAGTATAGCCTATTCTTTCATTACTCTCTATGTGTTACATTGCCAAGATATTCCATGTGTCAACCTGCTTTCGCTGCAACGCTTTCTTGTTGCATACTTTTCGATTTATTTAGAAAGTGATACGTTAGGGTTACGATTTCCTATACTCAACTTTGCCGTTGGTGTTGATGGGAATCCACAACCTTGTTGCTTCCGCTATCTTTTGGATTGAGGTAATAGTCTTTACGTTATTTATACATGTGATTTACCTCTGTTATAAATCCTCGAGTACTGTGTGTGTCAGCATACCAATCCAGGGATGACACATAAGCACAGAGACTTGACCCATTCGGGTCGGGTCGCTACAAGATGGTATTAGAGCACATGTTGACTGTAGGACGTGACCCTAGAAACTGTCAAGCCCATAGGAAAGATTTTTTCTACAACTTCTTTTCAAAAAGATCTTTTACCTCTTCTTCTTGAGCTTATTCAAACATTTCCCTTTAGCGAGACCATACCCTTTTCCTTTTGACCACTCAAGATTTGACCGATGAGACCACTCCAAGGAGACAAGATATCGGACAACTAAGACCATTTGGAATGAAGAGGATTTTACCGTGTAAATGGAAACTACAACGGTTGGAGACTCCGAAGACTAGGAGATTTTGAAGGCTCTGAAGAATTCCCAGATTTTTTTTATGACCTAGGAAGGTTACACTTATGGAATTTGACAGACTATGGAAGTTATCAATACCCGAGATCAAGGTGTATTGGAGTAAGACCGGAGCATGGAGAGTTAAAAACTCAAAGTTTTTGTCAAGGAAACCCTAAGGCAAGAGATATCAACTATGGAATGGTAGCTCATGGAAATGACAAGAGCAAAAACATGGCTATCCATGATGTTGTTAACCGCCTATGCTATTGTCACCATGCGGGGTTAAGCGTGCAGATGCATGGAAGCATTGGATGGTAGAAGGCTGAAGGAACATCTGTCAGTGAAGGATGCAGTTTTAACATAGCTGGTGTATCACCAGGATCTGGAGTGTTACATCGGGAAGTTAAGATGGACCCACAAGAAGCTAAATTTTGACAAGGAAGTATTTCATGAAGAACTCAGGATCCAGAAGCTAAAAGTAGACAAACTGGAGGAGCAAAACCTTGATACATCAAAGATTCGTCAGGACTGAAGGACAGTAGGACCATGGTTCATGTCAAGGAAGTTGAAACCAGAAGTTTGGAACGCAACTCCAGAAATATTAAAGGACGTCGCGAGAGACTTCACGACAACAGAGATGATCTGGCCAAAGAACTTGAGAAGGACAAGCATGATCAGAAGAAGCCATCGGAGACATGACCAAGACTTGAAGAGTTTGATGATGTTGAGATCTATAGACCATTAGAAGACCCAACCCCTGTTATATACTTACGTTAGATGCGACGATTGTGAGCTGTCAGTTGTTTGATGTTTTTCCGACAGCCACAATAAAATCTGTCTTTCAAAACTTTTGTCGGTATTGTGTACATCCCTCTCTATCTCTCTTATCCCACCCCAAACCCATGGACCCAATAGAGGATGAATGGAGATGAGCTTGTATTTTATGGACCGTTGAGTCAATTGGAGACAGACCGATGGATTCAGAACATGGAGGATTATATGGAGAATAACCCTATAGCCGGAAAGGATATGACCCACCATGCTCTTCCATTCTTTGAAAGAAGTGCTGCTACCTGGTGGAGGATGTAGCAAACCATCAACGGATGGCAAGGAGTAACCACTTGGGGAGAAATTAAGTTGACCTTGCTAATGTCTCGGTTTGTATCCCAGAAATTGAAGCCTTCGGGAAAGGATATGAAGAAACCTTGTGCATGAAAGCTCTGTGGAGAAATAGGACACATCTCCCAAGATTGTCTGAATGGTGATCTAGTAGAATTCCCGATAGAGGAAGTAGAGTATGACCCACAGGAAATAGAAGCCCTGATTGGAACGGAAAGGTCTAGGAAGAGGAATAGATTGGATTCCAGGAAGGACCTGAGTCATGTCACCTGTTACAAATGCAAGGAGTCAGGGCACTACATCAACACTTGCCGAAAATGGAAGCCGAGGACCCAAGGAGGCTATGTGATCATGAGGAAACCTCGAAACCTGTCAGAAGTAATATGTTTCCGTTGTAATATAGCAGGGCGCTTTGCCAGACATTGTCCGAAGGAGAAGGAGACTGGTGATATAGTTGAATTTGTAACAGAATAAATGGAGTAGTAGAAGTGAGAGCTTTTTCTTTTATATTGAGGTGTTAAGTTGAGACATGTAATGGAAAAGCGAGATGATTGTAATAATTTAAGAATCAATAAATTTAGCAGTGTTGGTACTGCTTTGGATTTTATGAGTTACCCTATGAGGAAAGATGTTGACCAATTTCGAGGATATGAGAAATATGGTCTATGGAATATTGGAACATTTTAAGGGTGGTAGTACCTGTAAGAACCGCTGACCCTGGAAAAGATAAGGATACCCACCGAATGGATTTCGAAAAAATGAATATGAGTTTTGTCTCGATATGTTTGATACCCCAAGAGAGTGTGGGATGACGTTGGAGACCGCTGCTTGTTTGGACCAAATGTGATCAAGGATTCGAAGAGAATGTTAAGTTGCTTCGAGATAGACCAAGGTAGCTCAGCCTAGGCGTAAGAGTTATGCGACTCAAAAACCGCAAGGAGGTAGTCTATGAAATCGGAGACAGAGCATATATTTGTGTGCCACCTCTGTGAGGAGTTAAACGATCTGGAGTTAAGGGAAAGTTAGCCCCGAGATTTGTAGGACCATACCGAGTTTTGGAGCATATGGGAGAATTGGCTAACAAAGTTGGAGTCACCCGAAGGACTGTCAGGAGTTCATAATATGTTTCACGTTTCCAGTTGAAGAAGTGCCATGCAGAGATGGCCAATATTCCCCTGTAAGGACGCTTGACCCTGGAAAGGATAATGATATTCCACGAAGTGGAGTATGGACTTCATAAGCATAAGTTTTTATCTCGGTATGTGGGATATCCCACGAGGATGAAGAGATGAATTACTATTGGTTATAAAGGAGTTGTGATGTTGGGAATATGGATCAATGGAAATTCCATGATGAGTCTGAGTAATCATGTCCTAGTTTGGTGCCAATAGAAGGAAGAAAGACATTACAATTGGATGGATTTAAGTATGCCAGGAAGTTGGATGTTGGGATAACGATCAGCTGCCCCAATTATGAGTTCAAGGATTATAAGTGATGAGATGGGCCATAACCCACAGGCCCCAGGACCTGCCAAGAAGCAAGCAAACTCTTGCTGAAGGAAAAACCCTGGAAGAGGATACGATTTTATCAACCGACGATTCTATAGGAGTTTACGCAAAACCTGAGGGTTGTTAAGGAACGATAGATGTTAGTTTGGCTTGCAGAATCAATGGATTTATCCGAACTTGGTTTGTCGACAAGAGAAATTCTGCAATGCTTGTGAGGATGACCGAGTGTTAGAATGCGAGATTCGCTAAACCATGTACAAGGTAATGATTTAAAAGGGATGGATTGATCACCATACCGACTTACTCTTATTATTCGCTTTGCTATATGGGATGGTAAATCTGAGTGACCTACCTATAGTAGAGTGACGACGATATTAAACCTTGTTGAACCTTAGAATGATATAAACATTTTCCCCCTTGTACAAGGCAGTTGTTGCCAACCGTAGGTCATACGGTGAGGTTCAACCCAGACCCATTTCCTGCAGGACAAACCATAAATTGTTGACCACCATGAGATATCGATAGTTGTTTAGAATTGGCGCCAGACCCGTCATGCTATGAAGACCCAGTTTTGGAATAACCTTACCAAGGAAAAAGGACAAAAGAATTGAGAAAGGTTATGCCACTACCTAAAGAGCCCAGAGAAGGAATTATCCTTAAGATCTGAGAAGAACGACACTGTCAGTAATAAGGATGGAGTATATGAGTTTTGATGGAACCCTAAGGGTGGTAGCACCCAGACCCCGGAGACGATCGATGGATTTCTGAGAAAGACCCCCAAACCCTAACCTATTTCTTTCTAGCCTCTCTGAATCTCGAGGACGAGATTCATTTTAAGGGTGGTAGTTTGTAACATCCCAAAATTCTAAATTTTGGAATGTTATAAACAAATAGATAGTTTTGATTGATTGTTTGATTGATTGACTGAAAGTGAGTGAATTCGAAACTTTTTGAAAGTTAAATGAGAGGGAATAAAAGTACTTTCCCAAACTTTCATTTTGTTTTTATGATCTCCGTGAATTCAAATTCTTTTCACCACAAAACCCTGGAGAGAAGATGACATGACTTCTTCCATTTATTTAAATGACAAGGGGTGTTGAAAATATTTGAATTTCATTTGGAAAATATTTCCAATTCTGAAACTTTAAGCAACTCAATGATTTTCACGAGCGAAGATAAAATGACTTCTTCAAATTATATGAAATATGAGTTGGGAGTTTCAAAGGATTAAATTCAAAGTTCTTTTGAATTTATTTTTCAATTTGGAGTTATTTGAGTTTTATTCAAATTTTTATTTTTCTCCAAAAACAAAATATATGGAAAATAGGGTGACATGATTCCCTACATCGAAAATTGGAGATAAATAAATTTGAATTAATTTTGGTATTTTAAAATGATTTGTATTGGACCAGAGCACTGTTTGAATTATTAGAATTTGTGTGTATTTTATTTGACTCTAGAATAAAGTTCATCTTATAGGAAATGTTTTTCTGAAAATTTTGATATATTATATGCCTATATATTATTTTTATTTATTTTGCTTTCTTCATATTTAGTTTTTCTGGAAAAAAATGTTTATAAAAAAAAACATCTTCCCTGGACCGGGCCAACTAGGCCGAAGCCCAGCCAGCCGGCCCAGCCAGCCAGCCCGCGCCGCCACGGCCTAGCTCCCGCCGTGGCCGACAGGGACTCGCCGGAGTCCGGCTTCCCCACGCCGCCGCCGCCCCCTCACCCAAGGAAGGCCTCGGCCACGTGCTTTTATAAAGCGCCGCCCGGCCCCGCCCTCTCTTCGCCGCGCCAGAGATCGACGCCGCCTCCTCAACTCGCCGCCGCTAACGGTTGCCGCCCGCCGCCGCCGCCTCCCTCCCTCGCGCCACCACCGCCACCGCGCCACCCCGATGTCGCTCAGATTGCCGGACACCGCCGCCGGCCCCAACGCCAAGGCGGATGTTCTTCGCCGGCCGGATCCGTCTGCCGCCGGTTTATTTTCCCCGAGCCGGTAAAATCTATAAAACCGCCCGGTTTTCTTATTTTGATCAGTTTTATTTTAATAGATCGGTTTTCTACAGAAAACCTAGATCTGTTTTTTTATGTTTAGTTATGTAGTGAGCGTTCACTAGTTAGGCTTCTGGAGCGAACGGTTTTCGTTGGTTTTGTTTCTGTAGCGAGCGTTCGCTCGATAGATTTTCTTTTTATTTTTAATTTCTGGCCAGGGACCTATCTGTGATGATTTCCTTTACAGATTAGTCCCTGATTTTCAAACGCTCATAACTTTTTACTCGTCAGTCCAAATCCAACGAAACCAACGCCCACTTCTTCGTTATGACCCCCTCTATCCACTAATCCAACTCAAATATGTTTTTGAAAGTTTCAAAATTTTAATTAGATCAGATTTGAATTCAAACTTCGTTTGATCATAACTTGAGTTTCGTAACTCCGATTTAGTTGATTCTTTTTGCAAATCGAAGCTCTTGACCTAAACTTTCTGATAAGGCCAAATTCAAATAATGTTGGTACTGTTAGAAATTCTTTTATGTTGCAAGAGTTATTTGATTGATTTTGATGTTTTCTGAATTGTTTTCTTCGTTCTTTCTGATGTTTTGAGTGATTGCTTATGTGTGGCTACTGTTGATTGCTTACGATAGATTGACCGGAGTGTGACAAGTAGAACTATCAAGAGTTTTGAGTGCGAATCATCTTCATCAACTGTAACGCCCCCGATGCGGCTATATCTCCCACGTGTCGAGGCACGACTTAGAGGCATAACCGCATTGAAAGCAATGTCGCAAGTGAGGTAATCTTCACACAACCCATGTAATAATTAAGGGAGAAAGGTACATAGTTGGCTTACAATGCCACTTCACACAAGACATAATTAAACATACATCATTCAGAGTACACTCAAGGTCCGACTACGGAACCAAAATAAAGAAGATACCCCAAATGCTAACACAGATCCCCGAATCGCCCCAACTGGGCACCACTATCGATCATCCGAAAAGACACATAGTAACGACCACGCCTCGTCGAACTCCCACTTGAGCTCGGTGGAATCACCCGCACCGCCTCATCGGAACCTGCAATCGTGTTGAAGTATCCGTGAGTCACGGGACTCAGCAATCTCACACCCGCGAGATCAAGACTATTTAAGCTAATAGGAAGGACAAGGTAATAAAGTGGAGCTGCAGAAGCGACTAGCATATATGGTGTCTACTTCGCAAAAGAGAGCGAGAAGAGAAGCAAAGCACGGTCGCAAACTAGTAGTGATCAAGAAGTGATCCTGAACTACTTACGCCGACATAACTCCAACATCGTGTTCACTTCCTGACTCACCGAGAAGAGACCATCACGTTACACACGCGTTGATGTGTATTTTATTGAGATCAACTTTGGGTTATCTACAACCGACATTAACAAATTCCCATCTGCCTCATAACCGCGGGCACGGCTTTCAAAGATATTACCTCGCAGGGTGTCCCAACTTAGCCCATTATAAGCTCTCACGGTCAACGAAGGATTATTCTTCTACCGAAGACCCGATCAATCTCGAATCCTGGACTACAAGACATTTCGACAAAGAATAAAACAAGACCAGCAAAGCCGCCCGATTGTGCCGACAAATCCCGATAGGAGCTGCACATATCTCGCTCTCGTGGCACATCCGGATGAGCAGTCCATACAACTAAAACCAAACCTCAAGTTGCCTTGAGGGGCGCTGCACAGATTTAGTTCGGCCAGCACTCAAGGAGCACCGGTCCGGGGTTAAATAAAGATGACCCTCGCTCGCGAAACCCGGGGAAAAGGCTTAGGTGGCAAATGGTAAAACCAAAGTTGGGCCTTGCCGACGAGTCTTATTCAAAGCGAACTGTCAAGGGGTCCCATAAATCACCCAACCGTAAGGAACGCAAAATCAAGGAACATAACACCGGTATGACGGAAACTAGGTGGCAAGAGGGAACAAAACACTGCATAAGGCCGAGCCTTCCACCCTTTACCAAGTATATAGATGTATTAATTATAGCAGATATATATTGTGATATCCCCAACAAGTAAACATGTTCCAACAAGGAACAACATCTCCATGTTCCAACAAGGAACAAACTTCAGCTTCACCGCAACTAGCAACGCTATAAGAGGGCCGAGCAAAGCGGTAACATAGCCAATCAACGGTTTGCTAGGAAAAGGATGGTTAGGGCTGACATGGCAATATGGGTGGCATGATATAGCAAGTGGTAGGCATCACAGCATAGGCATAGCAAAAGAGCGAGCAACTAGCATAGCAAAGATAGAAGTGATTTCGAGGGTATGGTCATCTTGCCTCGCAATGTTCTCGAGTTGTCGAAAGCTTGATCCTCGAAACGTTCTCAACAGGTTCCTCGTTCACGCACTCGCCTCCGACTCTACCCAAAGCAACAACACAAACAAAGGAACCACAATAAATCACGGTGCAATGCACAATCAACATGATGCAAAACATGACATGATATGCATGATGAGATATGCAATGCTTATGTGCACTCCGGAAGGAAAATGATGAACCAGGCATCAACTTGGCAAACCAAGTATGCCACTGGAAAGATGAGATGATTTCGGTTGAAATCGATATAAAGATCACCGGAAACGGATGCACGGTTTGGAAATGGCAAGCAAAACAAGAATGGTGCAAATCTGCCATTAACAGCATGATGCCACTTAGCAAGCAACAATTAATTAAGCTACTGCACCCAAACGTATCAACAAAGCACATGGCAGTAATCTACACATGATGCTCGACAATAGATGAGCACTGAGCTACGGCTAGTTCACATCATAACATGTTCAAACAAGCATGGCAAAAATGCTCAAAGTAACAGGCTGGACATGGCAAAAACAGTAACAGGTTGCAATGTTCAGAGCATCATAACTACATGCTACAGGAACTTAAAATAGCAAAACATGGCATGGCATGAATCTACTCAAAGCATATTTCAAAAGTGCCTTACTGACCATAAGCCAAAAAGGACTAGAAAATATAGTAACACCCATGTCAATATTGAAAGTCTTGTTAACAGATTCAGCAACTAGACATGTCAAAAACTGATAACGAGATGGCATGTTAACAAGCTCAATGCACTCACTACAGAGCCTCAATTGATAAACTAAGCATACATACATCTAGAAGACATGACATAGAAGACATCCATGGCAAGAACACTAACATAGCATATATCGATCAACCACAACAAGCTAGGCAAAATTGAATAACACGTATACAATCTGCCAGGAAACATTTGATAGCAAAAGTAGAGCTTGATTGACTCAAGCTATGGCCTCCCATAATTGCAAACAAAGGCATGGATGGATAGAGCAAGTCATGCTTTACAAAACACCCTTACTGAAGTATCTCAAAATATGCATAGATCTCTCGGTATCATCAAGCAAACATGGCATCAAAATCAGCTAAAACAGGGCTGAAATCAGCAACATTGGGACACCTACTTTGCATGCTTGTGCTAGTCACCACATAGATCACAAAAATACATGGCATATACCACTGGGAAGATGACATGGCATTTTACAAAACTCATGTAGGACTCAAATACATAGGGTGCACATATTAATCATAGCAAAAATAACAAAAGTGCAACTCCTGATAAAAATCAGAAACTATCAGCACATAGCACCCTTCCAACAGCATTTCGGGCATCAAGATGAGCTCAAATGAAAATGATGCAATGGAATGAAATGATCTACTCTTCGAGACGAACATTTTGACATATTATACGCGAAAAATGGATCTACGGATGCGAAGATATAGCATATTGAAAAATGCACGAAATTACAGAGACCTAAAGACTTAGTGGAAAAAGAGGGAGAAGAGGTCAACGCTGCACGGTTCCCGAGGCCGGATCCGAGCCGGGTCGGCGGCGGATCGGGCGACGGCCGGAGGAGATCGCCGGGGGAAGGTGGAGGGAGGTCGCCGGCGGGCGGATCCGGCGGGCCGCGCGGGCGCGACGAGGTCGGGCGCGGCGGGGTCGGGAGGGCCGGGCACGGCCGGCGGGAGGCGCGCGGTGGCGGCGAGCTCGCCGGGAAGGCGGAGGCGGCGGGCGGCGGCGCCATGCAGGCGGCGGGCGGCCGGGAGGCGGGCGCGGGGGCGCGCGGGCGGGCGGCTGGGCCTGGAGGGTTCTGCTGCTGGCCGGGCGGGCGGGCAAGGGCGATGTGGGGCGCCGGGCCACGTGGCGGCGCGAGAGGTCCGGGCGGCGGGCGGACGTGTCCGGCCGTCCGGATTTCGTCCGGCGACGCGAAGGGAGCGGGGAGACTAGGGTTTCGTCCGGATTTTGGGGAAGGGACCTATATTTATAGGTAGAGGGAGCTAGGAGAGTCCAAATGAGGTGTAGTTTTCGCCCACACGATCGTGATCGAACGACGGAGAGCATGGAGGTGACTTAGATGGGTTATTGGGCTGTTTTGAAGGGTGTTGGGCTGCAACTTAAAATAGGCCTCTGCTAAGGTGCGGTTAACTGCTGAGTACCAAACGAGCTCCAAATGACCAAACTTGACCGTGGTCTCCGGTGTTATACCAAGGCCACTAGACAAACCTCGGTCCATTTCGAGAAGGTTTAAATACCCGCACACGGAGAAACGTAAAAGGGACCGCCGGGGAAGATAGGAGTGTCGGATTGCAAAACGGACAACGGGAAAAATGCTCGGAATCATGAGACGAACACGTATGCAAATGCGATGCACATGATGACATAATATAAAATGCATGACATGGACAAAAAGCAACAAGGAGAAAACCCAACCACGGAGGGAATATCATATATCAATGCCGAAAATGGCAAGAGTCGGAGTTACAAATATGGAAAGTTACTTCCGGGGTGTTACATCAACTTTGCAGGCAAGTAACACTTTGATCATACTTTTCTCATACCCAGTTTTTATGCATTAGATCTATCCCCAAACTCTTGCATGAATAGGATCTAATTAAATTGTGGGATGGGAAGTAGTTTGAGGTAGTACCTATTACCTGTTTTATTATCAAACCCTTGGGAGTTACTTCTACATTTGCTTATTATGCCATGCTATGTTCGTAGACGTGGATTGGATTTGAGTGAATATCCATGACAGATGTGAGATTGATAATTAATGGTTTATCTAAGGTGGCAACTTAAACACACATCTGGGTGGATTGAGGCACCTGGCTATTCCAGGATTTGCCTATCAAGGCACCTGGGTAGACAGGATTTGCCTGTATTTCTTCGGACCGCCACCCAGGCTCAAAGGGATCATGAGATTATTCAAACTAGAAACTTCCGTGTGCAGCCACAAGCCATTATGGGCTCTGGCATAGTTGACTAAGTTGTGCGAACTCTTACGGGTAGACTAGCAGATGTAGGGGAAAGTAGGTGTACCGGTCTACTCACATGTAAGGTGCTAGTGCTTTTGAAAGACTATGTCTCGGTCATCCGTTTCTCAAACATCATGTAGTGCGAGAAATCCAACGGAGGCGATCGAGTCTTGTGGGGAAAAGTGCGCAAACCTCTGCAGAGTGTATAAACTAATCATGATTAGCCGTGTCCCCGGTTATGGACATCTTGAGTATCTAGTTCTTGGATTATCCTGTTGATCTCATCACGTTACTTAATATAATTTGTTTGGGTGTAATGAGTACTTTTAATTGGGATTGAGGAAGCTGTCAACCATTCTCAATGTTTAACAACCACCATGATAGTTAAATAAATTTATTCCTTTGTAGTAGGGAAAAATTGGCTTTTCGCAAAAACTGTAACCATAGAGCTTTCCACCAGCCATATATGCATGTAGTATAGCCTATTCTTTCATTACTCTCTATGTGTTACATTGCCAGCATATTCCATGTGCTGACCGTTTTCGGCTGCAACGCTTCATGTTGCGCACTTTTCGCATTTACGAGAAAGTGATACGTTAGGGTTACGATTTCCTATACTCAACTTTGCCGTTGGTGTTGATGGGAATCCACAACCTTGTTGCTTCCGCTATCTTTTGGATTGAGGTAATAGTATTTACGTTATTTATACATGTGATATACCTCTGTTATAAATCCTCGAGTACTGTGTGTGTCAGCATACCAATCCAGGGATGACACATAAGCACAGAGACTTGACCCATTCGGGTCGGGTCGCTACAATGTATCACAATTGCCACATGAAAATTATTGCTTTTGCCACGGAATGGCAATTGTGATGTATTTTCAAAAACTAAGAGTGGCAAAAGTGAAATGTCAAATTCTATAGTGGCATAAGCAAAGTGGTCAAAAACTAGAGTGGCAAAAACAAAGCCTAAAAAAATTGTCCCATTTGGGGCAGGTTTTGGTACAAGCTTCTCACAAACCAGAGCTTCTCACAACAAGCGTGATGGTTTCGGTAGGGAACGTGCCACCTTTGGGGACGAAACGACATACGTTGCCTCTTATTGCTTTCAATTTTTTTCTAGTTTCAACATAGAACAACAGGAGTGTTGTGTTAAATTTTAGAAATTTTTGGGGTTCATTTGGACTTTTTTATACATTAACTAGGTTTTCTAGGCATTTTATGTACATAATTCAAATTTGAGCTACATTCATATGCTCCGGTGCATATAAATTAGTTGAAAAATCAAATTTGTGTCCTTGGTTGCATGCTTAGGTCCCATGTAAGAAATGGAATGAATGTCAAACACCCTTCCACCGTCACTCGACAGCAAACATGGAGATACTTGGTTTTTAAATTCTAGTAAATCCTAAACTCATGTGAAATTCATGAAACTTGGCATGCTATCATGTAGCGGCATCAACATGCCGTGGTAAAATTTTGGTCCCAGTTGGGGCAGGTTTGGGTACAAGCTTCTCACAACAAACGTGATGGTTTCAGTAGGGAACGTGCCATCTTTGGGGACGAAATGATATCCGTTGCCTCTTATTGCTTTTAAAAAACTTCTAGTGTCAACATAGAAAAACTGGAGTGCTGTGTTAAATTTTGGAATTTTTCGGGGTTCATTTGGACATTTTTATATATTAAATAGGTTTCTAGGCTTTTTATGTGCATAATTCAAATTTGAACTACATGCACATGCTCCAGTGCATATAAATTAGTTGAAAAATCAAATATGTGTCCTTGGTTGCATGTTTAGGTCCCATGCAAGAAATGGGAATGAATGTCAAACACCCTGCCACCGTCACTTGGTCGCAAACATTGAGATACCTGGTTTTTAAATTCTAGTAAATCCAAAACTCATCTGAAATTCATGAAACTTGGCATGCTATCATGGAGCGGCATCAACATGTCGTGGTAAAAAAATGGTCCCATTTGGGGCAGGTTTGGGTATAAGCTTCTCACAACAAGCGTGATGATTTCGGTAGGGAACGTGCCACCTTTGGGGACGAAACGATATCCGTTGCCTCTTATTGCTTTCAATTTTTTTCTAGTGTCAACATAGAACAACATGAGTGTTGTGTTAAATTTTGGAATCTTTCGGGGTTCATTTGGACATTTTTATACATTAACTGGGTTTTCTAGGCATTTTATGTGCATAATTCAAATTTGAACTACATGCACATGCTCCAGTGCATATAAATTGGTTGAAAAATCAAATCGGTGTCCTTGGTTGCATGCTTAGGTACCATGCAAGAAATGGGATTGAATGTCAAACACCCTGCCACCGTCACTCGGCCACAAACATTGAGATACCTGGTTTAAATTCTAGTAAATCCAAAACTCGTCTGAAATTCATGAAACTTGGCATGCTATCATGGAGTGGCATCAACATGCCGTGTTAAAAATATGTCCCAGTTGGGGCAGGTTTGGGTACAAGCTTCTCACAACAAGCGTGATGGTTTCGGTAGGGAACGTGCCACCTTTGGGGATGAAACGATATCTTTTGCCTCTTTATTGCTTTCAAAAAATTTCTAGTGTCAACAGAGAACAACATGAGTGTTGTGTTAAATTTTGGAATTTTTCGGGGTTCGCTTGGACATTTTGATAAATTAACTGGGTTTTCTAGGCATTTTATGTGCATAATTCAAATTTGAACTACATGCACATGCTCTAGTGCATATAAATTGGTTGAAAAAACAAATCTGTGCCCTTGGGTGCCTGCTTAGGTCCCATGCAAAAATGGGAATGAATTTCAAACACCAGGGCGCTGTTGATTGCCGGCAAAATGTTGAGATACTTTGTTTTTAAATTCTAGTAAATCCAAAACTCGTCTGAAATTCATGAAACTTGGCATGCTATCATGGAATGGCACCCGACATGATGTGGTATTTATCGTGTCCATTTTGAGAGAAGGCGCACTCGAATAACAGCCAACAAAGGCATTTTGAAACAAATAGCTCCACTGTAACATCTCAAACATTTTGTATAATTTAAATTGTGTGCATTCTGTTAATCATTCATGTGACACCATGCCTCACTCTTTTAGTGGCTAGGAGGTGCCGTGCAGACAGGTGCTTGAGTGCTTGACTAAACAGGAGGCGTGCGAGCTGTACTCCAATGCGGAGGCTCACCGAAGCGTGCGAGTTGTACGTCGTGCAGGCTCACTGCGAAGCGAGCCCTTTGACTTCCATGACCACCCGCCTTGCTCGCATCCTCTCCATTAATGGCGCCGCAGTTTAATATGGTTTTTAAATATAAAACACTCATCACAAATGTTTTAGTTAGAACAACCGTATGCAAACCGACAACTTCCCCAGGAAGCCAAGGGAAAATGTGCCGAGCAGGATTTGTGCATCTCTTGATTGCAAACGTTTTAGTTAGAACACCCGTCCTGGTTTATAAGTATAATAAAATACGAATGCATGTCGCCAAAGATTATATCATTGGATTCGTATTTGAACATAGTTTCCGGTTATACAATTTTTGTAATATGCATTAACACGTTTTTGGTTAAATTTCAGGTTATATACCAGCTAGCGTTTGCCCGCAACACACACGGCTTATTCTATCACAAATAGATCGGATGGATCAATTGATTGGCCGCCTGCGTGTGACCGCGGAAGAAGTCTGCCAAGAAGAAGAAGAAGCAAGTCAGAAAAACAGGAGTCGGCCTGACCCATAGTCAGCGATCCAAAAGAAGAAGTAAAAGTAAACTCACCATCGACGATGTCCTCGATTTCATGGAAGCCGGAGGTCAGCAGCGCTTCCCTGTCGGTCCAGGAGGAGCGCTCGCTCTCAAATTCGGCTAGGAGAGCGGCCTCTTTCTTCTCCGCCTCGTCCTGCGCCGCCTTGAGCAGCTCCCTCTGCTCCGCCAGCTTGCCGTGATCCGCGTCCAAGAGGTCGCGCTCAAGGTGAGCTTGCCGCCTCCTCCTCTTTGGCGCCAAAGCGGTGTTGGCTGCACTCCAGCTGCCGCCAAGAGTGGCGCTGGCCTCAAGAATAAAAAGAAGAGGGACGCCAAGTCGCCACTAGGAAGGTCGCCAGAAGATCTGGCCTGATCACTGCAGTTGGCCCGAATCTCGGGATTACAGCCAGCTGGTGCGCCAGCGCCAGCCGCCAAGAAGAAAACTCACCTTGGCTCGCCAGTCGGCAGTCCGCTTGCTCAGCTCCTCAACGCTATGGTTGAAGGCAGTGGCGCGGAGGTTGTGATACTCCCGTGACAAGAGTTTCGCATAAAGGTAAAACTTGAGGTATGCAAGAATGGAGTTCGAGCCGCCGCCAGCAGCCGCCCAAACTCGGGACTACACCCAGTGGGTGTGCGCGCGCCTCTACGAGAAGAGCAAGAAAAGTTCAATGAAGAAACATACCCGCACGGGCGGATCGCGATGCCAAAGCGCCTTTGGAGAGGTTCGATGGCGCCGCCTCAGCTCGCAACTCGCCGACGCCCGTAAGCGCCGTGTTCAGCGGGCTCAGCCGCCTCGCACCCACCCAATGGGCGCTGGCTTGTCGCCGGGCGCCGAGTGGCCGAGCTGGCGGGCGCGGCGCCAAGTCGCTTTCTCAAGACGGCGCTGCTACGGCAAGGGGACTTGAAGAAGCAGCTGCGCCACGACCTCGCTGCCGGTCGGCGTAACAGTGGGTCCGCTCGCTGTTTGCCTCGCGCCTCGGACCGCGGTGGAGGCGGGGGGGTGGCGCGGCTGCGTTCGGAGGGGAGGCCTCGCCGCCTTCCTTCTCTCGCGACGGGACTTCACCGCCGACTCCCTCCGACCGCCTGTGGAACTCCGGGCGGTGGTGGCGCAGAGCTCAACGGGTGACGAACAGCGCCGACCGAGGCGCGCGGCCTCCTCGCTCGCCTCTTGGCACAGAGCGGCGGCTTCGACCTCCTCCAGCTTCTTCTAGGCGGAAGCCGCCGCCTTCTCAGCCGCCGCCTTCTCGAGACGGGCGGCCTCCTCCTCGTCGCGCTTCTCCTGCGCATTCTGCTCCGTCGCCTCCCGGAGGGCGGCCGCAGGATCAACCCGCCGAGTATTGGCGGATGTCTCCGCCGACCCCATGACGGAGGCGGCGGCAACCCTCTCCAAGGTGAGGGGAGCCCTGATGAGAAAAAGACATGTAAAGACTTGGACAAGACGGACCAGAAGAAAACAAGACAAAATAAAAAGTACTTACGCGGAGACCAGCGGCGGCTTCTTCACTTCCTTGCGGAAGCGGTTAGCCTTCGCGACCTCCTCTTCATACTGGTCGCGCGGCCGCCCCCTGAATTTTTCGCCCGCCGCCGGCAGACTCGCCCGCCCGCGCTTGCGCCGCCGACCACCCAAGGCAGCGGAAGAACTCGCGCCTGGATGGCCGGCTTTCTGCTGGCGGCGGGGGATGACTTCCTTCTCCCCGTCGTCGTCGGCCCCTCCTCCTCCCTCGGCGTCGGTCTCCATCGCCGCCACCCCCAAGTCAGGGTCGTCGGCATCGCTCCCCGCCTGGTCGGGGACGAAGTCACGAGCTGGCCTTGCGGTGCCGGCCGAGGGATGCATGAGGGGATTCCGAATCGGAAAATACCAAGGAAAGTTAGAGCCGGGTTCGGCTGAAGAAGGAAACAGAGAAGCAAGAGATGACTTACCACAGGCGGCGGGTTGGCGCTGCGAAGAGTACTGCCTCCTTGCCAACTGCCATTCCTCCGTGAGGCCGCAGTTCGCCAGAAGTTCACCGTGTCCACCACCTCCGCGGGGGCATGTCCTGGAGCACAGCCAGTTGGGTCTCGCGCCACTCATCCGATGATCGATGAGGTCGGCCTGAAGAGGAAGGACTCGGCGCGCCACGGCGGCGGCCAGCAAGTCCGCCCGTCGAGCCCTCCGACCGCGCCATCACGCTGGAGTCAGCGACGGCGGCGTTGCTCGCGGAGTCGGCGTCCGGGCGGATCGACCAGGCTGAAGTCGCCCGCCAACTCGCCGCCACGAAAGGCGGCAGTTGACCCAGCCGCCCTCGGGGCGACGTTCTTGACATAGAAGTACGGCGCTGCCACATCTTCACCGACTTGATGAGGGAATGGCAGGAAGGGGTTCTCGGGCACCGCCTCCTCATGGCGATGAACGTGCGCGCCGGGGCGGCATGCGAGCGACGGGGTTCGAGCTTGGCTTGAAGAATTCCCCACAGCTCGATGGTGGGGAGAACGTCAAGAAAGCCCTCGCATAAGGATGCGAAGGCGGCCAGCAGCACCACCGTATTGGGGGTGAAGTGGTGCGGCTGGAGCCCGTAGAACTCCAGGAACGCGCGGAAGAAGCCGCTCGCCGGCAGCCCTAGCCCGCGCATGAGGTGCGAGCGGAATATGACCCGCTCGCCTTCTTCCGGCGCCGGCGTAATTTCGCCCGCCGGCGCAGCACGGGTCCGCACTAGGTGGCTGCCGGGGATGCGGCGCGTTTGGCGAATAAACTAGATGATGTCGTCGTCGACGATGGAGCCATCCCACACGCCGGAGCGCGCGGTGGGAGGCGCGGCGGCGGAAGAGGAGCTCATCTCCGTGGGGCGGCGAGGTTCGGCGCGGCGGAGCAAGGAGGAAGACAAAGCAAGGAGCAAGAGGAAGCGGGGAAGAGTGGGTGCGCGTGCGTCGTCGCGCCCCCTCCCCTCGCCTACTTATAGGAGCCTAGGCTGCGAAGCCGAGGGGGCGGGCGTGGGATTAACTACGCCCACGTCCCCATGCCCCCACGATTTAACCCACGACGTTACTGCACGCAGTAACGGCGTGGGGAGCCCAACCGCCCGCACGGCCGCAGCAGATCCGCCTGTGCGCCGAGGCGCGGTAATGGCGGGCCCCGCCTTACGGGCCTGTCTTGTCACGCGCGTGGGCTGGCAGACTGGCCCTGCCACGTGGCGGGCCTGCAACGGGCAGCTGCCTGGAAGCTTATCAGGAACGCCGCCCAGATCCCGCCGCGACCTTCGAAACCTTTGAGGAGCAAGACGGCCTCCTACAAGGACGACTCCAGCTAGTCAGCTCAAAATGGAGACGGCAAGCCGAGTCCAGATTCTTCTACTAAAGGGATGAAACTGTTGAGGCTCCTCGACATGCTGCCCTCGGCGCCTCACCAGCTTCGGGGACTACTGTCAGAGTAATGGGCCACGGGTAGGCGAACCCGAGCCCCTGGACCTTTCAAAACATCAGGGCAGACTGCGCCCCTCAAGAACCCAAGACGAAGAGCCGCCTTCTGAGAGTCAGCGACAGATTCGCCGACTGCCCCTCTAGGCCGAGTCCCAGAGACGGCCTCAAGACAAGCCGACTCCAAGCTAGCGACTTCCGATGAAGCCGGCTACAGGGAGTCGGCCCACGACTCCGTCCACTCCCTGCCTGAGAGACTACGAGCGGGATGGGATAAAGCCGCCTCGTGGCCCATCCCTGCCCCGCTCATAAAGAGACGGCATGGCCACAGAGCGCCGTACCGATGGAGATATCCGTCCGCGCGCGCATCAGAGCCACGCTGCCTCGACGCCAGCCCGTGGGCAGATTCCTGTACCCACGATGGCCTCGTCTGCACGACCGAAGACGGCGGGCTACCGTCGGCGGGAGTGCGTAAGACGGCGAGCCCGCTTCAAAGACGGACCTGCTGGAGTCGGCTCTCCGAGAGTCGGCCGCCCCTCCCACGGGCTCCAGCGCCATTAACCGTATTAAGATGTGGAATGGCAATAAGGATCGCCGCCAGCGGCGCACTATTGCCATGACCCCGCGACCAAGCTCGCGTCATTAGAAGAGCGGATACAGTAACCCGCAGCCGGCAAGACCCGCCCGTGGTGGACACGGGCTGTCGGCCCCATGCTGGACCGTCGGCGGGGCCCACTAGACAGCTGGCCCCAGAAGTCGGCGGAGAAGACGACCACTTAAGAGACTGACAGCTGGGACCCGCACCCAGCCAGATTAGCATTGAACCCCCGGGGGGTAGGCCTATATAAACCCCCCGGGGCACCCATGCAAAGGGTTGGAACCTAGTAGTCTGACACGCACACATAGAGGGAAGAGAAGAGCTAGCCGTGCCCTTCTCCTTCCTCACCCCGAACAGCTCAAGGAGCAATCTTGTACTCACCTTGCCATAGTGACCATGCGGAGACCCCGCAGAGCAGCAGTAGGGGTGTTATCTCCTGAGAGCCCCAAGCTGGGTAAGATTCGCCGCGGCATGTTCGCCTCATCCTGCTTTCTAGGCACCGCGACGCTCTACTCGCCTCCATGATAAGCCATCCTTGGCATATGTCGCACCCAACCCCGACACTACGATCGCAAGTAACTCTTTTGAGGTGGCGCACATGAGTCCACATATTCACCATATCAATACACCACTATGGATCCGCCCCCGCCTCCCTCGGGAACGCCATCCACAGCACTCACGCTTATCTTGCGATTTTAGAGTATCCACTTTCACTTGTCTATGAACTGTACAGCAACCCGAAGTCCTTTACATGGACACAGCTATTCGAATAGATAATGTTAACCCTGCAGGGGTGTACTTCTTCACACATGCTCTCGCCACTTACCGCCATGTACACCTCGTGTATCTCGGCAACCTTCAAGCGGAAGCCTGGCGAGGGAGTCAGCCACGACCTGACTAACCACACAAGTCTCTCGTCCAGGTTTATTGCCTATTCGGGTTCCATCCGCAAGGAGATCCGGCCGGGGTGTCGCTCACGGCCCCAAACGATGTGTACAGGGTTCCAAGCCCACCAAACGGGCGACGCTTGGCATACCCAGCCACGGTGCCTAGTCTGTCCCAAGCCCACCTATGCCGGGTGCCACTTGGTAGACTACTAACACTACCTACAAACACCAGAAACTAGTTTCAACTCCTGGACAGAGATCAAGTTGATTAATAAGTCGAGAGAGCTTGGAGCGCCCGGAGCCCAATGTGTGGTAGTAACTCTTCATGGATCACAAACACAGAACTCAGTTCCTGAGGACGGCTGCAATGAGACAACCCACCATGTACTCCTACATGGCCTCCCACCGCTACCTTTACCAAATCGTGTTCACGCACTTAGCTCTCAATAGTAGGACATGTTCACACACCTCCGATTCATCCCCGATGAATCAGACCTGACTCAACTCTAAGCAGTAGCAGGCATGACAAACAAGCATGAATGAGTAGGCACATCAGGGCTCAAACAACTGCTACTCATGCTAGTGGGCTTCATCTATTTACTGTGGCAATGACAGGTCATGCAGAGGAAAGGGGTTCAACTACCGCAGCATGTAACAGTTGAATCGTTGTTGTCCTAATGCAGTAAAAGAGAGCAGGAGCGAGAGAGTGGGATTGTATCGAATGAACAAGGGGTTTTGTTTGCCCGCACTTCAAGATAGCATTGAGTCTTCATCAGTGTCATTGAATTCATCGTCGGTACGTCGTCTACTGAGAGGGGACAAACACCGGCAAACAAGGAAGAACACAATCAATGCAATGCACAATATGATGCATGATCATGACATGGCAATATGCGGTGGTTTGAGCTAATGCAACAAGCAACATGTTAAATGAAGTTGGTTTGAATCAAAGATTCAAATTCAAACTCCATATGTGATGGTTTAAATGCCCTTTATATAATTTGTCCTAAACAGCAGCTATAAGTTGTTCTAACATGCATGAAAATGGTACAGATGGATAGATTGGATTTTTCTGATCATCTTACATATATAACTTATTTCATTTGGAGCTACTGTTGAATTTCTAAGAATTTTAGAAGTTACTATCAATTTCTGGAATTTCCTGGTTATTTCGAATTAGAATAAATCCAGAAAAGGATTTACTGCGTCAGCACTATGTAAGGGTGATGTCAGCATTGACCAAAGTCAAATTTGACTTGTGGGGCCTACCTGTCATTGTAACAGTGCTAAATATGTGGCTAATTGAACCCTAACTAAAAATAATTAGCTCGATGGGGCCCACTGTCATTGATTCTGGTGGTTAATTAGCGGGGCTGTTAGCTGCTAATGACGGGCCACGTCATCTCACCAGAGTTCAGCGCCGGCGAGCACACAGACGCGGCGGCGATGATCGGGACGGCGACTCCGGCGATCAAATTGATGGCTGAGCCCATCTACGAGGAGCTGGGGCTCGTGCGCATCCAACGGTGGCAGGGGGAGGGTGCGAAGTAGCCGGACTTGGGCATGGCGAGGTCATCCGCGGCGGTCGGAGTTCGGCTGGGGTTGGGCTTGGAGCTACAGTGCAGGGGCGAGCAAAAGGTGGGAGGGGAAATGCAGTGGAGCTCACAGCAAGGGCGATGAGGTGGTCAGCGAGCTCGGGGATGCGCCGGGGTCGGCGAATCGACGGCGACGTTCTCCGGCGGCCGAAGCTTCGAAACGAGGTCGGGGACGACGATACGGGGCTTCCGGCGTCGTGTTCGTTGGCGGAGAGCTTCAGGGCGACGCGGCGGGGCCGATGGATGCGTCGGTGAGGCATGGAGGTGGCTCAGGGCGCGGCAGCGGCGAGCAGCGGCGACGGTGGCGGTCGGGTGTGCGAGAGGGAGAGGCGAGGGAGAGACGAAGGGGGAGAGTGAGTGAGTCAGGGGGTCCAGAGCGGCGCCGAGGAGGGGCTTCGAGGCGCCTCGGTGAGGCAGACAAGCAGGGAGGAGGCGTGGCGCCTCGCTGCTTGTCCCGCCTCGCCATCGCGGCGAGGTTAGGGATGACTGGCAGGGCGCTGTGGGCTGGGCCGCACAATGCTGGGCCAGCTGGGGCGCCAGATGGGCTGCAGGTAAGTTAGGTAGGGCTTCTGTCCTTTTCCTTTTATTTCTGTTTTCTAATTCTTCTGTAATTTTTAGGGATTTAATTAAAATACTAAAATTAACTAAAAAATCATGAAACTTCTCAAGCCCACTGTTTGGAATATATTCAACAGTAAACAATTTCGTTCATGATTATTTGGACATTTAAAATATTATATAGCATTTAAATGCCCAAATGCAAATACCTTATGATTTAATTCAAAAATCCAGAATGGCCTAGAAATATGTGCATCATTTTTGGCAGAGGTTTTCACCTTTAACAAAAATCATGAACTTTTCTAAAGGGCATTTGGGTTCATTGAAAATATTTTTATTGAACCTAGTTGAAATCATTTGATGCTAGGGTTTCAACAATCTCCAATTCAACTTTCAAAGAAATTTAGACATGATGCATGGATGCTTGTGCAACTAATTACATTCAAATTCTAGGGCTGTGACAACTCACTCCCACTAAGAAGAACTTGTCCCGAGATTCAAGACGTGAGGTAAGAAGACAGAGGGGATACAAAGCTAACTTGATCTTCATGATCCAACTTGCACTTCATAAGAACGTTGATTCGATCATCATCTTGATCTCGACATCTTTGCTTTCGAGATCTTCATCCAACACGACGACAAAATAAACTCTACAGGATTCGATCTTCTCGAAGATCGAGCAACTCACGATCAATTCACAGAATGAGACATAGAAACATCTCTCGAGCTGAGACACAAGACTCACATCTGGAACAAGGAAAGGAAGTAGATGACGAAGGTTCCATTGGGTAGGCAAAAATTCCACGCTGAAGAAGATGGTGCATGGTTTCAAGATAGCGAGGAGATAATTGCCATGATTCCATAACGGGACGCCTTAGGGATGGTGACTCGTAGAATTATTCCCTTAAGTGGCAAAAAGAATTACTTTTGATACAAAGATCATTGAAACTCTCTATTACAGCCTGAGGAAATTCACAAACGATCGTTTGAGGGGGTTCGAAGGAATGACATACCCAGACTGGAAAAGAAACTGGAGTTATAAGACAACTCGGCAAACGAAAGGCACATTCCAATAGATACCGAGAATATAACCTAGTGCCTGAGCGTGCTTTCAAGAACTTGAGCATTTCCATATTCATCAAGGTCTTATCAACATCCGTGCCGAGGATCCTGGCAACACACCTTACTACCATGATGAATAGTGATGGACAATGTCGATGCAAAGGAAGACAACGCTTTCTCAGATTTCACCTTAGCGAGGCCAAGGAAACGAGATCTGGATGATCGACCGAGAGACATTTAGCACTCCGCTTCTAATGTTCTCCTTGACGTTCTAGGTACCATGATCATGCTTAAAAACATCAACATGGCCATCAAGTAAAGGTCTGACTTCGGGAGCAGAAAGGATCCATAAGGAACAACTTCTAGAATAAGTCACACGAAACCCTCATGGAGAGAATGATCAAATTTCTTAATCAAGATACTACAATAATAGATCTTCCAGCTAGGTGTGTCGGCCAGAACATCAACCTTGTCGGGTCCTACATCATAGATCTTGGAAAAGTTCCAACCATCATATCTGCCCGAGATTCAGATCTGGTTGGGAACGGAATATTTCAGACATCATGTCTGGAAAATAAAATTAGCAACACAAACTGGTGAGATGACGTTGCAAGATTCTCGGGAAATGAACTACGGTAGCAAGCTCCAAAACATGAGCAGGTTCTGCTACACACATGTGAACACGTTGTCCCAGACAAGCATGACCACATAGTAGTCTTACAATAAAACACTACCGAGTTTAGGTGGGGAGCCATCATTGAAGATAACGAAGTCCTAACATAAGTCATGATTCTTAAGAAGGGACTTCTTCTCCTTGAACAAGTCAATCAGTGGCTTGGTGTGCTAGGGATACATTAGAATGAAAGTTGCAAGTCTCCAGACCACAGAATACTTCACACATATGCATGACTGACTTGGGATGATTCCAGAGGAGGCAAAAACAAACTTTCTCGAATTCACAACGGCAACTTGCATCAAATGCAAATGAATTATAGGAAGTTACTTCTTTCATCCAAACATATCCTTCATGAGATAGTATGAAGAAAATGCTTTCAAAAGTTTCCAACACTCGCTTAATGTTCAACAGAACCATGGGGAGGACAAGGATGTTGTCGATGGGCTCAACAACAATTCATCTAGGTTTCCATATAAATGGAATTCCATAATTAAGTGAACACGGTGATAGCATTGGTCAGACCCAAAGAATATAATGATGTATGCTCGAGGAATTAACCACGAGTAAGACAACTACGAATATCGTTGGTTCTGATTTGATTTGACGATAGCCCACACTCAAATCAAAGTTTTGATAAGACAATAGGTCCAACAACTGATCACAGGGACCAATCGATGAACATATCATCTTTCCTCAACCCACACTCAAAAGGATATCCCTTAAAATGAACTAAGTCAGAGAAGCTTTTATCTTCCAACTCTCCGAGTTGTTGTCTAGCTCAACCAAATAGCTCTGGGAAATCCAACACAGATTCTTGGAGAAGGGGTGATTTATAAGAAAACCAACTTGATCATGAACTCAACATGGCGGTTAGGTGACAACCAGGTAATACTTCCGAGAAGATCTTCGGAAAATAACGAACCACCGATATGTTACTAAGCTCGAGAACAACCTTGCTTGTCAGGGCAAGACGATATGATCAAAAGAGTGAGGGTTTGACGAAATCCTAACTCATCGATCGAAGAGTGCACCAACAAAAATGGACCAGGTACCACGATCGGTCCTAGGATGGTGATTCAATAACCAACATGCTAAGGATGAGAATATTGTCCAATAACTACCAAGCAACGGACTTGCTAGGATTATTGATTTCACACATCACAGTTCACTTGTCGGCATTCCGGTTACAACAACACGGGACCGAGGAATGAATAATGATGGCGAGAAGTATCACTGCATCAAGAATTCATAAGAGGTGCTGCAATTCTCATAACATTCTTGATATAAAGATGGTAACACTCCAAGGTAGAGCAGAGCAAAAGCTGGATTGGCATTTTGATCTGTGAAGTACAACTACTTTGATCCAATCCTGAAAATGGATGAGATACTGGAGTTTGATTCTCCTGGTCATTCCAGAATAGAATGGCTTGACGGACCACAAGAGTAATAGGCATCGATGAACGAATGCACGCATACTCTTGACTATCAATTGATAGACGAAGGTCAGAAGACAAACTAAAGAGGGACAACTCAAAGGAACACATGGTTTTCTGAGTTGTGGATGCATGGACTAGCATGTCGAACGAGTTCAACATATTTCTTCCGGATAACCCATGCAGAAAGGTTGAACTGGCAGAGTCACAATATAGAATGGAGAACTCATCGAGGCCACTCCTGTTGTGATCTTTTGATCCAACAAACTTCTGCCATAAGTGGTTCATGGTATTTGGAAGAAGGATATACCACGGACCTCGAGGACTATCGCAAAGGTTACTAATATCCTAAAGGAACTAGCAAACGCTATCAACACGAGGTAAGTAGAGTGAATCTTGGGTCACGAACCCAGGAGTAGAATACCTACTACTAAATGGCATCACGGGATGCTTTCGAGAATGACGGCCAGAATCTTCACACTGGGAACACAAAAACATGGCCATATTACCAGGTGATCCTCTAAGATGCCTAGGGTCATAATACTTGTTCCAACATATATGTCAAGGCAAGGAGTACCTCAATGCATTTATTAGTGTGCTTATTCGACCAAAAGGACACCGTGAACAGGAAGGAAGAATTTGCAAATGCATCAGATAGTTTAGAAACCTGGGATGACTCGGACAGCATAACGGCTGTAAATGCTCAAAAAGACTTTAGACATCATGCAAAATGGTGGCATAACCACTCAACAACATCATATCAGGGTTCCGAGATCAGCAGTTAACATACAGAAATAGTAGGAACTGAACTGAGGCTTGAATTCAACAATCTTACAAGTCTACAGAGTAGTAACACGTGATCCTGATAGAAAGAGGAGAAAGCCTAGTTCTTAATCCCCGTAGAAGAGAAGAGGATGACTCAGATCAGAAGGCCATAGGGTAAAGGAGTAAAAAGAGCCTTACGTTCCCTTCCACAATCAATTCCCTTATATAACTAAAGCATTTCTAGACACAACTTCGACCGGTTTGGCTTGGTAATCCTACAGGCAGTCAGGCTCTGAACCAAAGCTTTTAGGACCCCGACTCAATGCCACACCGATCTAGCCGGTAACACCTCATATCACTTTGTGGCCTCACGCACGGTATTCCCACGGGTGTCGCCTTACCATGGCCCGGGACCGTTTGCGCCTTTTGGCTCACGTATATGATAGTGTTGCTAGCATCCATATGACAGAGAACCCGGGCCGACATGGCTAGTCGTGAACCCAAAGCGGCGCTAACCCATGGGGACAGGCATACATGAATCAACTTCGAGCATGTCGGTCAACAGCGTGTGAATCCGGGTTGTAGCACTGGGCTAACAGGACTCCAGTAACCCGGGCTGTAGCAGGCTAGGCAGGACTCCAGATGTCACCGCGTGACATTTCCCCGAAGGGACGAACACAGAACGAAGTGAAACACATGCCGCCAGCCAAGCGCCCCGAAAGAGTGCTCGGCTAGCAGGACTCGTGAACTGGCTGTAGCGGACTACTATGGCTCAAGGAAGCACTAGACTACATTTCCCCATAAGAGAGGCTGCCAAGGATAAACAACTAGATTGTCGGATCCCACACATACCAAGCATTTCAAACATACACACAATATGCTCGATATGTGTAAATACAACATGGCATCACAACATAACTCTACGACTCAAGAATTTATTCATTAGGCTCCGAGGAGTCAAGTATTACAAACATGGTCTCATGACCCAACATACATAGCATACAAGCAACGAGCTGAAGCATAAACATGTCTGAGTACAGACAACTACAAATGAAAAAGGCTGAGAAGCCTGACTATCTACAAGACCCTCCCAAGGGTACAAGATCATAGCTGAGGTAACAAGCTAAACGTCGAAGTCCACGCGTAACTACTAGCGAGACGGAAGTCTCTCTGCAAAAACATAAATTAAGCAAACGTGAGTACAAATGTACCCAGCAAGACTTACATCAGAACTATCTACATATGCATCAGTATCAACAAAGGGGGTGGTGGAGTTTGACTGCAGCAAGCCAGCTTTGACTCGGTGGCTATCCTACACTACGACTGCAAGTAACTCTTTTGAGGTGGCGCACACGAGTCCACATATTCACCATATGAATACACCATTATGGATCCGCTCCCGTCTCCCTACGGGAACGCCATCCACAACACTCACGCTTATCTTGCGCATTTTAGAGTATCCACTTTCACTTGTCTATGAACTGTACAGGCAACCCAGAAGTCCTTTACCGCGGACACGGCTATTCGAATAGATAATGTTAACCCTGCAGGGGTGTACTTCTTCACACATGCTCTCGCCACTTACCGCCATGTACACCTCGTGTATCTCGGCAACCTTAAAGCGGAAGCCTGGCGAGGGAGTCGGCCACGATCTGACTAACCACACAAATCTCTCGTCCAGGTTTATCGCCTATTCGGGTTCCATCCGCAAGGAGATCCGGCCGGGGTGTCGCTCACGGCCCCAAACGATGTGTACAGGGTTCCAAGCCCACCAAACGGGCGACGCTTGGCATACCCGGCCACGGTGCCTAGTCTGTCCCAAGCCCACCTGTACCGGGTGCCACTTGGTAGACTACTAACACTACCTACAAACACCAGAAACTAGTTGCAACTCCTGGACAGAGATCAAGTTGATTAATAAGTCGAGAGAGCTTGGAGCGCCCGGAGCCCAATGTGTGGTAGTAACTCTTCATGGATCACAAACACAGAATTCAGTTCCTGAGGACGGTTGCAATGAGACAACCCACCATGTACTCCTACATGGCCTCCCACCGCTACCTTTACCAAATCGTGTTCACGCACTTAGCTCTCAATAGTAGGACATGTTCACACACCTCTGATTCATCCCCGATGAATCAGACCTGACTCAACTCTAAGCAGTAGCAGGCATGACAAACAAGCATGAATGAGTAGGCACATCAGGGCTCAAACAACTCCTACTCATGCTAGTGGGTTTCATCTATTTACTGTGACAATGACAGGTCATGCAGAGGAAAGGGGTTCAACTACCGCAACATGTAACAGTTGAATCGTTGTTGTCCTAATGCAGTAAAAGAGAGCAGGAGCGAGAGAGTGGGATTGTATCGGAATGAACAAGGAGGTTTTGCTTGCCTGGCATTTCTGAAGATAGCATTGAGTCTTCATCAGTGTCATTGAATTCATCGTTGGTACGTCGTCTACTAAGAGGGGACAAACACAGTGCTGGGCCAGCTGGGGCGCCAGATGGGCTGCAGGTAAGTTAGGTAGGTCTTCTGTCCTTTTCCTTTTATTTCTATTTTCTAATTCTTCCGTAATTTTTAGGGCTTTAATTAAAATACTAAAACTAACTCAAAAATCATGAAACTTCTCAAGCCCACTGTTTGGAATATATTCAACAGTAAACAATTTCGTTTATGATTATTTGGACATTTAAAATATTATATAGCATTTAAATTCCCAAATGCAAATACCTTATGATTTAATTCAAAAATCCAGAATGGCCTAGAAATATTTGCATCATTTCTGGCAGAGGTTTTCACCTTTAACAAAAATCATGAACTTTTCTAAAGGGCATTTGGGTTCATTGAAAATATTTTTATTGAACCTAGTTGAAATCATTTGATGCTAGGGTTTCTACAATCCCCAATTCAACTTTCAAAGAAATTTAGACATGATGCATGGATGCTTGTGCAACTAATTACAATCAAATTCTAGGGCCGTGACAAATATTTTATAAAGTAATCACTGTTTGGTGCATTTTTTAATAGTTACTACCCAGTTTTTATAATTATATCCCATTTATTATTTCTTAAAGCCCATTTTCTTGTTAAGCCTAATGCATCCCTCATAGGAAAGATTTGCAGCCCAGCGGGGCGGAGAATAACAACTTGACCTTGCCTGGGTATTCCTAAAAAAAATTATAGCTTGGCTAGCCATTTTCAGCTTGGAAAAAAATAAATACCTGGGCTGGATATCTGGCCTGGGCTAGACGGGCCACAGCCCGCCCAGTTAATACCTGCAGCGATGTTTTCGTTGTTTTTCAGAGGAGAAAAATTAATATCTAGGGTAAACATCGAAAAACTCTGCAGTGCTCACACCTCAAAAACATAAATACTGCTCGAGCTGCTTGGTCCCAGCTGTCGGCCGCTTCTTGTGCAATTCTCTCGTTTATTGACTACTCCCTCCTTTCCGGTTTATAATGCTCAATTCAAAAATCTCACCAATCAAGGTAGATGGAGAGTGGTGGAATACTTTTTGTAGTTTGGCAAAAGCACCTAATTAATGCTCTTGTTATCCTCAAAAAATTATGTTTATCAATGCATTAATTGTAATGCATGCATGCATAAAGTACATGCATTGGTCAATTTTCTCTTAATACTTGCATGCAATGATTTAATGCACGTTGGAATCTGAACATGTGATGGAAAACAACCAAATTGAGCCTTATAAAATCGAAAAACTAAAATTTTGAGATAAGCCCTATAAACCGGAAAGGAGGGAGTACATAGGTTGACAATGGTGTGGGACCATGATGTCAAGAAACCAAGAGGAAGTAAAATAAATTACACACACACACACACACACACACACACACACACACACACACACACACACACACACACACACACATATATATATATATATATATATATATATATATATATATATATATATATATATATATATATATATATATATATATATAGGAAAATACATCCTACCACCTAGTGGTAGTTATCCTACATGTCTCATATACTACCATGTGGTACTATATATACTACTTTATCACTCTAAATATGTTCATATACTATATCTAAGATATTTAAACGCAAGTTACATGAAAAAATTGCATATGAGCCCATAGTTTTTGTTATATTTATGAAATACGTATATATTTATACGTAAAAAGAGCATGCTTAAAATATGGTACATACTACCTAAAAGTAATATATATATATATATATATATATATATATATATATATATATATATATATATATATATATATATATATATATATATATATATACTACCTAGACATCGTTATATACTACATACTACACGTACATACTTTCAGTTTTTACAGATACTACATACAACTTACCAAACGCAAGTGGTGGTAACTACCACTGGTGGTAGATAAAATTTGTCCTATATATATAATAACGAGGCACTTGCGTGCGTGAGGCTATGGACCTGGTGGGTCCCCATTGTCATCCTATCCAAGTAAAGTCATCTCCTCGCCGCCGCTTCCGTCAAAAGCTTGATCGTACCCGCCGCCCGCTTCGGTGCAAGCGATTGCTCCGCCTTCAAATGACACAAGTGCTGTCCGTCCGTCCATCTGCCGCACGCATTAATGATACGTGGTTGCCGAGGCGGCTACTCCGGCGCCACACGTCCGTCCCTCCGCCCGCCCACCATTGCTATATAAACTGCTGTGCCGGCCATAGCCGCAGTCATCCGCATCCGTTCCCTTTCTCCTGTCTACACCACTACTGCCCACCATGGCTTCCTCGCGCTCTAGCGCTCTTTGGGACGGGCGGACGACGGACCACAAGGAGATGGCAGCCATTGCTGCCGACCGGTTGGCCGGCAGGCAGCCGGAGGACGACGACGTCCTAATGGAGAACATGGTAGTCGACGATCCGGCGCCAACCCCCTCCTCCGTGCCATCCTCTCCGGTGCATTGCACCATGACAATCGGCGAGGCCCGTGCCCAATATACGGATAGTGTGAGGCCGATGTGTGAGGAGCAGTTCTGGGAGGCGCAGGCCGACGCCGCCTACAACCGCCATCTCCTCCAGGAGGACCTGCAGGCGGAGGAGCAGATCGTCGCGGAGCGGGCGAAGCAGGAGGCACTGCTCGACTCGTACCGCTCCGCCCGCAAGGGCCGCCTTGAGCGCTGGCGGTACTGCATGCGGGTGGCGGAGGCTGCGGCCGCCTACAAAGACACTAGCAAAGAGGGCGATGAAGCGGGCGAGGCACTGTTTGGCGAGACCGAGGACAAGGCAGAGGACAATGCTGGTTCCGACGAGTCCCCGCTCCGCTGGCGTCGACAACGCCCTGCTCCATCGAGGCCCCGTGGCGCCAATAACGAGGCAGAGGACACCGCCGGCTCCGCCAAGGCCCCGCGACGCCAACAACGAGGCAGAGGACACCGCCGGCTCCGCCGAGGCCCCGCCTCGCCAACAACGAGGCAGAGGACATCGCCGGCTCAGCCGACGCCCCACCCTGTCGGCAACGTGGGGGAGGATTTCCACCGCTCCGCTGAGGCGCCGTCCGCTGGCAACGAGATAGAGGACATCGCCGGCTCTGCCCCGCTGCCAACGAGGCCGCACCACACAGAAAACGAGGAAGAGTAGAACACGGTAGGTCGCCTCCGCTCGGGTCCAAGTAAGGCCACCGCTGCTACCCTCCGGTTGAAGCCAAGCTAGGCGGGTTGACCATTGATGGCCGGTTAGCTTCTTGGAGGCGACGTGGAGTCGGAGAGCTGCGATGGAGAAGAACGCTGCTTCTACTTAACTGCTGGTGCAATTGGCTGACTGACACGTGGGCCCAACTGGCCACATGTTAGTTACGCAGCTGCACCTGCAGTTAAGTCATTGAAGCTTCTGTTCGGCTCAGCGGGACACAGGTGGGTAGCTTCGGTTAATTAATTATACCTCCAGCGCACCGCTTTTTAGTTTTTTTAGAAAAGGAGGATGACCCCCGGCCTCTGCATCTGGGAGATGCATGCGGCCACAAACACCCCTTTTTAGTTGAAGAATGTATGAAATGTAATGAAATCCGGCATGTTTATATGAAATCCGACCGTGTATGAATGAATTTATTTCAATTAGTTCAATTCCTGTATCACGGCATTGGATGAACATGCAAAACAATACGCACTAGCATTATTCCTGTGGTGATCACCACGCTTGCGGCAGTTTCACATGTACTCCTCCGGTCCTTTCTAGTCTGCATACAAGTTTTGTCTGCAGTCAAAGTATCTCTACTGTGACCAATCTTATACAAAAAAGTATGCACTTTCACAATGTGCAAAGTAAAAAGGAACATAAGGAGTACAAAGAGTTTGAGCAGCTTTTTAGCGTTTCAGACATTGCAATCAAACACACAGCCCGGCAATTCATAGAGAACATTCAAAACAATCGATGATTATGCATCTCAACGACTCACATGTCGAGGCAATATTTACTTCACAACTAAAGAATAAAGAAAAATTGATCGCCGCTGACGACAAAGAAGGGTGTCCCATTCAAAATATCAAACGATATCTTGCTAAAATCAATGAGCAAAATTTGACAAGGTTGTCCCATTCCAAAATATCAAATGCCTATGATTGTGGAACGGGCTGGGTTTGCCATCAGTTTGGACATTGACATGGCACCTCGTGCTAAATAAACCAGCTGTTCTTTTTGTGCAGTTCCACCAAAATCAACCAAATTCGCACGTAGCTTGTATGATTTCGCCCTTATATGTTGCAACACCTTGAACTTATGGGTACCTCCTTTCTTGTCGTGGAAATGAATGATTCGATGTATTCATGAACATTTTGTGCAGTTCCCGTTGAAATCAAGCTGAGCACCCCTGTTTGCACAAATACAAAAAAGTGATTAGTATAAAGCAAACTGTACTATGAATTGACAATTTCAACAGGCACATACATGGTCCATGTAGAGCACACTTTTAGAAAACGGAACTCACCGAAAGAATCCTAGAACAACATTGTACTCACAAGATCATAGAAAAAAATGGAGATTTGTCATCCTTCCGAGCTGAAGTTAGTTTGGTCTTGTGGGGAGTAATGTAACCATCCTTCAACTGCTCCTTGTGATGAGAAGATAGACAGGGCTTCTTCATCCTGGCATAATCGGAACTAGTCACTTCACGTACTCCATATTCTTCTTCAGAGGAAGATGATCCCTGTTTGCTCGAAAAAAAAGGAAAGGAAATATTTAAAACAGTACAGATGAAGCACTTCTCAAGGACAATACCACTTTTTCATGACAGTATCTAAACAGTAGCACAACACCAATAGAGATGACAAAGCTCAATCATATGGATGAGATCAGTGGGTGAGAACCAACATTTGTCAGGAGGCTGATTGTGTAGAGCATACAGAAGAAGCACTTCTCCGGAACCATCTGTTTCTATCTACGGGGGTGGCCATGCTTACTATATACTCCTCGATTAGTTTAATGTTTCCAACATCTTCTTGTTCAGTTCCACTAAAATATATGGTATCTTCAAATAAGAGATAATTACGTATGGCATCAAATCAGTGGCAAAACTATTGCTCGTTCCAGCCATAGCAATAAATTAAGATGCAAAACTATATCATTACTTGTGTCATCGCAGTTCCAGTGCTTCATTACAGCACCGGGAGTTGATTTTTGTTTTTCTTCCGCTTGTTCTTCCCCTTCATCACTTGGTTCAATAACAGACAAGCTTCGCCTTCAATGTAAGATTTGGCATGTCAATTAGGGAGCACAAGTATAGTACTAAACTTAATTTTCTGATGAAACTGGAAAAATACAGGCCAACAGTTGTGAAATATCCTTATCTTACCTCAATGGGATATTACGGTGCACATACAGATTGGAAGTCTTGTCTCCATTTGTGCAGTTTATTAAAATCAAGCAACATTATCGTACAAGTAGCACAACATATGAAAGCACACTGCAGAATCGTGTGAAAGAAGGCTAGTATTGACCTCTCATGATGCGGAATTCAAACAACTCACAAGAAGAAGATCTGAACCAAATTCGCCTTAACGAATAGGAAGTAAGATCTCCTCTTGTGCAGTTCCACTTAGATCAAGCAATCAAGCAACGTTGTCGGTGTGACATTTTGGTTGAACTGCACAAAACACTCTTAAAACAAAAGTGTTTTGTGCAGTGCAACGAAAGGTCACAATGGCAACGAGGTGAAGTAGATAACCCTGTTTACACAGAGGTGCAAAGGAAACAATTAGTGGTCAATAACGGTGGATGACACAGAAGCCAACAAAAAGAAGCATCTACCTTATCTAAATGGGAAAGAAAGCAAGACAGTAGCATTTCTCAAATGGTGGCATTGATTAATATTAACATAGAGATTATATTAACAATAAAATTTGTTAAACATGTAATTTGCTTTTAACTGTGGCATTGCATCAATTTTCCAGCGGCATTATTAGAGGCTATTTGTTTACAGGGACATTCTGGTGTAGGGACTAAAAAAACTCCGTGTCAGTCACATCTAAACCAAACAGGAGGGACTTTTCGGGACTAAAAGTGGTCATTTGGTACTAAAGAAAGAAGACCCCGAGGGAGTCTTTTTGGGACTTCTCCAACAGTTGCCCCTGCCACGCATCGCACCTTGTTTCTATTAGTTCATTACTAGGGGTAACATGGTCTTTTATCATGTAATTTAATAACCTCTAGTCCATGTTTAGTCCCTGGAACCAAGCAGGTAGGGAGTAGGGTGTTTTTAACCAAACAGGGCCTTAGATTAACAACAGCTAATGAGTTGCACGGGACAGTGGATGCACCATCACCATGTGCATCTACCGATGTACTGTGGTCATGCACAGTCTGTTGCAACAAAGAACAAACAACAAAGGAGCATATTTGTGTTGGTCCCAGTTTTGTTATCTTTAGACACCTTTCCCTATGTGAGGGCAACAAATCTAGTCCTGCTCAAACTCTACAGCCTTGTCCCTTCCTTTCCTTTTTGAACTAGTACTTTCGCCCCTTCCTTTCCTCTTTGAACCACGTCCTAGATTTATGTGATACAACTTTCCCCACTACTTTCCCCCATTCCTTTCCTCTTTGAACCACGCCCTAGATTCATGCTATACAACTTTCCCCTTCATTTCCCTTTGAACCACGCCCTAGATTCATGCTATATACAACTTTTCCCACTACTTTCCCCCACTCCTTTCCTCTTTGAACCACGTCCTAGATTCATGGTATACATGCAGCTAGAGCAATGCATGAGGACTAAGTAAAATTTACCTTAAGGTTCTTGGGGCGTGTTCGTGGGCGACGGACGGCTGGAAGAAGAAGAAGGGTCGGAGGCCCTCCCGCCCGCTGGGTGGAAAGTGAACAGCAGCGCCGGTAGTGGATTCCCTCCCTCACCAACGGCGACAGCGTTAAGCCTCCTTCCCTTCCCGATGGACGGATCCTGCCGGCTCTTTGAGCAGCAGTGAGGGGAGAGAGAGGCCAACGAAGTCTTGTTTAGATCTGGAGAGGGAGAGAGAGTGTGAAGAGAGAAACTACAAGCGCTGAGGCTCCAGCGGGAGAGGGCGAGAGAGTGTGAAGAGAGCAACTACAAGCGCTGAGGCTCCAGCGTGTATATATACTGGAGAGAGTGTGTGAAGCGTGAAACCCTAGAAAACATTTTGACCAGTCAAAGAATCCTCCTAGCAAAAATTATGCTCAAGTGTAGTTATCAAACCCGAGACCTCAAGTTTGATGAGCGAACAGGCTAACCAGCTACACAACCCTCCCGTTATGTTCAACGAGAGGAAAATAACGTTTTATACATTCCTGCATTCGTGTGATAGGCATGCCGTGTTTTTTTGTGTGTGTGGGAGTAATTAGGATTTCAATCATAATCGTGTCATGTGGCTTTGGTGGTAAGACTATCCACAGTTGTGCAGAAATAATGCAGCCTTAGTCACCTTACCTCTCTCCATGTAGTACGTTGGGTCCCACCAGTCAGAGGGTGAAACAAACAAATTAATAAGAAAAATTAAAAGCGCCAGCGGTGTATCTTACTACCTCACACATCTCGCTACTGCTCGGGAACACTGTCCAATTGATCCCTCTGTTCGCTCACGTACTATTTTAAGTGAATCCTTATTATAACAGGCACACAAATTTTGGGCACTTGTATTCGACTTAAGTCGGTGTGCCACCGTATCTCGTATACTTACTACTCCCTCCATCTAGGTGTAATAAGTCACGTTAGAAGGTGCAACGGGACCAAGGTGCGTGTGTGTGCTTGTGTGTGTTTAACATCATGTGGGTGTTAGAGAGTGTGACAGATCGACCTACTCCTACAGAGATATGGTGTGTAGTGTACGATTTTGGCCGCGAGAGTCGGTGCATCCTCTCGTTTCCGGGCATGTCCGGTAGGGACATGAGGACAGCAGCCACGCCCTCTCCTGACCAGCCTGGCCCACCCAAAGCCACTCCATCGCTCGCGCGCGCTTCCTGCCCGAAACGGTCAACACCGCTCCAAAGAATCGGTGCCGCATTCATGCCCGGGCAGAGCGGACGCGACCTCTCACTGGCGCAAGAGTGATGGTTGCTTCGTCCGTCCAACTTACTACTGGGTCTATGTGATTTGACGGCTCATTGGTCTTTATTACTGAGGTGGTAGGACTGCTGGATGTCCCACGCTTTCGGCGAAAGGAGGTAGTAGATTACAATTTTCTCCATTCTTACAGCGGAGGAGTGCAAGAGCAGTGAAAACACGCAGGCTCAGTGATTACATGGCCCACCTCACACTATCACCGTGCGACACCTAACTCTTTACATAGTACTCCCTCGCTCCTAAATATTACTAGATGAGTGCCCTGCTGCGTTGCATGAACAGCAGATATATCTCTCTGCAAGCAAAATTATCGATTTCATAGAACTAAAAAAAATCTATAACCGCATGACAAATGTGGTAGCCAAACTATATAAACTCCCATCATCATTTAGATCATCCCACGTAAGGAAAAAAGATCAGCCAACTCCTACTGCATGATGGGATTATATTTTTCTTTTTGACATGTTAATGGAACTTAAAAGCTCACTTACATACATGCTACCGGTGCATGCTTTCATGCAGACATGTTGATGTGATTTAAAACCCACTCACATGCATGTGCCACGGTATTTCTGCATGCTTGCATGTGGCTTAGTGCGGAGCCTCTCAACCTCTAGATCAGACGGCTATTATGACTGATTTACTTCATCTAACGGCTACGTCAATTTTGATGATGTGGCTCAAGGAGAGGATAGAGAATTCCTAGTAGTGGGGGCTAGCTATTACTAGTAGATAAGTCATTGTAGAGACTCCACTAGGTGAACTACATACGGAACAAAATGAATGAATCTACACTTAAAATGCATCTATATACATCCGCATGTGGTTAATGGCGAAATCTCTACAAAGACTTATATTTAGGAATGGAGGAAGTACTAGTATAGTACTAGTACGCATCGTAATTTATCAGCGAGATAAATTTGTACAATGCTATGAAGCTTCTAGCTCTGTTACATGTATCTTGCGCCCAAGGTTGCCCGTTGCAAAATTTCATCAAATACAAAGGAGACTAACATGCATGCTATTACATCTCAATGATTGATGATCATAGCAATATATACTCCTCCGCTCCAAAATAAGTGTCTCAACTTTGTGCAAACTTTAGTACAAAGTTGTACTACTACTAAAGTTGACACTTATTTTGGAACAGAGGCAGCTAAAGAAAAAAAACGATCCATGCAGTCCCTAGCCCTTGAACCGTGAACCCTGACCAGGCTTCAATTTGCCGGCAAAGTTCGAGCTTCCTAATAAATGAAGTTTGCAACCTTTCGACCATCGGATCATTTTGTGCAGTTTCACCAAAATCGAGATGAGCATCCCTGTGGCAAAGAAATTGAAGAAGCGTGATTAGAATAAGATTACTAGGACTAGTTGATGAGACATAAACTCATCACAAATACAGACGAGAAGCCAGAGAGGTATCGGTATGTCCGGGCAAAGAAGTAGAGAAATATCCACGAGGAGTGATGTGGGCAGCTGGAGAAGTGGTGCAAGCCGGCTGTAAAGGAGTTGTACCGAGGGACGAGCTCAACCTTGAGGAGGGCGGCGGAGGCGGCAACTGCCCATGTCGCGGCAAAGGAGCAAGGGACGAAGGCAACCTCACTGGCTTTGTGAGAGAGAACGACGGGACCCCTAATCAGGACGTGCCGACAATGGGTTTTCACCGTCAGCGACGGCCACCGCATCTACACTAAGCATCCACCCCTTCCCCAAGCGGACGTGATCCGCCGGGATGTTAGAGATGTGGCCACAGTCGTTTTGTGCGAAAGAGTGTGAAGAGAGAAACCCCAGCAAGCAACCGTGTAGGCTGGCCCATCCTGACTATGTATATAGTGGAGCGGTTTCCTTTTCTCTCCATATGAACCTATCATATTGCGTACGTGCCACTGAAGAAAAAAAATTATTTATAAATGACGCGACACCTACTACTCGTTCTCCTATAACCTTGCACTTAGCATCTCCAAAATATTAACCTTGCGATTGGCTCTTCGCCTCTACAGGAAGTCGAGCAATAATGGTAGTGTAGTATATATCATTCTGGCTATATGAGACCGAATGAAGTGCTGCACGTCCACCACGTGGGCGAGGGTCGAGGGGCGAGGGAGAGTGCGACTACATACGGAGCAAAATGAGTGAATGTACACTCTAAAATACGTCTATATACATCAGTGTTTGGAGTATGTACTAGTAGTTAATATTGAAATCTACTAAATGACATATATATTCCAAACAATATGATATAATCTCTATAACCAAGGTAGTAGGGACGAGGAGTAAACGGAGGGAGTAGTAAATTTTTCTCCTCGTCCTGCGAGCCACCGCGCGCATGGTCGAGGGAGGAGCAAGCTTCACCTCATCCTGCGAGCCACCGCGCCCATGGGTGGGGGAGACGGTGTACTAAGCAAGCTTCTCCTCGTTCTGTGAGTTGACGGGACACATCAAAAGTACTCCAGTGTATAGAGCCTTGCCTCTAAGGTAGGCCCCACATGGTTTGCCTCTTTTTTAATTTAACATAACGCGTCAAGTCGCAATTTGTTTGTTCACCCGTGGTAGACGATCCTCCCTCCACCAAGTGGACAACCAGTACACATGCCAAATTACCACGTGGGCTGCCTTTTCCGTACAGAAATCAGCTCCACCGTGTACCCGCGCGGGTGTGGTTGGGAAAGAGACGGGAGTACGTGCGCCATGCAAGCACCTCTTCTCTACGTGCACGTCCCCCACCTACGTGGGTGTGTGTGAGAGATACAAACCGCGTTCGTGAGTGTTTTTTGTTTTGCGGTGGGGGGTGGGGGTGGGGTGGGGGGTTGATTTCGTGAATTATTTGTGGGAATATGTGTCGATGATATCTCAAACAAAAGTTTGCATGCAATGTGTGTGAAATGGATGCCTATCAATATCATACATAGAGGGTCGGGCAATCCACGAGAAGAGAGGGAGGGGACATAGCTATCCATAGAGTCGAAGAGAGGATCAAGTGTGTGGGCGCGAGATCGATGAAGAGAGCCATCGAATGTGTGTGTGTGTGTGTGTGTGTGTGTGTGTGTGTGTGTGTGTGTGTGTGTGTGTGTGCAAGTCAAATATATAGGGCGACTGGCCTACCGGAACGTTAGAGGGCACATGTCAAGTTTGTGTGTGGCAGGGAGACATGACTAGAGCGCTTGATGTATCGGTGTGTGTGTGGGGGGAAGGGGGTGGGGGGATGGGTAGGCAGAGGCCTAACTATAGAGGTAGAACGACTCGTATATGTGTTGAGAAGGAAAGACCCAACTATGTCTTGAGGGAGATCGGTCGACATCCATACATAACTGAAGGACGGGAAATATGATGGGACAGAGAGAGAGGAGAGAGAGAGAGAGGGAGGGAGAGGGAGGGAGAGGGGTAGAGTGCTGGATGGGTTATGGAGTTGCTTCTCGGAGATGTTGGGAGAGGCCTACTAGAAAAAATGAGGGTGGAACTGCAATGTTATCAATAAGAGTGGGGATGTGTTTTTGTGTGTGCCTGTGCATGATAGATCTGTCGGGACGCATCCATGGATGATGAAGGGGAACCATGTGTTTGGTAAGCAAACCTAACTAGATCGGTAGATAAATTGTTGTTTGTCGGAGGAAGGGAGAGACACAACTAATGAGGTAGATCGATCGATGTGTGGGTAAAAACGAGTTATAAGGACCTAGCTGGCTATATGTATAGCGAGAGATCGGTCGGTGTATGTCCATTTGTTAGAGGCAAATAAGGCCCAGCGAGACGGATTGACAGAGAGAATGGAGCTAGGAGGTGGTGCGAGAGGCCCAACTACTAGCTAGATAGGGGGAGGAGTGTGCGGTTGTGAGATCGATGAGAAGAGGGGAGAGAGTTTACACGTGTGTCTGACCATATGAGAGACACGAGGCAAGGACACATAAAGGAGGAGATTGAAGCTGTGTGTGTATGCTGTAGGCAGGCATCGCTGGAGCGGTTTATCGATCGGTGTGTGTCGGAAAGGAGTTGTGCAGACTCTGGGAGAACGACCTAAAGAAAAAAATGAATGTGCCCGGTGGATAGAATGCCGAGGGAGGGGGAGGGCGAGGAGGGCGTGTGCATGCACGAGAGAAAGTTAGTGGTAGCAACTAAGGTTAGAGGATTGTGTGGGTGTAAGAGACTAACAAAGATCATAATTTTATATGAAAGCGGATTCATATATTTGAATAGGAGATCATAGTGTTTTAAACATTGCATGCATGAATATAGCAGTGATACACGTGCTGTGCACATCTTATACCATAATGTGATAATGCATGGCTTTGCAACTCACAGCTAAATGCCGAACAATCTAAACCATACTATACATCAAACAATCTCACATTTTATTTGAATTTGTGATAATGTGCGGCGTTTGCAGCTTACAACTAAATATCGAGCAATCTAAACAATACTATATATCGAACATTCTCACTTTTTATTTGAATTTGTGGTAATGTGTGGTGTTTGCAACTCACATCTAAATACTTGTAGGCATAGGGGCGGGGCACCATACATAATGTGATAAACACATTATACATATGAGACATTTTCGGCGTTCTGGGAACGGGGGCCCCCAGACTTGCCTGCCTGCGGCCTGCAGCGTGGCTCAAGTGGGGGCCCAACGCGACCCAGCTTCATCAGCTCAAGCTCAAGACCCTCGCGAGGGGCCATGCCTCGCGGGGCGGACGACAGGAACCTTCCTCAGGAGCAGCCTCGTCAGGCAGGCTCACGAGGAGGCGGAGAGATCAAGGCAGGGTACCTCACGAGGGTGCCCCGTGACGCAAGCCATGACGATCGAGACCAGGCGGGCGCCAACCTGCGCAGTGTCCTCATTTCCCCTTTGGTGCAAAGGAGGCAAGCACAGGTCAAGGCATCAGGCAAAGGTTACCGCTTCGGTGCAACAAGACCAAGACCAGCAGAGCGGCAGGAAGGAGGTCATCGTGGAGGCCAGGACGGCGTCACCGTCCGAGCCTTTGGTAGCCGAAGACCAACTTTAGTCAGGGTAAGTGTACTAGATGTTCCCCTTCAAAATGGCCAATTGTTGGCGCCCTTCCTGCTCATTATTTGGGAAGAGGCCCAGGGCCTCCCTCTATAAATAGGACTAGCCACCACAGGGAGAGAGGAGAGACCAAGACGGGTTGAACCTACCAGAGAGAGAGAGAGAGAAGCAATAGGGCTCACCCAAGCAGTCCATCGCACCAGCTCAAGAACAGCCCCTCGCGAGGTTGTTCTTCCTTTGTACTATTCATCATCAGCCCCTGAGGCAATCCACCACACCACAAACTAGAGTAGGGTATTACACCACAATGGTGGCCCGAACTAGTATAAACCTCGTGTCCCTTGTGTGTTCTTCTTCCTAGTTTAGATACCTTGCAAACCATCGACGCGTGAGCCGGTAGGGGAAAGATCTCCGCGCGCACCCCAGTGTTCGAACCTCAAGGGTCTGCCGGAACCCGAAATCCGACATTTGGCACGCCAGGTAGGGGTGCGCCGGAATCCTTCCTCCGCCGCCTCGCGTTTCGTCACCTCGTCGTTCGATGTCAAACGACCCGGCAGCCACCGCCGACCGCTGGGCGGCGTGGCCCGCCCACGCCGTGCCGCCAGCCCAGGGCGACCTCAACCTTGCACCTCAGGCAGCCCGCGCTCCGCAAGGCGCTGCGGGGCGCGGGCGACGCGGCCAGACGCCGCCTGCCCTCACGCCGGGCTGGTGCGGTTCTGCGGCGAGATCATGCCACGCCGCGGCCACGACGCCGCACACCAGACGGGAGCGGGCGAACTCCAGGGCCGCGCTCACAGTGGCCCGAGAGCTGTTACGGTGCCGGCTTCTAGAAGTCGGCCGCGACGTGCTGTTGGAGCAGGTGGCCGAGCTCCTGGACGCCGCCGCCTCGGTAGCACCTCCTTTCTGCGTTCGGCTGCCACCTCTGGCCCAGAGCGCGCCGTATGGCGGCCCCATGCACGCCCATGCGGGCTCCTGGGCCTACTCGACGCCAACCTGGCTAGCAGCACCAGGCGGCAAGCCGCGCGGACCCCGTCTCCGTCCGGCGAAGGAGCACACGCCGTGACCTTTAGCCTTGGCGGACCACCGCGCCACCACCCTCAAGACGACGCTCTGGGCCGGACCGCGTGGCATGTGGGGCACTACAGTGAGACCTACGAGGCAGCGTCCCCAGAAGCTTATGTGCCCCGCATGATGGATCAAGAGAGTGCACGGGAAGAAGACCCTGGATCGTTCCTTGGGCCAAGCTGGGGCGAGGAGACACCGCAAGCTGAGCTCTTTCAGGAACCCCAAGAGGGCCTCGACGACCGCACCGGCGGCAGCAATTATCTGGTACCATTAATTCCTCAGGAGCAAGCTTATGCTAACCGTGTGCCACATGAGGTACAGGTCGCCGCGTCAGGTGGCTGCCCCAACTCTGCAGCCTCTTACCCCTCAGGAGGAGGGCATCGGGGGCTGCAGGAGAGGGGCCGGGATCCGGGTTCGTCCCTGCGGCGCTTGGTGCAAGATATTCTCAGGGGGTAGGCCCTCTGCCGGGGAGGTGCCTCGGGGCCTGCCCCCGGCAGAGGACCCGTGGTCGTCGGGGGAACCACTGGCGACCGCTCTACCCCATTGGCATCGTCCTTGGTCTCCGGCCGCCGTCAGTGGTGGTAGAGTGTGGCGCAAGGCGGGGCCCTCATCTGGCGATATGAAGCAAGGCCGGTACCTATGAAGAAGGCCCAGTGCCTTTGAAGCTCGCCGCCCCGTGACACTCTCACGTAATAATGAGTGGGGCTGTACACGCCCTGGAGTATCAGGAGAGCCGGCCTCAGGCCCTGGGGCTCCCTCCCACGCCCAGTGACATCACTTAGCTCCGGGCTGGTGAGAAGACGTCGAAGACTAGACTAGGTGCCGGACGCGGCCTTTTGCTTTTTTTGCCTTTTCCTCTGTTGACAAGTTTCTTCGATTTGAATTTAAGTTGGATTTGAGTTCGAGTCTTGCGTGCGTTTGGGGAAGGGGTGTTTAGTCTCATTCGAGCAATCTCTCGTGTTCTGGTTTCGGCTTTGCGTCCAAAGCTAGCGTCAGCTGCCCCCCTCGTGAGCCCCTCGTGAGTCGGGCCGGGCCAATCGCGTCCACAGCTCGGACGACTGTCACCGCTCCCTCTCCGGAGGTTCTTATCGCAAGATCAATAGGTTCACCCAGAAGACGCACATGGCGCTATGGCCCCCGCAGCCCCGTTCGGGGCTCACCAGGGCCAAAAGGTAAACGAGCCAGCCGACCACCACCAGGCCGGCCGTTAAGCTCACACACAACGTTAAGATTACCAAGGCATTTACCGCAAATCTTTACATGAGGGGCTTGCCCTCCCAAAATGCTCTCACAGTCTTCAGAGCGAAGCCCGAACCTCTTTCGTGCAGGGTAAATCGAGGTGACAGACAATCAGTCGGACATATCACTCACCGCGCCTTCTGGGTCACCCCCCATCAGCAACGCCGGCGTCGCTGACGTCATCGCCACCACCAACGCCTCCGCCAGCGCCAAGACCATCCACCATGCCACCTTCATCGGCGGCAACGATCACGCCGTCATCGTCGGACGTGAAGGCCCTGACAAGGTCGTCCACGTGGTCCTCCACCCATTGCGCCAGGTCGCCCCGGACGGCTATGGGCACCGGTGCGATGGCGGCATCAAAGTCGAAGTGGAGATCCCTGTCCCGCAGATAACTGAAGACACGGGAGAAGGCGCGCCCAAGCAAGGCTCGGACCCTCTCCTCAATGAGCCAATGACCTCTTGGCGCGGTTCTCCAGGAGCGTCACCACGTCAGCAAAGTACTGGAGGTTGCCGGCATAGTTGGTCTCGTGCGGCTCCTCGGCAGCGGCCTTGCAAATATTGCCCAGGGCCGCATTAGCCCGTTCCCTGAGCGTCTGGAGCATGGAGGCGTGCTCGTGCTCCAGAACCCGCTGCCGACGAATCTCGTCCTCGTTCTGCTGTGCAGTGGCCTCGGTGCCATCAATCCTCTGTCAGAGAAGAAGCAGCTCGGCGCGGGAGGAGGTCAGCTCCGCCTGCGCTGCGCAAAGGGCGGTTGCGGAGGCGTCCGCACCCTGCGTCACTTCATCTAGCTTGGCCTTGAGGGCCGCGGTCCTGCCCTCAGCTTCGGCCCTGACCAACTCCAACTTCAACTCATACTGTCGCTCGAGGCCTGTGCGAGCTTCCGCTATGCGGCGGTCGACCTCTTCTTGGGCTCAGGCTTCGCGCGCAGCAACATCATCCTCCGCCCGAGCCACCAGGTGCTCCCTCGTCTCCAACCGCTCAAGGTCGAGGTTGCGCTCGGCGGCCTCCAACAACAGCGCTTCCTCGCGCTTCTGGAGCTCCGCCTGGTCGAAGGAAGCCTCCTTCAGCGACACAAGTGCAGCTGGCGCCTTCACTGCTGCTCCAGAGTTGCTCCGTGCTTGGAGCTCCCACGCACGCTCCTCCGCGTCCCTGCGCCGCCGATCTGCTTCCAGGGCCACCTCGACGGCTCGAGAGCAAGCCTCTCGCGAGGCCGCCAGCGACGCCTCAGCCTTCGCATTGTCAAGGTCAAGCTGGTGACGCGCGAGGGCAATGGCTACCTTTAGCTTGCGCCTCTCCTCAGCAAGGCGCAAACCTTCGGCCTCGAGACGCGCATCGTCTCCGGGGAGCTCCACCCCGAGCCGGTTCACCGCGTCCGTCGCCCCACGGAGAAGTCCCTGGCGGCGGGCGCGGCGTTCGCAAGCACGCCTGAGCACGTCTTCTACGTCCCCCTCTGCTGCTGGTGTGTGCGGAGGGCCCAGAGGCGGCGCGCCTCCTCTCACAGGGCAGGGGGCTGGCGCCCAACAGTCGCCGGACGGGCCTCGCGAGGAGCAGGGCATGGCGCCGGTCTGTCCCCAGAAGAAGGGCTCAAGATTGACTTCAACCAATCGCCGTCCATGACCAAGGAAGGAGCACGGGGCAAGCTGGCTGTGCCTAGGGAGAACTCGTGAAGGGAAGACAGCAGGCTCGCAGGCTCAGGACGCTCAGCTGAATGGGTCACCTCTCCGACCGGCTGAGTGATAAGGGTGCCACCTGAAACCGACGCACCAAGGGTCAACAACGAGGACGGAGCATGGGGAGATGGCTCCTTGGCCGTCTCCGCGAATTCGACAGGAAGGGCCCTGAAAGGTCACAGTCAGCTGCAAGAACCGAGAAGTAGAGGAGCAGAGAGAGAAGAGGACTTACTCGTCCGTGGCGAAGTACCTCCTGCACTTCAGCAAGCGGCAAGGGAAATCGTCACTGCCCGAGGCCTCCTTCCTCTTGCGGAGGGCCACGAAGTCTACGCGGAACCGGCCTAAACGCTCGGCTCAGGGGTCGGTTTGTGGCATGGAGGAGGCGGCAAGGTGATCAGCGCCAGAGGGATCAGCCTGGGGGACGTCACCAGGCACCGCCTCATCAGAAAGGACCGGGGCCTCGGGAGCCCTAATCTCTGGAACCGGAGGCCGCGACTCCTCACCTGTCACTATTGCGGAACGAGCTCCGGGAGATGCCGCCCTCGGGGCTCCGCGCGGCGTGACCACTTCAACGTCGCCCAGTTCAACTCCTGACGGTTCTCGTCTCCCTGCTCCATCACATGAGACAGGGCCACTTTGGGCGACCGGAAGAGCTACCACGGCAACTGGGTTCTCGCGAGGTCCCCTGAGGCCAACCGGGCGCAGCCCCCACTCGTCAAAGCTGGGCATCTGCTTCACGAAATCGGCCCTGCCCGAATAGAAATACATGAGGGCACCATCACGTCGAAGGATGCTTGGGGAAGGGTCGCCAACGAGGACCCTGAGCACCGTCTTCAGCACCTCAGGCGCCAGGTCCCCCTCCTGAAGTCGCATGCGGTCTTTGTGCCCCGCAAAGTCCCACATTTGATGAGAATGGCGCTGGAGAGGGGCAATGCGACATTGGAGGAACTCCTTCACCACCTTGGGCGCCGTCACGTTGAGCGCCCTCAAGCTCTCGAAGCGGCGCCAGACGAATGCGAACCGGGCGTCTGCGAGCATCTTGTGACCCCAGCCTGAGTTGGGAACAACAGGCAAGGTAGGATGCGAGAGCAGGGGGCTGAGCACCCCAACGTCCACATAAAACCACCGCTCTCTGAACTTGGCCTTGGGGGGAGGGAGTCCGAAATCGATCCCTGAAGCAGCCGTCTCTGGCACCGCAAGGAAGCTCACACACCCCGAGCATTGAGTAGGATCGCTCAGGCGCAAGGAGAAGAAGTGACACAACAGGGCAACGGAAGGAGGGATGCCCACCATTGCCTCACAGACAAAGGAAAAGACATCCAGGAGGGTAATGGACTCAGGCGCGAGATGCATCATGTGGATCTCATAGTGGGAGAGCACCGCATTGAAGAAAGCGGAGAAGGGGGAACCAGACCCGCCCACAGGGCATCAGCGAAGAACCGGACCTCCGTGACAATCCTGTCGGAGGAGGCATGAGACGCAGGCCATGCCGTGGTCCTGCCGCACTCATTGAAGATGGTGGCAAGAGCAGAGCGGACCTTGCCCAAGGCCTCGGGGTTGAGTACGATAGATCGATCGACGGCGGGGGCCACCGCCCAGGCTTCTTCGCCTTTTCCTTCTTCGTTGGTGCCATGGCGACAGGAAGGGTGAGAGTCCGAGTTGGATCAAGGGAAGAAGTTGGAGCCAAAGGAAGGGGGAAGAGCCGGGAGTGCGCGGACGGCGAAGGGGAAATGGCTTTGTGCAACCCCGGGTCTGCTTAGCCGGCCGTGTAATGAGGCATCTTGGGGAAGTGGAGATGCCCACGACCAATCAATCGCCATGCGGCGCCCAAGGCCGCAGGCTGTTGGTGCCCGTGGCGCTTCGCACTTTCCCCTTCACTTCTCTGCTAAGCCAAGTCCGGGCGCATCTTGGGCCCGGGGGCTACTGTCGGCATTCTGGGAACGGGGGTCCCCAAACTTGCCTGCCAGTGGCCTGCAGCGTGGCTCAAGTGGGGGCCTAGCGCGGCCCAGCTTCATCAGCTCAAGCTCAAGACCCTCGCGAGGGTCCAAGCCTCGCGGGGCGGACAACAGGAACCTTCCTTAGGAGCAGCCTCGTCAGGAAGGCTCACGATGAGGCGGAGAGACCAAGGCAGGGTACCTCACGAGGGTGCCCTGTGACGCAAGCCATGACGATCGAGACCAGGCGGGGCAGTGTCCTCATTTCCCCTTTGGTGCAAAGGAGGCAAGCACATGTCAAGGCATCAGGCAAAGGTTACCGCTTCGATGCAACAAGACCAAGACCAGTAGAGCGGCAGGAAGGAGGTCATCGTGGAGCCCAGGACGGCGTCACCGTCAGAGCCTTTGGCAGCCGAAGACCAACTTTAGTCAGGATAAGTGTACTAGATGTTCCCCTTCAAAATGGCCAATTGTTGGCGCCCTTCCCGCTCATTATTTGGGAAGAGGTCCAGGGCCTCCCTCTATAAATAGGACTAGCCACCACAAGGAGAGAGGAGAGACCAAGAAGGGTTGAACCTACCGAGAGAGAGAGAGAGAGAGAGAGAGAGAGAGATAGATAGAGAGAGAGAGAGAGAGAGAGAGAGAAGCGACAGGGCTCACCCAAGCAGTCCATCGCACCAGCTCAAGAACAGCCCCTCGCGAGGTTATTCTTCCTTTGTACTATTCATCATCAGCCCCTGAGGCAATCCACCACACCACAAACTAGAGTAGGGTATTACACCACAATGGTGGCCCAAATTAGTATAAACCTCATGTCCCTTGTGTGTTCTTCTTCCTAGTTTAGATCCCTTGCTAACCATCGACGCGTGAGCCGGTAGGGGAAAGATCTCCGCGCGCACCCCAGTGTTCGAACCTCAAGGGTCTGCCAGAACCTGAAATCCGACAAACATGGTTTAGATTATGAAGATCTAGCTAGAGCTAGAAATATAATGTGATTTGAAATCAAAATAAAGTGGATTCAAAAAATCTAGTTCGAGTTCATATAGTACACATAGTTCATATGTAACTCGAGACTAATCATGTGGTGTGCTGTGAAGATAATACACAAACGATGGTTTAACTTGACAGTAATGATAATTGTAGATCTTATTAAAACAGAGAAACGAATTCAAATGCTTTGACTTCACAACAATCATTACTGTAGATCTTATTCAAATTTAGTTAATATTGAAGCGGTAGTATATACGTTTGGAATGCACTAAAACGTTCATTTGAGTAGTAGGTTGCATGCATTGTACACGTAGCGAAGTATTTTAATTGAACATAATATGAATTCAAAGTTTTGAATGACATTTGTAGTCGCATTGATTTGGTACGATTACCGTTAGGCTTGTCCGAAATTTCAACCAGCGCCTTGTTAGCCGAAATATTTAAGATATATCTTTGTCTCGTTGTGCTCCGACAACTCCCTCCATCTCAACCCGCGCCTTGCTATTCCGAAATTACAACGCGCGCGAAAAATCCCACCTCCTGGGAAATCCCGACACGTGAAATGCCCGTGGTACCCGTGAACCGAAAGAACCGCTTCAAATCGGTGGGGGGGGTACTTTCGTAACTTACCCCACATTTCGGACAAGTGCATCTCTAAGACATGGTTCCCCATTGCCATCCCATCCGCCCACCCATTCATACACCGAGGCCGCAAAAACCCGCGGCGAAACCCCACACCCTGCTCCGTCCGCCAGCCAGCCGGAGCCTCTTCCCCGATGACGTCGTCCACAGCAACACCTCGACGTCCCTCATCAACCATACCGGATGAGGATCCGTCGTCGATCTCGTCGTCCTGCCGGTTCAGCCACCCCGTCCTCCACCTCCAAGGAGCTGCCCCGACATTCCCCTCGTCTTTCACGCCACCTCCATTCCCACACCGCCGTCTTCACCTGCACCACTGGAAGAGCATCATCATCATAGTTTCCTCGGATAAAGCTGCAGCCTAATCGGCGCCACCAAAGAGGTTGTACACTAATCGCCGCATTTTCTTCTTGATTCGATCTCACGGTGCTGCCGGCGCTCAGTCCCGAGCCGACACGGTGCGGCTCCATCCACGGCGGCGTTGCCGTCCACTTCCTCCATGGTGTCGCTCCCTCGACGGCGACGTCCACATCAGTAGGAGCTGCTACTGCTTTAGCTCTCGCTCGCGCTGCTACTCTGCTCTTGCTCTCGGTTCCCTCCCAGGTATGCTCTTGCTATTGCTCTTGCCGCACTGTTGCTCTCGCTCTTGCTCTTGCTTGCGATGCTGCTCCGATTTGGCTACACTTCAGTCGACTAAATCGACTTTTGGGTCAATCGATTTTCAAGGGGTGGGCTCGCCGGGGTGAAGGAAGAACCAGCCGCAGCGGGGAGGGGGGCTCGCCGGATAGGTACCCCACTATCTATCTTAGGGTTCAGGATGGGGGCGATTGTCGCCGGCGGTGGCGGGGCGTTGGCGGGGCGGTGGCGTGGGGATCGCTGGAGAAAAAGCTCGGCACGTGGGGTCCTAGAGGGATGGTCGGGGCGGCGGCGGAACGGTGGTGGGGAGTGTTTTCGGGGCTGGCGGGGCGGCGCACCGCCGGCCGCGGGTGGCGGGGGCTGTTGTTTGACCGGTGGTGGCTGGCGGCTCAGGGGGGTGGTGGTTGAAGATGAACCGCATGCCCTTGATTTTGTATCCAACGGCTGCAAAATCGACTGACCATAGATGAAAAAGTCAGTCGACCGACGTTAGCCTCACCTTGCTAGTGCGTTCCGTTTCGACAGCAAAATTCAGTTTCGACAGCAAAATTCAGTTTCGACAGTTAGGTTCAGTTTTGAAAGTTAAGTTAAGTTTCGACAATTAAGTTCAGTTTTGACAGTTAAGTTCAGAGATGAGCGGCTGATGTATTTTACATCTAGCACTTTGTGGTTATGTATTTTACGTCATGTATTGGAGATGCTATTAGAATTCCACTCAAGTTAACGTTGTTCGTTGTCTCTCTTGTCCTGCTTCAGCCTCGGCGTCGTACAACTCACGGAGCTGCTCCAACGCAGCGAAACCCTCCATCACAGCGGAGCAGTACCTCGGCTCCATCTCCGGACACCTAAGATCTTCTTCCCTCCTCCGACAGCAAAGTCAGCGGAGCATCCTCACCGCCAACCCAATCACGCTGAGATCGACATGGCTTCGCCAAAGAGGTTGTACACTTGTTGCATCTCTTTTTTACTCTACATGTTATATATATTGTCCACTGAGCACACATATTTGTTCCTTTAGTGTCTCCTTGAAATAAAAAACGTAGGAATTTTAATATTCACTTGTCCTCCTTTTCAAATTCCTATTCATGAAGCAGAAGACTAAGAGATAGTAGCATAATAGCATTATAACCGTACATTTTCTTGTGGTTTTACTTAATCTCACCATGCTTCTTTGCATCCTGTGATCTTCCAATTGTTGTGAATCAAACACCCAGATTGGCAGAAATCCTGTGTTTTTAAATTCTCTGTTTTGCAAGTGCATTCCTATCCTATTCATGTCTATTTCCTATCCCTGCATTGTTGGAATCCTCCAATTCAAACGAGCCCTTACAGAATTTCTTCTCTTGCAGATAGTTGTCAAAGAAAACCTTGCGTCCACCCCAGCTCAGCTGCTCCAACGACAGAAGGGTCCAGCACAGCAGGGATCCGGCCTCCAGACTGTCTTTCGCCGCCTCAGATCTTCTTCCCCGCCGCTGGCAGCCATGTAAACTGCATTACCATCATCAACCGAGCAGATGACCTCGAGGACTACACGGGTCCGCAAGAGAGGTCACACTCTTTCGTGTCTGCTTACGTTATGCATCGCTTAATATTACATGCTACTTTATCGTCCTTTTCACCGATTAGACTCTGAGTCAGCTCCAAACTAATGGTCAAACTTGAGTTTTTAAATGGTTGTGGGGTACATATCGGGGCCACTATCAATAGTATCTATCTACTATCTGGTTAATCTCCGGTGTCTACTATGAGTTTCATGTTGGGTGGGAAACAAACAGTAAAGAAGCCATTATTTGTATTTATTAACTGAAGCCATTATCTGCCTGCTATTATTGGTTTTGGGTCTATCCACAGGTTGCTACCATCACTCTGGATTTTTGCATGCACTCCTTACATAATCTCACTATGTTTAATTCCTATGCATGACAGTTATTGTAAACAATGGAACTGAACATGTAGAGAAAAAGAGACGAGCCTTGCGTGGCAATATAATTCCATGTAGACGTTACTCCATGGTAGGTGATACGTCTCCAACGTATCTATAATTTATGAAGCATTCATGCTATATTACTATGTGTTTTGAATGATTATGGGCTTTATTATACACTTTTATATTTCTTTTGGGACTAACCTATTAACCGGAGGCCCAACCCATATTGCTGTCTTATCGCCTGTTTCAGTATTTCGAAGAAAAGGAATATCAAATGGAGTCCAAATGGAATGAAACCTTCGGCATCGTGATTTTTTGGAAGAATACCATCCTGGAGGCTTGGAGATCAAGTCAGAAGATACTCGAGGAGCCCAAGAGATAGGGGGCGCCCCCCCTATAGGGTGCGGCCCCGTGTCTCGTGGACCCCTCGAGCACCCCCCAACCGACTTCTTTCGCCTATATATTCCCTCGTACCCTAAAACCATCGAATATCAAGATAGATCGGGAGTTCCGCCGCTGCAAGCCTCTGTAGCCACCAAAAACCTCTCGGGAGCCCGTTCCAGCACCCTACCGGAGGGGGAACCCATCACCTGTGGCCATCTTCATCATCCCGGCGCTCTCCATGACGAGGAGGGAGTAGTTCACCCTCGGGGCTGAGGGTATGTACCAGTAGCTATGTGTTTGATCTCTCTCTCCCTCGTGTTCTCTCTATGGCACGATCTTGATGTATCGCGAGCTTTGTTATTATAGTTGGATATTATGATGTTTCTCCCCCTCTACTCTCTTGTGATGAATTGAGTTTCCCTCTTGAAGTTATCTTATCGGATTGAGTCTTTATTTGAGAACACTTGATGTATGTCTTGCCGTGTTTATCTGTGGTGACAATGGGATATCATGTGCCACTTGATGTATGTTTTGGTGACCAACTTGCGGGTTCCGCCCATGAACCTATGCATAGGGGTTGGCACATGTTTTCTTGACTCTCCGGTAGAAACTTTGGGGCACTCTTTGAAGTACGTTTATGTTGGTTGGATGAATCTGAGATTGTGTGATGCATATTGTATAATCATACCCATGGATACTTGAAGTGACAATGGAGTATCTAAGTGACATTAGGGTTTTGATTGATTTGTGTCTTAAGGTGTTATTCTAGTACGAACTCTTTAATAGATCGATCCGAAAGAATAACTTTGAGGTGGTTTCGTACCCTACCATAATCTCTACGTTTGTTCTCCGCTATTAGTGGCTTTGGAGTGACTCTTTGTTGCATGTTGAGGGTTTGTTATATGATCTATCTATGTTATTATTGTGAGAGAACTTGCACTAGTGAAAGTATGAACCCTAGGCCTTGTTTCCTATCATTGCAATACCGTTTGTGCTCACTTTTACCATTAGTTACCTTGCTGTTTTTATTATTTCATATTACAAAAACCTATATCTACCATCCATATTGCACTTGTATCACCATCTCTTCGCCGAACTAGTGCACCTATACAATTTACCATTGTATTGGGTGTGTTGGGGACACAAGAGACTCTTTGTTATTTGGTTGCAGGGTTCTTCGAGATAGACCATCTTCATCCTACGCCTCCCACGGATTGATAAACCTTAGGTCATCCACTTGAGGGAAATTTGCTGCCGTCCTACAAACCTGTGCACTTGCAGGCCCAACAACGTCTACAAGAAGAAGGTTGTGTAGTAGACATCAAGCTCTTTTCTGGCGCTGTTGCCGGGGAGGCTAGGTAAGCGGCACTCACTCACACCCCGTCAACTAAGCTCTTTTCTGGCGCCGTTGCCGGGGAGGTGAGTGCTTGAAGGTATATCTTTAGGTCTTGCAATCGAATCTTTTTGTTTCTTGTTTTATCACTAGTTTAGTCTATAAAAGAAAACTACAAAAAAATGGAATTGAGTTTACCTCATACTCTTCATCTTTTTAATATCTTTCGTGAGTATGATGAAAAGGAAAATTGTGCTCAAGTGCTAGAAGAAGAATGCATTAGAATGTTTGGCACTAAATATGTGAATGGTGAGCATGATTGCAGTGTTGTTAGTATGACACTACTAGGGAAAAGCCTATACACAGAATCTTACCAGCAGCGCTCCACAAAATACGACGCTGCTGCTACTTAGCAGCAGCGCGTGTTAGAAAGCAGCTGCTGCTGACAGGAAAAATAGCGATGGCGCGTCCACCACAAACAGCGCTATCGCTATAATTGCCATGACCTCGCCCCGCTAGTTATAGCAGTAGCACACTATACTGAACCGCGCTACTACTATAGAAGTTAGCAAGTGCACTTATAGAAAAACCACTACTGCTAATATCAGCCCACAAGTTTAGTCCCACCTCGCTCCGTGAACAGGATGTTTACCACCTTAAATAAGTTATTTCTGAAACTACCACAACCAGTTGGTCTTCACTGAACTCTATGTGTAAAATTTGTGGCCGCAATATGAGTCCTCTCCGGTTCCTACCGGATAGGACTCATATTGACAATTCAGATTGTACACAAAAAGATCATTGATGGCCAATGTATTTTACATTGACGTATTTTTGTATAGTTACACTTAGCAGTAGTGGTTTATGTGCAAGGCGCTACTGCTATTCAGATTAACTGTAGCGTTTTGGCAAGCGCGCTACAACTATCCCTACCTTATCCCCACGCGCACGACCGGCCCTCACTCACACTCTCACTCTCGCCCCCCGTGCCGATAACCGTCATCGTGCGTCGCCGCCGCCTTCGTCCGTCCGCCGCCGAGGTACTCCCCTCCTTCAATCCCTCCTCCCTCCTCCACGCACATCCTCCCTCCGCCTGCGGCCGCCCCTCCCTCCTCCATCGCCGCCCTCCTCCCTCCGCCTGCGGCCGCCCCTCCTCCCTCCTCCGCCGGCAGCCCTCCTCCCACCGCCCTCGACCTCGCCGCCCTAGCTACCTCTCCGTCGCCCCCACCCCCTTCCACTAGTTAGTACTAGATTTAGTAGTTGTAGATGTTAATTTAGGGTTCATAGCTAGTACTAGATGTTGCTTAGTTAGTACTAGATTTTTAGTAGTAGTAGATGTTAATTACTAGTAGTGATGGTACTAGTTAACTAGATGTTGCTTAGTTAGTACTAGATTTTTAGTTGTAGTTGAACTAGTTTACTAAGTAAATTAATACAACTAGTTGAACTACTTTATTTTTAGAAAGAACTAGTTTTTTTCTATTTATAGTAAGTTTATATTTAGTAAGAACTAGTTGAATTAATAAAACTAGTTGAACATGTCATATTTGTTGTTATTTTTTAGTTTAAGCAATTATTCGGGATGTATTAGTGATAACTTATATGGTTTCTCAGGTGACCACCGTCGTCCCCGTCACCTACCCCCTCCGACATCCCCGCCGTCGTCCCCGTCACCGACCGCCTCCGACATCCCCTCCGTCGTCCCCGTCACCGACCCCCTCCCACATCCCCGCTGTTTTCCCAGTCACCGACCCCCTCCGACATCGAGGTGAGACCAGCCAAATATCCTTGTATATCTTGTGTTGTTGCTCAAATAGGATATGTGGTTGCCCAAGTGGCCGTTCATGTTCAGTTTACATCTCCGAGTGGCCTATGTTTTGCCGGAGTGTTGATTAATTTCCGTTCCGGCAAATTTCAGGCGCTCGATATGTCCTTTTTTAGCAAAGGTCATGCCGGATTTTTCGTGAATTCTGGCATGACTTGTGCTAAAATATCTACAAGTTTAATCTATGAATTATGAACGTAGGAAATGTCGTACTCGGACGACGACAGTCTCCCGGGGGAGTGTAGCTGGTGCCACGACGATCGAGGTATGTGCGACAGTTCGTTCACCGGGCGAAGATCGGTAACTTCAAAGATTAAGCTCGAGGAGACCTTCGATTGTGAAGCGGTACACAACAACGACAAGTGTTTTTTCGTAATTAAGCATGACTTCAACTATTTCAACGTCTAATTTTCATATTTTACAATTCGACTAGCTTATCCCATGCCATGCAAGACGCTATGTCTTGGAGAGGATGGGTTTTGAAGACCATGAAAGTTTCGAAACAAAGAAAATACACCTAAGGACCCATCATGATATGGATTTTGAAGTAAATCTGTGCAATGCTCAGAGCGTAACCATTTTGGTTGCCAAAATTGGGAAGCACTTTGCAAAATGTATGGTTTTTATGAGGGTATGATTGTCACCATGGATCTTGGTGATCCTAACATCGAGCAAGACAATATGGACATTTGGGTCCTTGTTGATACGCTTCCGATTGTACCGCTATGTGAGTTTCTCAAACATAGTTATTAACTAATTTATATTGTTTATTTCAAAATTGTTGATAGCTTATTTGCATTGACAGCTTATTTTGATTCTTCAAAGACTGTGGAAGATGGTAGATAAAACCCACTACACCGATGGCACGAATTAGCGATAAGGAGAAAAATCATCGATCACATTTTGTACTCTTCTTGAGAATTACAATAACTATTATCAAACTCCTCCAAATTATGGTGAATACATGCCACTAGTGCATGTGTTGAACCACGGTAACTTCTCTGGTGATACCCTGGTAAGATTTTTTACTATTACGACATCGGTGCATCTTTTGCATACTTCTAAAATTAGTACATCATTGCTAACTACGAAGCTATTATTATGTTTTTCAACAGAAACTCCCGATGGATTGTGTGCCTCATCTGATGTCTCTGAATGGTCGCCTCTCAGTTCTGAACATACTGCCAGGTAAATCTAGGGAGCTCACCTATGCATATCGGATTTCTAAAAATGGTGAACACATGATCATCAAATAATGGAAGAAATGTATGGACATTCGCAAGGAGGTTCTTGGAAGTAACATTCAGCGAAAGGCAAGAATTGGAGACAGGCTAATCTCCATTCTCCATATTGGAGAGTCAGGGGCTATCTTGTTTTTTGCTATTTTACCTTAGAAAATGTAGTAGGTCTTAATCGAATGTATTAGGTCCTATGAGGTACAATATGTTTATTATGTGGTAATGTGTTAGAGTTGATAATGAGGAGTACTTGTGATTACGACTAGTGACCAATTTGCTATGTGATGTCATTGATGAAAACGATGATCTTGAGGAGGTGTTATATGACAATGATGTATTATGATGATAAGTTGTTAATGATATGATGATGATGATGATGATATTATTATATCATTGGGTGAAAGAACCGTGGATTAGTTTCAAGTGGATGGACATCCACTTGAAACTAATCCGCGGTTCTTTCCCCCCGTGATGTAATAACTCATTATGATGTAAAAACAATCTCTAAATTCCTGTTGTATGAAAACTTGTGTAAAGGTGTATGAATACAACATGAAATAAAAAAGAAACAAAATACTAAATAATAGTAGTAGCGCGGGAAAGGAGAAGCGCTACTACTAATTACCAGTAGCGCGGTTCTGAAGAAGCGCTACTACTAAGTCAATTTATCAGTAGCGTGGGTCCAGGCGCGCTATTGCTAAGCATTAGCTGTAGCGCCTTATCAGTAGTGCTCCTGCCCGCGCTACTGATAGGCCTAAAACCCGCGCTGCTGCTAGGATTTTCCCTAGTAGTGTGAATTCTTTGAATATCCATGATGGTAATGATATGAAAGGGCCCAAGCTTGGGGAAGCTATGTTTGATAAGGATGAAATATTTGAGAATATATTTGCTGAAATTAATGTTTGTCCCAAGCTTGGGGATGCTATGTTTAATGAAGATGATATTTTTAGCATCCCAAGTTTTGATATGCAAAGTTGTTATGATGATAGCATGCCTCCTACTTATGATGATTATATTGATGAAAGTGGGTTCGGAAGAGTGTCAACTTGAGGAAGTAGTGATCCCACTATTTTAGAGGATGTCGAATTTTATTGTGATGAATATGAAAGTGGATTTGGAAGAGTGTCAACTTTATTTAGTGATTCCACTACCTTGGGAGAGGTTTCAATCGATTATGATGAGAACGAAGTTGCTACTTATGATGATTATTGTGATGAAACTTATGCTATAAAAAGTAGTGATGATTATATTTACAAATCTTGTCATGATTATGATTACCCTTTTTCTGAACATTACTCTTTTAGTGTGGAAACAATTTTTAGTGTTCATGTCTCTTATGATACTCCCACTATTCCGAATGAGAAGAATTTTGCTTATGTGGAGAGTAGTAAATTTTCTATGCTTGTAGATCATGAAAAGAATTCTTTAGGTGCTGGTTATATTGTTGAATTCATTCATGATTCTACTGAAAATTATTATGAGGGAGGAATATATGCTTGTAGGAATTGCAATAATATCAAGTTTCCTCTCTATGTGCTTAAAATCTTGAAGTTATGCTTTTTTTACCTTCCTATGCTAGTTTATTGTTGTTCCCATAAGTTGTTTGCTCACAAAATCCCTATGCATAGGAAGTGGGTTAAACTTAAATGTGCTAGTCATATTCTTCATGATGCTCTTTTTATGTTTCAATTCTTATATTTTATGTGAGCATCATTGAAATCATCATGCCTAGCTAGGGGCGTTAAACGACAGCGATTGTTGGGAGGCAACCCAATTTTATTTTAGTTTATTGCTTTTTGGTTCTGTTTAGTAATAAATAAGCCATATAGCTTCTGTTTAGATGTGTTTTCATGTTTTAATTAGTGTTTGTGCCAAGTAGAACCTTTGGGAAGACTTGGGTGAAGTCTTTATGATCATGCTGTAAAAAACAGAAACTTTAGCGCTCACGAGATTAGCTAGAACTTTTTACTGGAGAGTGATATTTAGTTGATTATTTTTGGAGATGATTACTAGACAAATTCCTCAAGTCCACCAAGTTATTTTGGAATTTTTGGAGTTCTAGAAGTTTGCGTTAGTTACAGATTACTACAGATTGTTCTGTTTTTGACAGATTCTGTTTTTCGTGTGTTGTTTGCTTATTTTGATGAATCTATGGCTAGTAAAATAGTTTATAAACCATAGATAAGTTGGATTACAGTAAGTTTAACACCAATATAAATAAATAATGAGTTCATTACAGTACCTTGAAGTGGTGTTTTGTTTTCTTTCGCTAACGGAGCTTACGAGTTTTCTGTTAAGTTTTGTGTTGTGAAGTTTTCAAGTTTTGGGTAAAGTTTCGATGGACTATGGAATAAGGAGTGGCAAGATCCTAAGCTTGGGGATGCCCAAGGCACCCCAAGGTAATATTCAAGGACAACCAAGAGCCTAAGCTTGGGGATGCCCCGGATGGTATCCCCTCCTTCGTCTTCGTTCATCGGTAACTTTACTTGGAGCTATATTTTTATTCACCACATGATATGTGTTTTGCTTGGAGCGTCATTTTCTCTTGTTAGTATTTTCTTGCTGTTATTTAGAATAATGTTTTGCATCTTTAGTTTCAATAAAAATGTCAAGGATAGCCTTTTCCATGCTTATTTTGCTAGTATACATGTTGCTGTTTGAAAACAGAAAGTTTACCGCTGTTGCAAAAATTCCCTAGAAAAGTCAGAGAGTGGTATAATGTTGAATCATTTTGCATATTTAGCTCTGATAAATTTATTACAGTGGGAATTTTAGTTCATAGTTTTTGGAGTCAGGGAAGTATTGATACTCTTGCATTCTTTACAGACTGCACTGTTTTGACAGATTGCTGTTATGTTTGCATTGTTTGCATATGTTTGCTTGTTTAATGATTCTATTTAAGGATAGGAGTATTAAATATGCAGAGGAATTTAGTATGCAATGTTGAATAATAATGTTAGTGATTTGTTACAGTAGAAAGTGATAAGGTTTTGCATTGGTTTATACTAACCTATCTCACGAGTTCTTGTTGAGTTTGTTGTGAATGAAGCTTTTGATAAAAAGAGAAACCATGATATGAGAGGAATTAAGGAGACACAAAAGTCCAAGCTTGGGGATGCCCAAGGCACCCCAATATAATATTTCAAGAAGTCTCAAGCATCTAAGCTTGGGGATGCCCCGGTAGGCATCCCACCTTTCTTCTTCAACAACTATCTGTTAGTATCGATTGAGCCTAAGTTTTTGCTTCTTCACATGAGTTGTGCTATCCTTGCAATGTCATTTTGTTTTGTTTTGCTTGCTGTTTGAATACAATATCAAGATCTAAAATTATTAAATGAGAGAGAGTCTTCGCATAGTTACATAATTATTTAGCTACTCATTGAACTTCACTTATATCTTTCTGGAGTAGTTTGTCATTTACTCGTGTGCTTCACTTATATCCTATGAGTAAATGGTTGAATGAGTTGATTGTCATAAATCTGAAATTATATATGCCTCATTTGCTTATCCCATGGGGAGTAATGACTTCACGTCTAAGAAGTAGAGGTTGTAAATTTATTGGAAGTTAGCAAGCATTGTATTGGTCATTTGAACAATTCATGAAAAAATATTGAAGGAAGAGAGATTTCACATATAAATACATTATCCTAGACATCTTTTATAATTGGGAGAACTCATTAAGTATGGCATGCTAAAGAGTTGATGTTGGACAAGGAAGACAACGTAATGGGTTATGTTTTCCGACATCTCAGTTAAAGTATATTGTCATGGATCATTCAAACATGTTGAGCTTGCCTTTCCCCCTCATGCTAGCCAAAAATTCCTTGCACCAAGTAGAGATACTACTTGTGCTTCCAAATATCCTTAAACCTAGTTTTTCCATGAGAGTCCACCATACCTACCTATGGATTAAGTAAGATCCTTCAAGTAAGTTGTCATCGGTGCAAGCAATAAAAATTGCTCTCTAAATATGCATGACTTATTAGTGAGGAGAAAATAAGCTTTGTACGATCTTGTTATGGAAGCAATAAAAGCGATGGACTGCATAATAAAGGTCCATATACATGGGGCAATATAAAGTGACGTTCTTTCGCATTAAGATTTTGTGCATCCAACCCTAAAAGGCATGACAACCTCTTCTTCCCTCTGCGAAGGGCCTATCTTTTACTTTATGTCTTTTAATTTATGCAAGAGTCAAGGTGATCTTCACCTTTCCTTTTTCATTTTATCCTTTGGCAAGTACTTTGTGTTGGGGTGATCTGATATATATATATATATATATATATATATATATATATATATATATATATATATATATATATATATATATATATATATATATATATCCAATTGGATGTAAGTTAGCATGAACTATTATTGTTGACATCACCCAAAGGTGAATACGTTGGGAGGCAACACTATAAGCCCCTATCTTTCTCAGTGTCCGGTTGAAACTCCATAACCATTAGTATTGCGTGAGTGTTAGCAATTGTAGACGATTATATGATAGTTGAGTATGTGGAGTTTGCTATTCCTGAAAATAAGATGAATTGCAATTGTTTGATGACTGAGAATGAAGTTTGCTAGTTTTCAAGAAAGTTTATGATCTATGCTTTGACATGTGAATTGCTTGTTACTTTATCGTGAGAAGTTTTATGAGATGAACTACTGTTATGACATATTATCATGCTAGAAAAGGTGATTGAAATTATCATTGATCAAACTTGTGCACCTTACATGTCATGCGTTTTGGGAACAGGGGTCCCAGACTTGCTCGCTGCTGCTGCTGGGCGTGGCTCAAAGGAGGCCCAGGACGGCCCATCTTCATCAACGCAAGCTCAAGACCCTCGCGAGGGGCCAAGCCTCGCGGGGCGGACGACGAGGAGCTTCCTCAGGCATGGCCTCGTCAGGCTGGCTCATGAGGAGGCGGAGAGTTCAAGGCAGGGTACCTCGCGAGGTGCCCATGACGCAAGCCATGACAACCAAGGGCACCAGTCGGGCGCCAGCCCGCGCAGCGTCCTCCTTTCCCCTTTGGTGCAAAGGGAGCAAGCGCAGGCGAGAGGACCAAGACCAGCCCCAACGGCTGGAAGGGGGTCATCATGGAGCCCAAGCAGGCGTCATCACCAGAGCCTTTGGCAGGCGAGGACCAACTTTAGTCAGGATAAGTGTACCCGCTGTTCCCCTTCAAAATGGCCAATTGTTGGCGCCCTTCCTGCTCAATATTTGGGAAGAGGCCCAGGGCCTTCGCCTATAAATAGGAGTAGCCACACTCAGAGCAGGGGATCGAAAGGAGGGAGATCTGGCATTTGGAATCCAGAGAGAGAGATAGAGACCCGATCCTCAAGCTAGAGCAATGGAACACCACCTAGCAGTTCATCACACCCACCAGGAACAAACCCTCGCGAGGCTGTTCTTCCCTGTACTGTTCTTCATCATCCCAAGAGGCAATCCACCACCCCACAAACTAGAGTAGGGTATTACACCAAACGGTGGCCCGAACTAGTATAAATCTTGTGTCTCTTGTGCTGTTCTTTTTAGTAGTTTAGGTCCCTGCGATTCGGCGAGGTACGAGACGGTGGAAGGTTGGATCTCCGCGCGCACCCCAGTGTTCGAACCTAAAGGGTCTGCCGGAACCCGAAATCCGACATTTGGCGCGCCAAGTAGGGGTGCACCGGAATCTGCCTTTCGTCGCCTCGTTCTTCCTCGACCACCGCAACCATGTCTGACGCCCGTCGAGCCCGCGCCGAGCGCCGAGCCGCCCTCGCCTCCCATGTCACCCAGACGGCTCCCGTCGGCGGGCGCCCTCGTCGTTCCCCGTCACCTGCCGTCAAAGCCGCCACCGCCCGGCGGGAACGAGCAACAAGCGTCGCCCCAAAGACTCCGTCCATGAGGCGGGGCGGCCGCACCGCCACGCCGCTGACCCCGCTGGTTCTTCGTCCACGCGCGCTTCGCTGCCATGGAGGCCCGAGCTGCACTCATCGCGGCTAACGAGCTCCTGCGCTACCGCCCCGTCGACGACGTCTACGAAGAATGGCTCGACCGAGTCGCCGAGCTCGTCCGCGCTGCAGGAGGCGACCCCGCACCGTCCGTCTTGCTGCATCATGCACCCGCCTGGGCGGCGAAGCTCCCGGGGCGCCTCAGCCGCCTCCTCCTCAAGACGGCGCCCTGGCCCCAAGGCGCGCGGCCTTGGGCGAAACCCGTTCCGCCAAGCGCCGGCACGGCAAGAGCAGAGCTGTCAAGAAGTTCCTTGCCCACAAGAAGCTGCCCGAGCGCTCCCCGCTCCGGCATGTCAAGACCCTGCGCTGCCCCCAGCCGCGGCGTAGGGAGGCCTGCAAGACCAATCTCTCTGTCGTCCGAAGCCCCCCGCGGCCACGGCGGGCTGCCGCGCCTTCACCTGCGAGCTGCGCAGCGTCGCGTGGCCCACCAAATTCAAGCCAGACCTGCCTCCTCGCTACGACGGCACGGCTGACCCTACGGAGTTCCTCCAGCTCTACGAGCTGGGCATCGAGGCTGCCAACGGGGATGAAAAGGTCATGGCGAACTGGTTTCCCATGGCACTCAAGGACGGAGCCCGCACCTGGCTCCTGAATCTAGCCCCAGGCATGATCTCTTCTTGGGCCGAGATGCGCACCCGCTTCATCGCCAACTTCCAGGGTACTCACGACCGGCCACCCGCCGTAAGCGACATGCGCCGAATCAAGCAGCAGCTAGGAGAAACCCCAAAAAGTACATCCAGCGCTTCAACAACGCGCCCTCAAGATCCCTGTGGTAACGGAGGAGGCCATCATCTGCCTTCTCCGACGGCGTCGCGACGTCAAGATGAAGGAGGAACTGGCGATGCATGAAGATCTGCACCTCCTTGGAGCTGTTCAACTTGGCGACCAAGTGCGCCAGGCTGAGGAGGGTGCCTCTCCTCCTCGAGCTGCCCGCCGGATCCCGAAGAAAAGAAGTCCAAGGCCAAGGACGTGAAGCGCAAGGGGCTGCCGTGCTCATGGCTGAACCAGACACCAAGCGAGCGAGATAAGCCCGAGTCCTCCAAGGGCAGCCGGTATCATGCGTGTACCACGACCTCCACACCCACAACACCAATGAATGTCAAGAGCTCGGGGCCGTACGTGAAGGAAGGGTCGGCAGGCGCCCCGAGCGCAGCGACCGGGGCTACGGCCGAGGAGGAGGAAGGAATGCAGACGCTGGAAGACCGCGCCCAGCGCCAAGGGTGGCGCGACCAACCTCGCGAGGACCGGCTGCAAGACCCACCTTGCGAGGGAGGCTGGAGGGATCAACCTCGCGAGGATCGCCCGTGGGGCACGAGGCCTCCCTCCGCTGCCGCCGCCACTAAGGAGAATCAAGACCGCCATCGACGCGAGGGGTTGGGGCTTCCAGAAGCGCGGCGATCGCTGCATCCTGGGCGGAGCTCAAGCCCCACCTCTCAGCGATCTTCAAGCAGTTCGCCCACGGCGAATGCAGTCCTCCCCAAGCTCGAGTCCACGCGCCCTCTCAGGTGGTCGGCGTGCGCCATCACGTTCAGCTCAGCGGATCAGCTCAAGTGCGCAGCCACAGCCGGAGTTCTCCCGATGCTTTGTTCCCCAATCATCAGCAATGTGCTAGTCACCAAGACCCTCATCGACGGTGGAGCAGGGCTCAACGTCCTATCCGTGGAGACATTCAACAATCTTCAAGTGCCTTCTTACCGACTTCAGCCAACCAAGCCTTTCTCCGGAGTCACCGACGGCTCCACGGTCCCGATCGGGCAGGTCCGCCTTCCTGTCACCTTCGGGGCTCGCGACAACTACCACACCGAGCTCATCGACTTTGACGTCGCCCACATTCGCCTGCCGTACAACGCCATCCTCGGGTACCCAGCATTGGCCAAATTCATCGCCGTAACCCACCATGGCTACAATGTCCTCAAGATGCCAGGAAGCGGCGGAGTCATCACGGTGCCCTGTGAAGAGAGAGACGCAGTGTGCTCCCTGGAGCGAGCTTTTCAGGCCGCTTCGCTGGAAGACCCAGACCATAGCAGCAGGAGGCCTCCCGAGGCCGCACCCAAGAAGAAGAAGACATCGACCGGCCCGGCTCCTCAAGAGGCAGGCTCCTCAGGGCCCGCGCCGGGCCAGGGGGAGCCTCCTTCCATCACATAGGGAAGCGCGCCCCGCGCCCTCCTCAGGCAGGGCTCGGGGGCTCTCCCCTGAAGGGCCGACGACCTCGCCAAGGTCTCGAGGGAGGCGCTTGGGCACCATGTGGAGGCGTGTTTCGAAGCACGTTTCCCGCAAGAAGGAGCAAGGCAAGGAGGGCCGAACCGTCAGGAGTTTTTCAGCAAGGCCATTCAGGAGCTACAGGAGTCAAAGGTCATGAGGGGCAGCCGCCGCCTACCCGCTGTGGCCCCCCATCCAGGCGAGGATGGTGGGCTGCGCGTCTGCATTGACATACCAGGGCTCAACCGAGCCGCATCTCAAGAGCGCCTCTGGCCCTCGCGAGTAGGACGTTGCGAAGGTCCGCCCCACAGCTACGTACGCATGCCTTATGGCCTGCCAAACGCGGCTGCTGAGCACCAGCGTCTCATGAGGGCCATCCTGGAGGCTCAAGAGGTCAGGCACGCCGCAGCCGTGGCGGAGATGGAGATGGCCCCTAAGGAGCCGCCAGCGCCTCCGGAGCCTCCCGAGGCCCCTGGGCCTGGGGGCTCGTGAGGATCGGCTCCCGCAGCCCACCGAGTCTTCTACACCAACACCCCTTCATCCCCAACATCACCTGGTGACATCTTTAAGTTTTATTTCCGGCTGGGAGCGCCTTCAGGGCCGCATTATTCCCAGGCCGCGTGGGTCCGTCCCTGCGGCATGTATCCCTTTTATTTCATGTCGTTAGCCTATCCTGTTGGGGGCGCCCCTCGGGCAGCATCATCCCCAAGCCGCTCGGGCCAGTCCCAGCGGCATGTATCCTTCCTACTTTTTCCTTAGGATTATGCTCGCCCACCATGCTTGTTGTTTGGTGCCTTTTCCCGGTGGCGGAATCTTGCGCGTTAAAGGGGGGTGCTGAGCATCGCGACTCAGGGCTCCTACCGCTCTCCGCCCTCACCTCTGGTCTTGTCCATGGCATCGCGACCTGCTTGCCAATGACAATGAGACCAGCCCGAGAGCCAGGACCCGAGGACGAGAGTTTCGCCATCCAACCCAGCTTGCACGCTAAAGGGGGTGCCCGAGCATCGCGACTCAGGGCTCCTACCGCTCTCCGCCCTCACCCTCTAGTCTTGTCCATGGCATCGCGACCTGGCTTGCCGGCGACGGCCGAGACCAGCCCGAGAGCCGGACCCAAGGACGAGTTGCTGTGATCCGACCCAGCTTGCGCGCTAAAGAGGGGGTGCTGAGCATCGCGACTCAGGGCTCCTACCGGCTCTCCGGCCCTCACCCTCTGGTCTTGTCCATGGCATCGCGACCTGGCTTGCCAGCGATGGCTGAGACCAGCCCGAGAGCCGGGACCCGAGGACGTAGAGTTGCGCCATCTAACCTAGCTTGCGCGTTAAAGGGGGGGTGCCTGAGCATCGCGACTGAGGGCTCCTACCGCCTCCGCCTCACCCTCTGGTCTTGTCCATGGCATCGCGACCTGGCTTGCCAAGGACGGCTAAGACCAGCCCGAGATCCGGACCAAGACGAGAGCACCGCATCTTGCCAAATTTGCAGGAACACACTCAAGATAAGGTTTAGAGCCAGCGCAACCCGCCTTTGAGGTAGGTCCTCGTGAGTCCTGCTGGCTCACAGTGCCCCAACACACCTCGCGAGGTCTCCCCGCGCCTCTCAAAGCAACTAACGGCAGGACTAACGATCGCCACGGCGAGCTCTTGTTCCTTTTGTGGTGAACCTGCAGGGTCCCTCCAAGGAGCACGAAACGACCTCGCCACGCAATCTCTCGCCGGCCAAGGCACGGACCTAGCGCCACACCAGGAAGCATTGTCCTGACCCTCGAGATAAGTCACCCTCCGGACACACTAGCTATCGCAACACCATCCCCACACTCAATGCAACTCCGTGTTAGCAACGTGCTCTCCTTTCTCACCGAATGATGGCTGCTTGAGCGCCAAGGGGGACCCCCTGAGCATCGCGAATCGAGGCTCTACGGACCTCGGCCGCCACCTCCTGGCCTTGACCACGGCATCGCGACTGGATACCAGCGACGGCTGAAGCCGCTTTGGGACTGGGACCTGTCGGTGCAGAGCATCAAGCCCTCACGAGGTCCGAAAGGAAGAAACTGAGCTAGAACGGAATGGGCATCTCGCACTGCCTCAGAATAAGGATCATATTGACAAACGAAGCTATAAACATCTTACAAGCCCCCGCGGGGTACATTCTTGGCTCCTCACAGGAACAAAAGTCCCGAATCCTAAGGATTCCTATCTACAGGGACCACCACGACAGACGCCATCATCAACAAGGGGCACCCGTCCGAGCCAACCCCATCCAGATCAGGGGCGGCGACGACCGACGAGCCCGCCTCGCCCGGAGCGGCGCAGCTCGGGGCTCAGAGCTGTTGTCGCCGCCTCCGCGCCGCCAAGAGCTCGGCGGAGTCGCTGGATCCTCCGGCGCCTTCGCCGCCTCGAGAAGCTGCCAAGGGAGTGGTCGGTCGGCCTCCGCCTCGCCGCAGCAGGCCCCACCGCCTCCCGGGCAGCACTCTAGCCGACGACCCTCGCGTCAAGACCTTGAAGGACACCACCAAGCACCGCCATACTCCAGGTGGATCGTGAGGGTGCCCTCGTCCCCGCAGACCGGGCGACTTCGCCCAGCCTCGAGTCATGAAGACCTCGCCTGGGCAACTACCACAACCTCTCGCCCGGTCGCGAGGGTGCCGCAGCCGGGCGTGTTGCAGCCAGAGTCCTGGGGTTCCTCTGCTTGACGACGGAGGCGAAGAAAGAAGGAAGACGAATCCAAGACTTAGGAGGCGAGCGACGCGGAGATCGAACTCCCGCAGAGCCTCGGCGTGGACTCTGGGGAAGACGCACACCTCGTGACCCGCCCGGCGTCGCCGGGCGGCGCCATTCGTGGCGCCGGCGCCGCCTCCTTCAGGCCACCATTTTGCGCTGTACCATGGGCGCCTCGGCGAAGCGCCCTGCCTCGACACAGAGAGCAAGCCGCTTTTGGGATGAGCAGGTCAGATCCTCTTGAGGAGCCTTTCCCTTCTCTTCCTCGAGAACCGCGGATCGGAGCCATGGCAACCGATTTAAACGAGAAGGAGGAGAAGCAGAAGGATAGACTGGAAGGGCGCGCGCCGTTCCGTACTTATAGCCGGCGAAGGCCAACCGTCGGCCTCCACGATCACCGATCATCATGACCAACTCTGCATGCAGGGACCTGTCGAATCCGGGTGGTTACCGAGGCATCGTGGGGAAACAGTGCGCACGCGTCCAATCAGCCACAACGCGTCGCCCAAGGCCGCAGGCTGATAGGGCCCGCGACGCTTCGCACTTGCCCTTTCGCCTCTCTGCTCGGCCAAGTTCGGGCGCGCCGTGGGCCCGAGGGCTACTGTCGGCGTTCTGGGAACGGGGGTCCCCAGACTTGCCTGCCTACGGCCTGCGGCGTGGCTCAAAGGAGGCCCAGGACGGCCCATCTTCATCAACGCAAGCTCAAGACCCTCGCGAGGGACAAGCCTCGTATGCGGACGACGAGGAGCTTCTCGTGCATGGCCTCGTCAGTTGGCTCATGAGGAGGCGGAGAGTTCAAGGCAGGGTACCTCGCGAGGTGCCCATGACGCAAGCCATGACGCACCAAGGGCGCCAATGGCGCTAGCCCGCAAGAAGGTGTCCTCCTTTCCCTTTGGTGCAAAGGGAGCAAGCACAAAGAGAGCATCAAGCAAAGGCATCCGCTTTGTGCAACAAGACCAAGACCAGCCCCAACGGCTGGAAGGGGTCATCGTGGAGCCCAAGCAGGCGTCATCACCAGAGCCTTTGGCAAAGAGGACCAACTTTTGTCCGGATAAGTGTACCCGTTGTTCCCCTTCAAAATGGCCAATTGTTGGCGCCCTTCCCGCTCAATATTTGGGAAGAGGCCTAGGGCCTTCGCCTATAAATAGGAGTAGCCACACTCAGGCGGGGGGATCGAAAGGAGGGAGATCTGGCATTTGGAATCCAGAGAGAGAGATAGAGACCCGATCCTCAAGCTAGAGCAACGGAACACCACCTAGCAGTTCATCACACCCACCAAGAACAGACCCTCGCGAGGCTGTTCTTCCCTGTACTGTTCTTCATCAGCCCAAGAGGCAATCCACCACCCCACAAACTAGAGTAGGGTATTACACCACAACGGTGGCCCGAACTAGTATAAATCTTGTGTCTCTTGTGCTGTTCTTTTTAGTAGTTTAGGTCCCTGCGATTTGGCGAGGTACGAGACGGTGGAAGGTTGGATCTCCGCGCGCACCCCAGTGTTCGAACCTCAAGGGTCTGCCGGAACCCGAAATCCGACACCTTCTAGCATTCACACTTCATAAATTATTTCTTTTATCATTTACCTACTCGAGGACGAGTAGGAATTAAGCTTGGGGATGCTGATACGTCTCCAATGTATCTATAATTTATGAAGCATTCATGCTATATTACTATGTGTTTCGAATGATTATGGGCTTTATTATACACTTTTATATCACTTTTGGGACTAACCTATTAACCGGAGGCCCAGCCTATATTGCTGTTTTATTGCCTGTTTCAGTATTTCGAAGAAAAGGAATATCAAACGGAGTCCAAACGGAATGAAACCTTTGGCATCGTGATTTTTTGGAAGAATACCATCCTGGAGGCTTGGATATCAAGTCAGAAGATACTCGAGGAGCCCAGGAGAGAGGGGGCGCCCCTCTGTGGCACGGCCCCTGCCTCATGGACCCTCGAGCACCCCTCGACCGACTTCTTTCGCCTATATATTCCTCGCACCCTAAAACCATTGAATATCAAGATAGATCGGGAGTTCCGCCGCAAGCCTCAGAGCCACCAAAACCTCTCGGGAGCCCGCTCGGCGGCGCCGGAGGAGGGGAACCCATCACCGGTGGCCATCTTCGTCATCCCGCGCTCTCCATGACGAGGAGGGAGTAGTTCACCCTCGGGGCTGAGGGTATGTACCAAGAGCTATGTGTTTGATCTCTCTCTCTCTCTCTCGTGTTCTCTATGGCATGATCTTGATGCATCGCGAGCCTTGTAATTATAGTTGGATCTTATGATGTTTCTCTCCCTCTACTCTCTTGTGATGAATTGAGTTTCCCTCTTGAAGTTATCTTATTGGATTGAGTCTTTATTTGAGAACACTTGATGTATGTCTTGCCATGTTTATCTGTGGTGACAATGGGATATCACGTGCCACTTGATGTATGTTTTGGTGACCAACTTGCGGGTTCCGCCCATGAACCTATGCATAGGGGTTGGCATATGTTTTCTTGACTCTCCGGTAGAAACTTTGGGGCACTCTTTGAAGTACTTTTATGTTGGTTGGATACTTGAAGTGACAATGGAGTATCTAGGTGACATTAGGGTTTTGATTGATTTGTGTCTTAAGGTGTTATTCTAGTACAAACTATTTAATAGATCGATCCGAAAGAATAACTTTGAGGTGGTTTCATACCCTACCATAATCTCTACGTTTGTTCTCCGCTATTAGTGGTTTTGGAGTGACTCTTTGTTGCATGTTGAGGGCTTGTTATATGATCTATCTATGTTATTATTGTTGAGAGAACTTGCACTAGTGAAAGTATGAATCCTACGCCTTGTTTCCTATCATTGCAATACCGTTTGTGATCACTTTTACCATTAGTTACCTTGCTGTTTTTATTATTTCAGATTACAAAAACCCATATCTACCATCCATATGGCACTTGTATCACCATCTCTTCGCTGAACTAGTGCACCTATACAATTTACCATTGTATTGGGTGTGTTGGGGACACAAGAGACTCTTTGTTATTTGGTTGCAGGGTTGTTCGAGAGAGACCATCTTCATCCTACGCCTCCCACGGATTGATAAACCTTAGGTCATCCACTTGAGGGAAATTTGCTACTGTCCTACAAACCTGTGCACTTGCAGGCTCAACAACGTCTACAAGAAGAAGGTTGTGTAGTAGACATCAGTAGGCGCAAAGGCAGCCCCCCCCCCCCTCCACGTATTTCGGATTGTAATCGAGAGGAAGATATCTGTTTTGAGGGGGATTCAAAAGGAGAAGATAACTCCTATTTACCCCCTGAGGTCTTCGCTCTAACTTGGCATGCTGATGTTGGTTATATCATGCATATGGTGTCTTGCATTGCTTACTTTATACATTAAATATGCCATCTGCTTAGTTTAGACATCCTTTGTGCGAATGCCATCTGTTTAGTTTATTCATCGTTTATGTGAATTATGCAACGCCACCTTGTTTAGCCAGCATCATATATGTGAATTTTGCAATGCCATCCTGCTTAGCCACCATCTTATATGTAAATTATATCAGGCCATCCTTTTTTCCGTTACATATTACATTTGTCAACAATGTTAGTACATTCAACTGCTCTTCGTGTGCATCAGCCATTTGACACGGTGATGGCAAATTCTGGAGTGAAAACAAGGTCTTCTGAGCAGACTATGCTATCTGACGAAGCGCATATCTCACTGGTTATGGATAGCTCCTCAGAGGAGGATTCAGAGACAGATGACCAGTCCTATTCCCCCCCCAAGGTGTATGCTCTAATCTGGCAGGGTTATGTTGCTCATATCGTGCGTATGCTGTCTCGCATTGCTATGCCATTTGATTAGTTTAGAAATGCTTTGTGTGAATGCCAACTGTTCAGTGTCTAATTACCATATGTGTGAATTATGCATTGCCGTCTTGTTTCAAGACATTATATATGTGAATTATACAATTCTATCTTGTTGCAAATGCATTATATATGTGAATTATGCAATGCCATGCTGTTTAGCCAATCATCATGTATGTGAATTATATCATGCTATCATTTTTTTGTATTACGTGTTCCATTTGTCGACAACGTTTGTATATTCAACTACTCTTCATGTGCATCAGCCATTTGAAGCGGTGATGGAAGTATCTAGAGTGAAAACAAGGTATTCAGAGCAGATAATGCTACTCGCTGAAGCGTACATCTTGTCGGCTTATAGAGAGCTCCTCGAGGAGGATTCGAGACCGATGACCAGTCCTGCTTCCCCGAGGTCTATGCTCAAACTTGGCAGGGTAATATTACCCATGTCATGCATGTTGTCTTGCATTGCTTAGTTTTTACATCATATAGATTGCCATCTGCTTACTTGCTTACTATATAAATCATATATTTGAATTATATCATGCCATCATGTTTACATAGTACATACACATCATCTATCTGAATTATGGCATGGCAACCCATTTAATAAAGACATCATATAGTTATATCATCTCATCCTGCTTAGTGTTTACAAATCATCATATTTAGAATTATGGCATTCTATCCATGAATGTATGTGAATTATGGCATGCCAACCTATTTAATAAACACATTATATTGTTATGTCATGTCATCCTGTTTACATAGTCTCATATTTTGAACTATGTCTTTCCATATTTTTTAGTTAGCCATCATAATGTGAAATTGTGTCATGCTATCCTGTTTAGTTAGCCATCATATATGTGAAATAGTGTCATGCTATCCTGTTTGGTTAGACAACATAAATATGAATTATTTCATGCCCTCCTTTATTCCCCACTATCCATTGCACCTGTCTATCATACAATGTCTATACTTTCAATTACTTTTCTTGTTTATCAACCATTTGAAATGGAGAGCGTGATGGCAGTATATAAGGGAGTAACAACACGGTCTTCAGAAAAGATAGTGCTACCAGTTGATGCTGATAGAACCACGGTTGTACTTGCCCAAGGACCAGATCCACCACACATAACCCAAACTCTCGCAGATTGTACCCCTACCCAGTTGGACAGAGAACCAGCTACACCCCTTCTAACCCCAACCCCGCAGATAGTAACCCAGCCTCAAGTTGACACAACACCGCTCCACCACAGAGCACCCAAACACGAGCGGTTAGTAAGGGAGCTGCAGTGCCCAAAGCATGAGGACCACCACTCCGAATCCCAACTCAACGCTTAAAGGAGAAGAAGATTTGTTCTCAGGTCAGGTTCTGTAGCTATGGTTCATACTCCTTTGCTCTTACATTACTGTATTTACTCATACCAACTATTTTCAAATTTGAAGGATGGAATTTAAACTCCAATGGCGCAACAGGTATGTTTTAAACCTGTTTCTTTAACTGGTTTGCTGTTGTAACCTGCTCTATGCTGATTTCAGTTTCCATTGAGTAAACAGTTGTGTTCTCATGTCATGCACATTACAAGTGTTGTTATTGCTCTATAGTTACCCACACTTATATTTTGTCTATTTTGCTTTGTCTTGAACAAATATTATTTGAACTGTGTCTCTATCTTGATTTGGCAACAAAAACTAGAATGATATAGACCATAAAGTGACCATGGTACATAGATATATGTTTGTTTCATGCTGTTATCTTGTCCACTTTACTACTGAGCTCATTTACCAAAATGAGTTTCATATACAACATGGTAAACATGTGATGTGTCTGCTTGTTTCTCTTTTAGAATGCGGACAAAATATTGGAGAACAGTACCACGTTATCCAATGGTAAAGGAAGTAATGCAGATAAGGTTCAAGATAGTGAGACATCCCTGTTGGTCTCCAAGAAAGCTGATAAAAACTATCTTGACGACAGTGAGGGAACCCGAAAGTCCTTTCTTGATGTAGTGTTCGAAAGCATCGCCACTACCATCGCACAAGCTCTTCAACTCGCTGCTGAATCAGTTTGTCTTCTTGAGTCTCAACTTCAAGTTGAAAGACATCGATCGATGTGTTCTGACAGAAGTCAAGGACTGAGGAAGTCCCTACATAATTCAGATGCCTATTTTCTGGTGCAACAGCAAGCGCTGGAGGATTTAAGCACCAAACAAGAGAAAGTTAATAAGCTTGCTAAGCATCTTGCCTGCATTACGAGCACCTAGGATATTGTTTCTTGAGATCTTCTGAAGTGGTTTCAGTGTTGGATTTGTTTTGCTGCGGCGTTTATTTGCGCTGGTCGCCAACTTTGACAACCAGTGTATATGATATGCTGCTTTGTTCCCTATATTTGCACTGGTGGCGAACTTTGATCACAGTGGATGTAATATGTGTAACAGCTCTGATAGCCTAGCATAAGTTGCTTGCTTATTTATTTCCTTGTTGTCTTGTTTATTTGTTTGCTTGTAGTCAGTGCAATTCTTTTTAAAACTAGGCCACAATAACCATGGGCTAATATTTACTGTAGTGACACTGGGCCTCCTATGGGCCGTAGAAACAGTGGGCCTTCTACGGGCCGTAGAAACAGTAGACCTTCTACGGGTCGTAGAAATAATGGGCCTTCTACGGGTTGTATCATCAATGGGCCTTATACGGGCCGTATGATCATAACGGGCCATCGTTAATAGGCCGTATTTGATGACGCTATGAAAACGGCCCAACGTATTAACGGACCACAAACGGGCCGATGTAACCAGGGCTGAATTTGGCCCACAAGTAGAAAATGACAGTAACGGGCCGTAAGTAAACGAATGCTGGAAACGAGCCGAAGAATAAATGGGCTCTGAGAAGGCCTAAAGATAACATTTGCCGAAATGGCCAAACTGAATAACGGGCCCTTAATGGGTATAAAGTGATATACTGTTCATTACGGGCCAGTTTCACCATGGGCCGTTAATGGGTGTAAAGTAATACACTGTTCATTGCGGGCCAGTTTCACCACGGGTTGTTAATAGGCCAAGAGTTACATAGGGCCTCATATGGGCCGAAAGACGTCATGGGCCATACATGGGCCGGCGAAAACGGGCTGGAATCATATTGGATGGCCCAGATGACGCTACTAGGCCTAATTCGGATAGGGCGTAACGGGCCTTGGGTTAGCGGGCTGTAAATGGGCTATATGCGGACAGGCCGTTAACAGGCTTTCCATGGGCCGGCCCGCCACCTTTTGACCAAGTCAAACGGGCCGGCCTTTTCACAGGAATGGGCCTCTGTTGGGCCGTGCCACGTGTCGACGTATCATAGGCGCCTTCTGTCAAATGAGTGGATGACATCTGTCCCAACGATAAGTCGACCTGTGTTTCCTCCAGCCAATGATGATTTCACACGTGGAAAATCCCCATTGGTCGGGGATGTTAACGGGTTATCGGATCCAAAACCCAACCCGATAGCTTAACAGCATTCCGTTATGGTGAATGCCACGTATTGGTCACCCTTGACGCAAGCACTTCTGTGACGCGCGATTTATCGTCATGGAAGTGGACACTTCCGTGATGATAATTTTGGTAATGTCATGGAACACTTCTACGAGAGCACAGGTATGACTATCTTGATTCTGTCATAAATTTGTCATGGATGTACATGCATGACAAAAAACGCGACCTACTATGACAAAACACGTATCATCACGGAAGTGTATTTTTTTTGTAGTGCATCAACCTTCCTCCATCACCAATTTCATGATGCTCACCGCCGTGCGTGAGTAATTCCATCGTAGGCTTGCTAGACGGTGATGGGTTGGATGAGATTTACCATGTAACCAAGTTAGTTCTGTTAGGGTTTAATCCCTAGTATCCACTATGTTCTGAGATTGATGTTGCTATGACTTTGCTATGCTTAATGCTTGTCACTAGGGCCCGAGTGCCATGATTTCAAATCTGAAACTATCATGTTTTCATGAATATATGTTAGTTCTTGATCCTATCTTGCAAGTCTATAGTCACCTATTATGTGTTATGATCCGTTAACCCCGAAGTGACAATAACCGGGATACTTACTCGTGATGACCGTAGTTTGATGAGTTAGTGTATTCACTGAGTGTTAATGCTTTGGTCCGGTACTCTATTAAAAGGAGGCCTTAATATCCCTTATTTTCCATTAGGACCCCTCTGCTACGGGAGGGTAGGACAAAAGATGTCGTGCAAGTTCTTTTCCATAAGCACGCATGACTATATTCGGAATACATGTCTATATTACATTGATGAACTGGAGCTAGTTCTATGTCACCCTATGTTATAACTATTGCATACGGAATCGCATCAGACATAATTATCCATCACTGATCCAATGCCTACGAGCTTTTCACATATTGCTCTTTGCTTAGTTACTTTACCGTTACATCATATAATTACTACAAAACTGCTCATCACACTTTTGCCATCATATCACCGTTATTTCGCATTACTTTGCTACTAAATATTTTGCTGCATATATTAAGTTATCCAGGCGTGGTTGAATTGACAACTCAACTGCTAATACTTGAGAATATTCTTTGGCTCCCCTTGTGTTGAATCAATAAATTTGGGTTGAATACTCTACCCTCGAAAACTGTTGCGATCCCCTATACTTGTGGGTTATCAATGCACATCACTATAAGCCTTGCATGCAATGTGACTAATGAGTTAGTTGTGAGATGATGCATTACGGAACGAGTAAAGAGACTTGCCGATAACGAGATTGAACTAGGTATGGTGATAGCGACGATCAAATCTCGGGCAAGTAACATACCGATGACAAAGGGAACAACTTATGTTGTTGTGCTGTTTGACCGATAAAAATCTTCATAGAATATGTAGGAGCCAATATGAACATCCAGGTTCCGCTATTGGTTATTGACCGAAGATGTGTCTCGGTCATGTCTACATAGTTCTCAAACCCGTAGGGTCCGCACGCTTAACGTTCGATGATGATTCATATTATGAGTTTATGTGATTTGATGTACCGAAGGTTGTTCGGAGTCCCGGATGAGATCACGGAGTCTCGAAATGGTCGAGACATAAAGATTCATAAATTGGAAGGCTACATTCAGACACCGGATGTGTCAGGACCCCGATTCCAAGTCACATCGACCTAGCCGGTAACACCTCATATCACTTTGCGGCCTCACGCACGGTATTCCCACGGGTGTCGCCTTACCATGGCCCGGGACCGCTTAAGCGCTTTTGGCTCACGATATGATAGTGTCGCTAGCATCCATATCACAGAGAACCGGGCCAACATGGCTAGTCGTGAACCCAAAGCGGCACTAACCCATGGGGATAGGCATACATGAATCACATCGAGCATGTCGGTCATCAACGTATGAATCTGGCTGTAGCACTGGCTAACAGGACTCGTAACCCGGGCTGTAGCAGGCTAGGCAGGACTCTGGATGTCACCGTGTGACATTTCCCGAAGGACGTATATAGGAACGGTGAAACACATGCCGGCCAGTCAAGTGTCCAGAGCAGTAGTGCTGGGCTAGCAGGACTCCGGTGAACCGGGCTGTAGCGGACTACTATCGCTCAGGAAGCACGAGACTACATTTACCGATATGAGAGGCTGCCAAGCATAAACAACTAGATTGTCGGATCCCACTCATACCAAGCATTTCAATCATACACACAATATGCCCGATATGAGTACATACAACATGGCATCACAACAAAACTTTATAACTCAAAGTACTTTATTTAAGAGGCTCCGAGGAGCAATACATAACATGTTCATACAGATAGGGGTCACATGACCCAACACTCAAGTCATACAAACGTACAAGCACATGCAGAAGCAAACTAGTCTGAGTACAGACACTAAAAAGAAAGAAGGCTTGACGAAGCCCATCTATCTACATCGGCCCTTCACAAGTCTTGGACCACCACCTGGGTGGCTAATCACTCGTCGACATCAAGGTCTACGTAGAACCAATCGGAGGGGGCAGTGTTGTCGTCTGAAAACATTAATTAAAGCAACGTGAGTACGGAGGTACTCAGCAAGTCTTACAACAGAAACCTACTATACATGCACATTCTCAAGAAGGTAATGGAGTTATTGCAGCAAGCCAGCTTTGACCCTTGGCTAAGCTATCCTACATGACACCACTTGAAAAGCGTTTGTCGCACACGAGTCCACTAATCACCAACACAATACTCCACCGTGGATCCTCTCTCGTCAACCCACAAGCGGGCCATCCGCGGTACTCACACTTATCTTGAGGCTTTTAGTAGTATCCATTTACTTGTCTATGAACTGCATAGGTGACCAAGTAGTCCTTTACCACGGACGCGGCTATTCAATAGTTTCATACCTGCAGGGTGTACTTCTTCACACACGCTCACCACTTATCGCCGTTACGGCGGTACTCGACAACCTTCAAGCGGAAGCCCAGCGAGGGTGTCGGCCACGACCTGACTAAACACACGAGTCCCTAGTCCAGGTTTATCGCCTATTCGGGTTCCATCCGCAGGGAGTCCGGCCGAGGTTTCCACTAACGGCCCCGAACGATGTGTGCAGGGTTCCCGAGACACCAAACGGGCGAATCGGTACAACGGGCCACGTGCCTACCGCAACACAGCCCACCCCTAAGGTCAGCGCTGCGTGCGGCCCCCAGCATGCTACAAACACCAGAAACTACTTTGCAACTCCCGGACAGAGGAAAAGAGTGGTTAATAAGTCGAGAGGGTCCATTGGTTTCGGGCCCAATGTGTGGTAGTAGCTGAATCTTAAATCACACACACAGATCTCAGTTCTTAAGGACGGCTTCAATGAAACAACCCACCATGTACTCCTACATGGCCTCTCATCGATACCTTTACCAAATCGTGTTCAACACTTCACTCTCGTTACCAACACAACCTTTCACTCAGTTCTTAAGGACGGCTTCAATGAAACAACCCACCATGTACTCCTACATGGCCTCTCATCGATACCTTTACCAAATCGTGTTCAACACTTCACTCTCGTTACCAACACAACCTTTCACTCTAGTTCATCATCCCGATGAGCCAGACCTAACACAACTCTAAGCATAGCAAGCATAGCATGGTAGGAACACAAATATGGCTCAATCAACTCCTACACATGCTAGTGGGTTTCATCTAGTTACTGTGGCAATGACAGGTCATGCAAAGGAAGTGGGTTCAACTACCGCAACACACAACAGTTTGAATCACGTTGTCTTAATGCAGTAAGCAAGAGCAGAAGCGAGATCATGGGTTTGTATCGGAATGATCAATGGGTTGCTTGCCTGATGTAGTGGTAGTAGGGTACTGCCCTTCAGACGGACATTCGGGGTTATCCTCCTACCACAAAAGACACACCGAACATAATCAACACGTGACGATATGCAACAATATGATGCATGCTATGACATGGAAATATGAATGTGTCTTGGCCTAATGCAAGCTAGAACAGAAAGGAATGAACTCATTTGAATCAAAAATTCAAATGTTAGTTCATTTAACATAGCCATAATAGTGCATTATCTTATTCTGCTTAGACAGCAAGGTTAACTTGTTCTGTCATGCATGAAACAATTACCAATGGATAGATTGAATTTTTCTAATCAAAATTCATATATAAATCTTTGCATTTGGAGTTATAGATTAGTTTCTATGAATTTTTGAAGTTTGCAACAATTTCTGGAATTTTCTGTATAAAAATAAATCCAGAAATTAGTTATCGCGTCAGCAGTGCATCAGGGTGACGTCAGAGGTCAAAGGGGACGTCCAGGTCAACCTGACCAGTGGGTCCCGCATGTCAGCAGTTAATTAAACTAACAAATTTTAGTTAAAACTAATCTGGGTTAATTAGCAGAGGGGGGCCACTTGTCATAGACTCAGGGGAGTCAACCTGGGCCCACCCTAGTCAAAGTCAAAGGTCAACACACCGGCGTTTAGCCGCCGGCGAGGCTAGACGCGGCGGTGAGAGTGCATTTGTGCATTCCGGCGAACAAATGAGCGGCGGAGGCCATTTGCGTGTAGCCGGGAACAAGCCGCACAGTTTGGTGGCGGCGGTTGAGCTCGAGGTGGCCGGAAATGTCGCCGGCGTGGCGGTCGCCAGAGTCGGGTGAAGGTGGACCCGAGTCTACGGGGCACGGCGAGGCGCGTGGAGTGGTGCGTTGGACTCCTGGGGATGCAGCGAGTGTGTTAGACATGGTGGGGTGGTCGGTGGTTCGACGGAGACACGTCGGCGATGAGCTCGGCGGTGGCGCGTGCGGTGAAGCTCCATGGGGTCGCTGTGGCGTTCGGGAGCGAGAACGAGAAGGGGGAGGAGGTAGCTGAGCTCACGGTGGTCACGACGGTGCGGTCGACGCGGTCGGGGACGAGCTGGTGCGGCGGTGGCGGAGTCGGGCGAGGTCGGTGCAACGGCTCCGAGGCAAGCGAGCGCTCGGGGCTCGGCTTGCTCGAAGGAGAGGAGGGCGGCGGTGCTCCTAGACACGGTGGCGCGGCGCAGGGACGACATGGAGCGCGGGTTTCACGGTGGCGCGGGCGTGGCAGCGTCGGCCATGGTGCGGGCGAGTGAGGGAGTGGAGCTGGGGATGAGAGGGCGTGTCTGCGAGCTCGGGGGAGGAGTGGGTGACCGACCCAGGGCGGCAGAACGGTGAGAGGAGGAGGCACGGCGGCGGGCTGCTGCGTGGCGCACGCTGGTGCCGCCGTCGAGCACCTGGCTGCCTGCCTGGCCAAGCCAAGCAGCTCGCTGGAGCGGTGGCTGGGCTGGGCCGGAAGGTGGGCTTGCCAGATGGGCGCCAGGTAAGCCTCTGCTTTGCTTTGGTTTTTCCTTTCCTATTTTTCTGTAAGTTTGTGGACTTATCAAAAATAGTTAGGCACTTCTAAAAATCCTGAAAATAATCAGAGGCTCTGTTTAGAAAATCTCCAATAGCCCACACTTATTTTCAGAATTATTGGAGCATGCAAAATATTTACTAGCATTTAAATGCCCAAATGCAATTTACATATGATTTAATTCAATGAACTTCTGTTGACCTGGAAAATTGTGCAAACCCAAGACAAAGAGGGTGAACTTTTTAGAAGGGAAATTCAGGTTCATTGAAAATATTTTTAGTAAACCTTAGTTGAATTCAAAGGGGTTCTGGGGGTTCTGGCTTCCCCACTTCAGGTTTCTGATGAAAAGTAGACATGATGAAACACTCTAATGCATGGACTAGCTAGGATGTGACAACTCACCCCCACTCAAAAGAATCTCGTCCCGAGATTTTGGATCCGTCGAGAAGAAGGTGGGGTAGTCAAGTCGAAGACGATCCTCCCTTTCCCAAGTAGCTTCTTGCTCGGAATGGTTTGACCATTGAACCTTGAGAAACTTGATATTCTGGCGTCGAGTGGTACACTCGGCTTGATCAAGGATACGAACGGGATATTCTCGATATGTGAGATTATCTTGTAGATCAAGCGTTTCGTGGTCCACTCCACGGATAGGATCCGAGAAGCAACGCTTGAGTTGAGAAACGTGTAAGACATCATGAACTCTGGAGAGATGCGGAGGTATTTCCAATTGGTAGGCAACTTCTCCTCGTTTGGCAAGAATGCGAAAGGGTCCAATGTAACGAGGAGCCAATTTGCCTTTGATACCGAATCGATGGGTTCCCTTTAAAGGTGTAACCCGAAGGTAAGCCTTCTCGCCAACTTCATAAGTCATAGGCTTATGCTTGCGGTCATATTGGCTCTTTTGACGAGATTGGGCTGTTTGTAATTTCTCACGAATAACGCGAACTCGCTTTTTGCTTCCTCGGATCATATCCGGGCCAAAGAGTTGTCTTTCCCGGTTTCGACCAGTTAAGAGGCGCTCACATTTTCGCCCATAGAGAACTTCGAAGGAGCTTTGCCCAAGCTAGCTTGATAACTATTGTTATAAGCAAACTCGGCGAATGGACGGCATTTCTCCCAATTCATACCGAAAGAGATGACAGAAGCTCGAAGCATACCCTCCAGAATTTGATTGACTCGTTCTACTTGACCACTTGATTGAGGATGGAAGGCGGTGCTAAAGGAGAGACGAGTTCCCATAGCATTTTGGAAACTTTCCCAAAATCGAGAGGTGAAGAGACTTCCACGCTCTGAGTTAATCTCCAATGGAACACCATGAAGAGACACTATTCGGGAGATGTACAAATCAGCTAGCTGGCTACGGTTATACTCTCACGAACGGGTAGGAAGTGGGCTACTTTGGAAAGACGATCGACAACGACGAAGATAGCATTATTCCCTCTCTTGGTCCTGGGAAATCTGGTAATGAAATCCATACCGATTTTATCCCATTTCCATTCAGGAATTGCCAAAGGTTGAAGGGTGCCAGCAGGCCGTTGATACTGCTTAACTCGATTTACGACGCCGTAATTAGCAATGTATTGAGCGATTTCTCTCTTCATCTTAGTCCACCAAAACCTCTGGTGTAGGTCTTGATACATTTTAGTACTACCGGGATGAATGGTGAGAGGGGATTCATGAGCCTCCTTAAGGATCAGTCGCCTCAGGTTGCGTACCTTGGGAACCACTAGACGGTCTCCAAAGAACACGACACCTTGTTCATCAATGGAGAAACAACCTGCGACTCCTTTCTTGATGTTTCTCTTGATACGGGAGATTCCCGGATCTACCTTCTGTGCCTTGATGATCTGATCCGTAAGGGTAGGTTTTGCCACCAGGGTGGAAAGGAATCCTCGAGGAACAATGTGAAGGTTAAGCTTACGAAATTCCTCGTGGAGAAAGGGTTGACTTTGTTGTAACAATAAGATTTACTACTTAGTGCATCAGCCATGACATTGGCATTGCCTGGGGTGTAAGATATTCCTAAATCGTAATCTGTAATTAACTCGACCCAACGTCTTTGCCTGAGATTCAAATCCGGTTGGGTGAAGATGTATTTCAGACTTTGGTGATTAGTGTAAATTTCGCAACGATTACCAAGAAGGTAATGTCGCCATGTTTTGAGTGCATGGACCACTTCTGCAAGCTCTAGATCATGTGTGGGATAGTTATCCTCATGTCGACACAACTGTCGAGAAGCGTAGGCAATCACATGACGATCTTGCATGAGTATGCAACCTAGTCCCTGTCGCGAGGCATCGCAATAGATAATAAAGTCCTTAGAAAAATCTGGTGGAACAAGTACGGGAGCAGATGTCAGGCGTCTTTTCAGTCCCTGAAAGCTGAACTCGCAGTGTGGGGTCCACTCAAACTTTTTATCTTTCTTGAGGAGTTCAGTTAGAGGCTTAGCAACCTTGGAGAAATTCTCGACGAAGCGGCGGCAATAGCTCGCTAAACCAAGGAAACTCCGAACTTGCTTGACCGATTCAGGTGGAGTCCAGTCAAGGACGGCTTGAACTCGCTCGGGATTGACAGCAATGCCCTTACCAGAGATTACATGACCTAGATAGGTTGCTTCTGGCAACCAAAACTCACACTTAGAGAATTTGGCATAAAGGCGATGCTCTCGAAGTTTCATCAATACTAGCCTTAGATGTTCGGCACGTTCTTCCTCATTCTTGGAGTAGATGAGTATATCATCGAGGTAAACCACTACGAATTTATCCAAATACTCCATGAAGATCGAGTTCATTAACTGAGAGAAGGTGGCCGGAGCATTGGTTAAACCGAAGGACATGACGGTGTACTCGTATTGGCCATAACGAGTAACAAAAGCCGATTTAGGAATGTCCCCGTTCTTGATTTTGATTTGATGGTAGCCCAACCTCAAATCCATCTTGGAAAAGACTGAGGATCCAGCGAGCTAATCATACAGGTCGTTGATCCTGGGGAGCGGATACTTGTTCTTGATAGTGACCAAATTGATGTGTCGGTAATCTACAACCATCCGATCCGTTCCATCCTTCTTCTTGACGAAGAGGATGGGGCAATCCCATGGAGAAGAACTAGGAAGGATGAAACCCTTTTGCAAGGACTCATCGAGTTGTTTCTTAAGCTCGGCTAGTTCTAGGGTGCCATCTTATAAGGTCTTCTAGAGATTGGGACGGTTCCTCGAACAAGGTCTATCACTTAACTCGACATCTCCGCTGTGGAACACCTGGCAGTTCCTCTGGAAAGACATCCGGAAAGTCACGGACTACCGGAATATCTTCAAGGTCTGGAATGGGGTTGGCATTTAAGGAGTAAAGCTGACGCTTAGACACTCGGGTCAAAACATTGACTGTCTTGCCCGATGGATGGGTGAGTTGAACAGTTCTAGTGGAGCAATCAATCTCAGCATAATGGGCTGACATCCAGTCCATACCCAAGATGATGTTTATGTCCGAGGACTTGAGAGCTATTAGTGATGCAAGGAAGACTAATCGGTCGACAAGGATTTCATTCCCATGACTTATTCTAGAGGTTTGCCATCTAGAACCAGGAGTCTGAATTTCCATGGAGGTGTGCATGTCACTAAATGTGGTGTTGTGCAATCGAGCATAGCTCTCAGAAATAAATGAATGAGATGCTCCAGTATCAAAGAGAACAGTTGCTGGATGGCAATTAACAAGGAGCGTACCGAGAACGACGTTGGGATCCTCATGGGTCTCCTCAGCTGAGATGTAGTTGACATGGCCACGAGCAGTGGTGGTTGGTTTGGCGTAGAGCATCTTTCCTGCTGGCTTACCACGGCCAACAGACTTTCCGATCTGGCTGGGGTTGTTCTGGGGACACTCACGGATGTAGTGACCCGTCTCTCCACACTTGAAATAAGTTATCACATTGGGGCGTGGAGGAGCATTAGCAGCGGGGCCACCATAGGCCTTGGGCGGTGCATACTGCTGGTTGGGGCGACGCGCCTCAAAGGATGGCCTCGGAGTGAATCTGGGTGGCAGAGCGGTGCTTGGAATCCACACCCGGCGCTTCTGAGATCCAGAGCCGGATAAAGACCCAAGTCACGGGAGTGCTTGCGTGAAGCTTCAAAGTCAGACTGTCCTGTCTCAGCACTGATGGCCTTGTTGACTAACTTCTGGAAGGAGATGCACTCGTGCAGACGAAGATCACGGCGAAGCTCGGGGCTAAGTCCCTTGCAGAACCTAGCCTGCTTCTTGGCGTTAGTGGATACCTCTTCAGGAGCATAACGCGCTAGATTTCCAAACTCACGACTGTATGCGGACTACTATCGCTCAGGAAGCACGAGACTACATTTCACCATATGAGAGGCTGCCAAGTATAAACAACTAGGTTGTCGGATCCCACTCATACCAAGCATTTCAATCATACACACAATATGCCCGATATGAGTACATACAACATGGCATCACAGCTGTCGGGACCCCAATCCTAAGTCACACCGATCTAGCATGTAACACATCATATCACTTTGCGGCCTCACGCACGGTATTCCCACAGGTGTCGCCTTACCATGCCCCGGGACCGTTTGCGCCTTTTGGCTCACGTATATGATAGTGTCGCTAGCATCCATATGACAGAGAACCCGGGCCGACATGTCTAGTCGTGAACCCAAAGTGGCACTAACCCATGGGGACAGGCATACATGAATCACATCGAGCATGTCGGTCATCAACGTATGAATCCGGCTGTAGCACTGGCTAACAGGACTCGCAACCCGGCTGTAGCAGGCTAGGCAGGACTCAATATCATCAAGTGACATTTCAAGGGATAGACATAGGAACGAAGTGAAACACATGCCGCCAGTCAAGTGTCCAAGCAGTAGTGCTGGGCTAGCAGGACTCGTGAACCGGCTGTAGCGGACTACTATCGCCGAAGCACGAGACTCTATTTCCCCATGAGAGAGGCTACCAAGGATAAACAACTAGGTTGTCAGATCCCACACATAGCAATACAAGTTACACGTACGCATAACATGCAAGTATGTGCTGTACAACATGGCATCACAACATAACGCAAACTCATATAGGTAAAAGCTCAGAAGAGCCACATAGCATTAAATACAAACAGGGGTCACATGACCCATCATTCAGAGCATACAAGAAACAAGCGGAAGCATACATGTCTGAGTACAGACAACTACAAAAGAAAAAGGCTGAGAAGCCTGACTATCTACAAGACCCTCCCAAGGGTACAAGATCGTAGCTGAGGTAACAAGCTACTCGTCGAAGTCCAAGCGGAACTACTAGTGAGACAGATGTCTCGTCTGCAAAACATAAATAAAGCAAACGTGAGTACAAAGGTACTCAACAAGACTTACATCAGATCCTAACATACATGCATTTGTATCAAGAGGGTAATGTGGGGTTTAGTTGCAGCAAGCCAGCCTTGACTCGTGGCTATCCTGTTCTACGACTACCGTAACTTCTTTGAGGTGATATGGCGCACACGAGTCCACTAGTCACCACACAATACACTACTATGGATTCATCCCGTCTCCATACGAGAAGGCCATCCATAGCACTCACACTTGTCTTGAGCATTTTAGAGTATCCACTTGAGTTGTCTATGTACCACGTAAGCATCCAAGAAGTCCATAACCGAGGACACGGCTATTCAATAGATCATGATAACCCCGCAGGGTGTACTTCTTCACACACGCCTCGCCACTTACCGCCATATACACGCTATGTATCTCGCAACCTTCAAGCGGAAGCTCGGCGAGGGTGTCGGCCACGACCGACTAACCACACAAGACTCTAGTCCAGGTTTATCGCCTATTCGGGTTCCATCCGCAAGGAGATCCGGCCGGGTGTCGCCACGGCCCCAAACGATGTGAGCAGGGTTCCCAAGCCCACCATCCGGTGCCACTTGGTACACCGTGCCACCTGTGCCTAGTCTGTCCCAAGCCCACCCTGCCGGGTGCCACTTGGTAGAAAAATAGCACTACCTACAAACACCAGAAACTAGTTGCGACTCCTGGACAGAGATCAAGTTGGTTAATAAGTCAAGAGGGGTCGAGTTACCGGAACCCAATGTGTGGTAGTATCGAGTCATTGGACAACATACATAGAACTCAGTGCTTAAGGACGGTTCCAATGAGACAACCCACCATGTACTCCTACATGGCCTCTCACCGCTACCTTTACCAAATCGTGTTCACACACTTCACTCTCAGCATCAGAACATATCGTAACACTCCAATTCATTCCCAATGAATCAGACCTGACACAACTCTAAGCAATAGCAGGCATAGCATGGTAGGAACACAACATGGCTCAATAAACTCCTACACATGCTAGTGGGTTTCAACTATTTACTGTGGCAATGACAGGTCATGCAGAGGAATGGGTTCAACTACCGCAGCACAAAGTAGCAGATGAATCGTTGTTGTCCTAATGCAATAACTAAGAGCAGGAGCGAGAGAGTAGGATTGTGTAACGCCCTCGATGCGGCTATATCTCCCATGTGTCGAAGCACGACTTAGAGGCATAACCGCATTGAAAGCAATGTCGCAAGTGAGGTAATCTTCACACAACCCATGTAATACATAAGGGAAAGAGATACATAGTTGGCTTACAATCGCCACTTCACACAATACATGAGTAAAGCATTACATCATACAGATACAATCAAGGTCCGACTACGGAACCAAAATAAAAGAAGACTACCCCAAATGCTACACAGATCCCCGATCGTCCCAACTGGCTCCACTACTTGATCAACTGAATCAAAACAACACAAAGAACAAGATCTTCATCGAGCTACCCTTGAGCTCGGATGCGCCACCTGCACGGTTTCATCGGCACCGCAAACTGGTTTTGAAGTATCTGTGAGTCACGGGACTCAGCAATCTTACACCCGCGAGATCAAGACTATTTAAGCTTATGGGTAGGAGAAGGTAGTAAGGTGGAGCTGCAGCAAGCGACTAGCATATCTGGGGCTACATTCGCAAAAGAGAGCTAGAAGAGAAGCAAAGCACGGTCGTGAAGCTAGTAGCGATCAAGAAGTGATCCTGAAACTACTTACGCCAAACATAACTCCAACATCGTGTTCACTTCCGGACTCCGAGAAGAGACCATCACGGTTACACACGCGATTGGTGTATTTTAATTAAGATCAACTTCGGTTTTCTACAACCGACATTAACAAATTCCCATCTGCCTCATAACCGCGGGCACGGCTTTGAAAGATAATACCCTGCAGGGTGTCCCAACTTAGCCCATTATAAGCTCTCACGGTCAACGAAGGATATTCCTTCTACCGAAGACCCGATCAGTCTCGAATCCCGGACTACAAGACATTTCGACAGAATAAAACAAGACCAGCAAAGCCGCCGGATGTGCCGAAAAATCCTGATAGGAGCTGAACATATCTCGGTCTCGTGGCACACCGGATGAGCCAAACGTCGGGTTGGCATAGACCCTGATTGCCTGTGGGGCGCCGACATCGCTGGTTTGGGCCAGCACTCAAGGAGCACTGGTCCGGGGGTTAAAATAAAGATGACCCTTGAGTCTGCAGAACCCAAGGGAAAAAAGGCTTAGGTGGCAAATGGTAAAACCAATGTTGGGCCTTGCTGGAGGAGTCTTATTCAAAGCGAACTATCAAGGGGGTCCCATAAATCACCCAACCGCGTTAGGGACGCAAAATCCGGGAACATAATACCGATATGACGGAAACTAGGGCGGCAAGAGTGGAACAAAACACCAGGCATAAGGCCGAGCCTTCCACCCTTTACCAAGTATATAGATGCATTAATTAAATAAGATATATTGTGATATCCCAACAAGTAAACATGTTCCAACAAGGAACAACATCTCCATGTTCCAACAAGGAACAAACTTCATCTTCACCTGCAACTAACAACGCTATAAGAGGGGCTGAGGAAAGCGGTAACATAGCCAAACAACGGTTTGCTAGGAAAGGATGGTTAGAGGCTTGACATGGCAACCTGGGAGGCATGATAAGAAAGTGATAGGCATCGTAGCATAGGCATAGCAAAAGAGCGAGCAACTAGCAAGCAAAGATAGAAGTGATTTCGAGGGTATGGTCATCTTGCCTGAGATCCCGCAAGGAAGAAGAACGAGTCCATGAAGAAGACAAACGGACGAAGTCGAACGAATCCTCACAACTCCGTAACGAAGCCGAAGCTAACGAGAGAAGCAACCCGGAAAGAAGCAAACAACATAGTAAACAACCATCACATAAACATGGCAAGATGCACAATCAAGTATGATGCATGTCCGGTTTAATGAGGCATGGCATGGCAAAGTGCACAAACAATACTACAAATTAAGTGGAGCTCAATATGCAACGAGTTGCATATTGACGGAACACCACATCAATTATTTAGTTCTCTCTCGGTTATGCTACCAAACAATATTAAGTGTTGTTAAACATGGCAATAGGTGAAGCATAAGTAAACTTATCTATTTAGGCAAGTTTAAATGAGGCCGAAACAACAAACAACAATTCCGGAAATCCTCATGTGCATATTTTTGGATTCGGTACTGTTCTGCCCTAAACACAATTTTAATGTTGTTAAACATGCAAAGTAATGCTACCATGTTAATCTATGCATTTTTCTACCCCATTTACATATATAATTTATTTAAATCCGAGATACGGTTATTTAGTTATGAAATAAATCATTTTAACATGGCATTTAAGAAAATTAATGCAAACAACAATTATAAACATTTAAATGTTGTTATCATGATGCGGATGACATATACAAGTTATATGCAATTTTTATGAAAATGTTGACAAGAGCATTATGAAGCATTTGTCGTCGTGGCAGAAACGAAAAAGGGTGCCACGGCAACGACAACGGAAATGGTGCCACGGCAACGACAACGAAAATGGTGCCACGGCAACATTCCGGTTCCGATAACTCGATTGAGATGCCTGTGCAAAGGAAAGTGTGGACGTGAGCGAGTCATGCAAGATGGTGGGGTGATCCCGATTACCGGGTTCCCACGGAACGGTGGCATGGCAAAAGAGGGGCATCGCAAGGACAAACGGGCACGGTGCAAACTCGAGCATCTCATACAACACACATTCATACACGGGCGGTCGTCTCAGCGTTTTACCTTCGAAGCGTGCGTTTATTTCGGAGCGGGTCGAGTTTCGTAGAGGGAAGTAGACGTTCTCGCGACGGTAGTGGAAGTAGTGGTTCAAGGACGTCGTGGAAGTAGTGGTACACGTTGTCTTGTCGAATCAACGGCGGCGGTAGTTGTACACTTGACGGTCTTCGGCGAATCCAACATCTTCGGGCATAAAGGTACTTGCAAAAAAAACCGAGATGGTCTTGACGATCCGGTGAGTCGATGTGGTTCGGGGCGGTCTTGGTCTTGATGGTCCTTGAGTCCAACAATTACTAGGTGGTCTTGTCGCACACAGGGTTACAGCCTCGAGCGGCAACTCGAGAAGTAGAGCAGCGGCTTGGAGGCGATGGAACCTTGGCCGGAGCAGGAGGCGGGGCACCTGGTCCAGGCAGCTGCAAGGAGGCCGGCACGAGAGAAGGCCGAGCAAGCTGCTTGTTCCCGAGGCCCGTCGTTGGAGGTGCAGCAGAGGAGGAGCGCGGGCATCACAGCGACGGCAACAGAGCAGCCGCGGGAGGCCGAGGGGAGCGGCGAGGTGCGGACACGGGCAGAGGAGAAACCTGTCGAGGAAGGAGAGGGCGCGCTGGATGGGGCAGAGGAGGGGCACGGCCGCAGGCGGCGGAGGGCCGCCGGAGTTGGCCGTCCCGGTGGTGTTGCGGAGGCCGGGCGCGGGCCGGCAGGGGCGTGGTCGCGGGGCTCGCTGGTCGCACGAGGGGGTGGAGGCGCGAGGCGACGGGTTCGCGCGCGAGGGAGAAAGAAGGGCGAGGTGGAGGCGCACCGGAGGGGAAGGGGAAGATCGAGGAGAGGGGCGAGGATCGGGCGCAGGAGCCTGCCTCCTGGCTCGATCGCAAGGCCTCTGCGTGAGAGTGGTGGCGCAGGAGGATGGAGGGAGTGATCGGGTGAGGGAAGGGGCTGCGAGGGATCAAAGCTAGGGTTAGGAAGGGAGGCTGGGCTTTGGGAGGCCGCCCAAGGGAGAAAGAAGTGGCCATAGGCCTGGCTGGGCTCTCTCTCTCCCTCATATTCTTTAGCGAGAAAAGAATTAGAGATAAGAAAAGAAGAGAGGGTTAGGGAAAGAGTTTAAGATGCGGACAATTTTCCTGACTCATAAAAATATGCTCGGTCCAGGAAAAATAGAAAAGAGGCACGAATGTAAGATTTAAATTCAAACTTATTTGAATTTAATTCAAATGGTTTGAACTAGAACAAGGTTTTAGAAGTGTCCAAAAATGTTGAGATTTTTGGTGGAGCTCCGAAAAATGATGAAATAATTTATGGGCAAGGTTTGATACCAAGAATTGAGATAACAACGGCTTGTGATATTTTGCAAGTGGGTTATGGTGATTCCAAAACAATGGAATATTTTATAATATCTCCTAAATATCGGAGGGTATGTTATAAAGGAAGTCACCTTCCTCGATTTAAATGGACCGAAGATCCTTACGATTTTATTTAGTTGATTTTTAAAAATTAATGATATGATGGCATGATGACATGATGCAATGCAAAAATAAAATAGCAGGCACAAAAGAAACACACGGCGAAACCCGGAATATATGGAAGTCTTCTGAAGCATCGGTCTCGGGGCGTTACAACACTCCACCACTACGAGAGGATCTCGTCCCGAGATCTAGGATGGCACCGGAGAGAAAAACGAAAGAAGCAAGAGGTAAAACTAAGTTGCTTCTTTGACAAACGAGTGAAACCATGAACCTTGAGAGGTTGAAAAATTGAAAGAAGAATACAATAGAGTTGAACGAAAATTGAGAGCATTCCAGTAGAAAATAGAAACAAGGAACACCATGTGAACCTTGGGGGTTGCAAAGCTATGAATGACGAGTACAATGGACAAGAAGGAATTGGAACCACTCTGGTTGAAACGAGATAAGAATGAATAAGAATGATATAATTTTGGCAGCACACCAACTGAAAGAAGAAGGAAAACTTGATAAGATGAAAAGAACTTGAAGAGATGACACAACACTCTGGTTAAATGGATAAGTAAGGAAAAGAACATGATATTGACAAAACAAGATGATGGGTCGAAGAGAGCAACATCGCAATGCCTCCGGAAGAAATGAAAGAATGGAATGGAATGGACGAAGGGAAACAAGATCTTGAAAGAGCACGCTTACATGAAATGCTAGAACGGAGTTGTTGGATTATCAACAACGAAAGGAACAAGCTCGTTGTGGGCTTATGGAACACATCTCCAAATTATGAGGTGACAACCCGCCACTAACGGAAACAAACGATTGGATTGATATCAACAAGGAGACGAGAAACTTATTTCACTGAGAGGACAAATGAAGAACTTGGGTCATTTATAAGCACCATAATTAGCAACAATCCTTAGGGAAAGCTTTAGGTGAAATATAGCCCAAGATAACTCCAATGAAGAGATTGATGGATTTAAATATCTCATTATTGACAACAAGTGAATCATGAAACATGAATGAAACTGTCAAAATGACATAACACCACCTCAAAAGATAAGGTCGAAAGAATTGCACTTCGGAATGCAAGATGAAGAATGCTTGAACTCCTCAAAACAAAACATGTGTTGAACACCATGTTTATTTTGAAGTATGGCTTGACGGAACTTAACTTCGAGAAAAATCTTGAAGAACAATTGAAGAATGAAAAGAATCCTTGACGAACCATCATGTAGAGCCTCCATGAAGAACTCCGGTAAGAAAAAGATGATAAAAGAAAGAGAAGTTGAAAACACAAGGTGAAGCCTTGCAGTGACAAGATGAAGCTTTGAAATGATATAACCGAGAAAACATGGAACTCCGGAAAGAAAGATGAACAAATGAAATAAAGAATTTTAATGAACCTCCGGAATAAGGAATTGAATTTACTAGATGAAACAAGAATAAGAATTACATTATACTGATCCTTCACCAATTAAATTGATGGCACGCAATGGATTTGGCATACTACTTATTCTCATTGAAAAATGATTACAGATAGAGATATAGCGCAAACTTGAGAAGGTATTGATGGAACCACCGGTGGGATTTGGAAACAACAAATGAATTGATATGATAATGAAGGAAGTGAAATCTTGAACGAACCACCGTAAGAATTGAGAATGAACGTAGCAAAGGCGCAATTCACCGAGAATAATTAGAAAACGAAAAGAGATACTTGACAGAATTTAGATACAAGTGAACGGAGAGATCCCGAGCTGATTGGAGAATACTTGAATGATGCACCGGTAAGATTTGGAGAACGAAAGCTGAAAGGTGGAAAATAATTCTGAGATAATGGGCTCCGAAGAATCAAACTGAAAAGACTCCTGAATTGCTCCGGATGGGTGAAAAGAATTCTCACAATCGAAAACAACTATGAGAGGATGGCATCAAACTAGGACCATGAATCTTGAAGAGATTGGAGCAAGATTAAAGAGAAACTCTTCTTCAGTCTTCAAATGTTGAGAATGACGATGAGAAACACCACCATGAATTGTTGAGGAACTCCGGAAGGATTAAAAGAGGAAAGGTTGAGCCAAAGATGAGAAAAAAAAATTGAAAGCGACCTTGGAGAAGGCATGTGACTGATGAAAATTCATTCTTACGTCACACTTGAAAAGAATTTGAGAATAACTTCGGAAAGAATTAGCAGAGTCAGGTAAGATCCTGGAAAAAGACCTGTGGGTTAGGGTCCACTCAAAAGAACCACCGTTGAACAATTGTTTGAAAAGAGAGATTGCACCGGTTGAATTAAATGGCTCAAAAGGGATAACAACTTCGAGAAATCTTGCACGGATTAGGAATGAAAACACGAATCTTCAGAGATATCTTCAAAACTCCAGAACAATTGAATAACAAGAAGTGAAAGATTATGAGGTGCACCGGTATGGGAAAACATTTCAAACGGGGAAAAGGATATGATCGACAAAGCTTGAATTGATTCCACCAGGGAAGTTAAGATAACAAAGGATGATAAACTTGGAGCTTCCTTTAGCATCTTCATGAGAATCACCGGATAAGAGCATTGAGGAAAAGAATGAAGAGACTTCACATCCATACGATGGATATTTGATTAAGAAATCTGAGTCCTTGAAGAAAAAGGGGTGGGAGGGCGGGAAAAAACAAAGACAACTTGGAACGGATGAAACGAACATCGTTGAGAAAAAAACTTAGGATTGATCTCGCAAATGTTGAAATGATCGGATCCACTTGAAGAGAAGCACGCCGGTTGGGAAAAGAATTAACATGAAGACCTCGATGATCAAGAAGGATTTGTATTCACATAGCAATATGAGAACACCGTTTAAGGAAGGTATGGATCAACACTTGACATCGAAGCAACTCGAATACCACAAATAAAACAAAACAAAGGATTTGGCTTGCAGAATAAGCCGGAACAAATACATATGATAGAGATCTACCCAATCTCATATCATGCATCTGTCGGAAAGATATTCTAGGAGCTACTTGAATTCCCACCTATAAACTCCCGAAACTTTCTGGTTATGCAATCTGGTGTTGGGGATACAGGGGACACAAAATATATCACCCAAACTAACAATACCTAGATCCAGCTGTATCCATCCTTCAACACATAACCAAGAAAACTCCGGAAATCGTTTACCTCGACCTTCGAAAAGCATCCGTTATACGAGTCATGGCAATACTCTCGAGCTCGCCCCAGTACTGGGTTATCGAGGTTATCTCACCAACAACTACATAAAAGAGATTTTCGATGTCGGCAAAACTCAGGTATTCCAGAACTGCAACGATAAAATTGTGACGACAACACCTCGGAGCTCAACTCCCCGGGACACTGCCACAACCCCTAAATGACAGGAGGCACCAAGAACAATGTTCTCGTCACAAAACCATCGGAACGATTCCAAGATACCCGCGTGATCCTAAATTTTTTTTGTGAAATTTGAGGAGAGAAGAGTCAAAACTTCTACGTCAGGAGACCTCACCAGAGAGACGAAGGGACTGAGGAGTAAAAAGAATCCTACTCTCTGATATGTAATCCTAAGACTCAAAACATTTTTTTAAGACTCAACAAAGTCAGCAAACAATCAAGCAGGGGGCTCCTAAGTCGGGGATGGCTCTGATTACCAACTTGTAACGCCCTCGATGCGGCTATATCTCCCACGTGTCGAAGCACGACTTAGAGGCATAACCGCATTGAAAGCAATGTCGCAAGTGAGGTAATCTTCACACAACCCATGTAATACATAAGGGAAGGAGATACATAGTTGGCTTACAATCGCCACTTCACACAATACATGAGTAAAGCATTACATCATACAGATACAATCAAGGTCCGACTACGGAACCAAAATAAAAGAAGACTACCCCAAATGCTATACAGATCCCCGATCATCCCAACTGGGCTCCACTACTGATCAACTGAATCAAAACAACACAAAGAACAAGATCTTCATCGAGCTACTCCTTGAGCTCGGATGCGTCACCTGCACGGTTTCATCGGCACCTGCAAACTAGTTTTGGAAGTATCTGTGAGTCACGGGGACTCAGCAATCTCACACCCGCGAGATCAAGACTATTTAAGCTTATGGGTAGGAGAAGGTAGTAAGGTGGAGCTGCAGCAAGCGACTAGCATATCTGGGGCTACATTCGCAAAAGAGAGCGAGAAGAGAAGCAAGGCACGGTCGTGAAGCTAGTAGCGATCAAGAAGTGATCCTGAAACTACTTACGTCAAACATAACTCCAACACCGTGTTCACTTCCGGACTCCGAGAAGAGACCATCACGGTTACACACGCGGTTGGTGTATTTTAATTAAGATCAACTTCGGTTTTCTACAACCGACATTAACAAATTCCCATCTGCCTCATAACCGCGGGCACGGCTTTGAAAGATAATACCCTGCAGGGGTGTCCCAACTTAGCCCATTATAAGCTCTCACGGTCAACGAAGGATATTCCTTCTACTGGGAAGACCCGATCAGTCCCGGACTACAAGACATTTCGACTGCAATAAAACAAGACCAGCAAAGCCGCCTGGATGTGACGACAAATCCTGATAGGAGCTGCACATATCTCGGTCTCAGGGCACACCGGATGAGCCAGACGTCGGGTTGGCATAGACCCTGATTGCCTAGGGGGCGCCGGACATCGGTCGGCAGGGCCAGCACTCAAGGAGCACCGGTCCGGGGTTAAATAAAGATGACCCTTGAGTCTGCAGAACCCAAGGGAAAAAGGCTTAGGTGGCAAATGGTAAAACCAATGTTGGGCCTTGCTGGAGGAGTCTTATTCAAAGCGAACTGTCAAGGGGGTCCCATAAATTACCCAACCACGTTAGGGACGCAAAATCCAGGAACATAATACAGATATGACGGAAACTTGGGCGGCAAGAGTGGAACAAAACACCAGGCATAAGGCCGAGCCTTCCACCCTTTACCAAGTATATAGATGCATTAATTAAATAAGATATATTGTGATATCCCAACAAGTAAACATGTTCCAACAAGGAACAACATCTCCATGTTCCAACAAGGAACAAACTTCATCTTCACCGCAACTAACAACGCTATAAGAGGGCTGAGCAAAGCGGTAACATAGCCAAACAACGGTTTGCTAGGAAAGGATGGTTAGAGGCTTGACATGGCAACATGGGAGGCATGATAAGCAAGTGATAGGCATCGTAGCATAGGCATAGCAAAAGAGCGAGCAACTAGCAAGCAAAGATAGAAGTGATTTCGAGGGTATGGTCATCTTGCCTGAGATCCCGCAAGGAAGAAGAACGAGTCCATGAAGAAGACAAATGGACGAAGTCGAACGAATCCTCACAACTCCGGAACGAAGCCGAAGCTAACGAGAGAAGCAACCCGGAAAGAAGCAAACAACATAGTAAACAACCATCACATAAACATGGCAAGATGCACAATCAAGTATGATGCATGTCCGGTTTAATGAGGCATGGCATGGCAAAGTGCACAAACAATACTACAAATTAAGTGGAGCTCAATATGCAACGAGTTGCATATTGACTAACACCACATCAATTATTTAGTTCTCTCTCGGTTATGCTACCAAACAATATTAAGTGTTGTTAAACATGGCAATAGGTGAAGCATAAGTAAACTTATCTATTTAGGCAAGTTTAAATGAGGCCGAAACAACAAACAACAATTCCGGAAAATCCTCATGTGCATATTCCGGAAAATGGGCTCTCTCTCTCTCCCTCATATTCTTTAGCGGAAAAGAATTAGAGATAAGAAAAGAAGAGAGGGTTAGGGAAAGAGTTTGCGCATGCGGACAATTTTCCCGGACTCATAAAAATATGCTCGGTCCAGGAAAAATAGAAAAGAGGCACGAATGCAAGATTTAAATTCAAACTTATTTGAATTTAATTCAAATGGTTTGAACTAGAACAAGGTTTTAGAAGTGTCCAAAATGTTGAGATTTTGGTGGAGCTCGAAAAATGATGAAATAATTTATGGGCAAGGTTTGAGACCAAGAATTGAGATAACAATGGCATGTGATATTTTGCAAGTGGGTTATGGTGATTCCAAAACAATGGAATATTTTATAATATCTCCTAAATATCGGAGGGTATGTTATAAAGAGAAGTCACCCTTCCCTCGATTTAAATGGACCGAAGATCCATACGATTTTATTTAGTTGATTTTTAAAAATTAATGATATGATGGCATGATGACATGATGCAATGCAAAAATAAAATAGCAGGCACAAAAGAAACACACGGCGAAACCCGGAATATATGGAAGTCTTCTGAAGCATCGGTCTCGGGGCGTTACAGATTGTATCGGGATGAACAAGGGGGTTTGCTTGCCTGGTAAATCAACAAGAGGGGCACTGCTTCACAGACAGGTACTCTGGAACGTCTCCGGAGCAGGACCTATCGAGAAGGAATGGTGCCGGCAATCAATACACAATCATATGCAACAATATGATGCATGAACATGGCATGTAGAGGTGATGTTGTTTGAGCTAATGCAACTAGTATTCATTTTGAATGAAGTCCATTTGAACCAAAGGTTCAAATGCAACTCCAAAATAAGCTCTTATAATTGCCATGCATGTGTTTTCACCTATACAGCAAGTATAAGTTGTTTTATCATGCATGAAACTGGTACAGATGGATAGATTGCATTTTTCTGATAATTTTTCATATATAAATTATTTCAATCTGAGCTACGGTTGAATTTATATGAATTTTTGAAGTTTGAATCATTTTCTTGAATTTCCTGATTAATTTAAATACCAGAAAATCAAATACTGCGTCAGCATTACAGAGGCATGACGTTAGCGAGTCAACTGCGAATGGCTAGGGTCAAACCTGACGTGTGGGGTCCACACGTCAGTGTCATAGTTAGTTAGCAGAGTTAATTAGCTGCTAATCTAATCCTAAAATAAAAACTAACAGGGTCGGGCCCCACATGTCAGCGTCACGGGGGGGGGGGGGAGGGCTTAGTTAGCGGGGGGTGACCGGTCAATCCCGCCGGTGTTGAGCCGTCGGCGAGGCCGAACGCGGCGGAGGGCTTGGGGTTGTCGCTCCGACGACCATCCGGACGGCGGAGACCACCTCCGAGGAGCTGGTGCTCGCGCGCATCCCATGGAGCAGGGGGAGGAGCCGGGGAGGCCGGAGCTCGCCGGAGCAGAGCTCGCGGCGGCTGCCGGAGCTCGGGCGAGGCGCGAGCTGCGCTGTGGGGTGCGCGTGCGGGAGAGTTAGGGTGCTAGTGATGCTCTACGTGGCCCTGCGAACTTGTTGGACTCACCGGGGTGACCAAATGGTCACCGGAGCTGCGTCGACGGCGAGCTCGGGCGGAGGCGAAGGTTCGGCCATGGCGGGGATGACAGCTAGAGGGCGAGCGTGACCAGGGGAGAGAGGGGAGATGAAGCAGGGGCTCACGGTGGATCCAGCGGAGGGGTCGACGAGCTCGAGGAAGCACTGATGCGGCCGGAGCGTCGTCGGCGATCTCGGGCAGCCGGTGACGAAGACGACGGCGATGGCGATGTTCCAGGGCCTCCCACGTCGCGTGGCTCGACAGAGAGGAAGAGGGCGATGTGGCGAAGCTTTCGGATTTGAAGAGAGGGCGAGGGGGAGGTGGTGGCCGCGGCAATGGCGTGCGGCGGCGACGGTGGCGTTCGGGTGCTCGCGGGGTGAGGGCGAGAGAGAGGAGGGGAGAGGACTGGGGAGAGGAGAGCGGTCGGGGCGGCGCGTGGCGTTGTCCGGAGCATCCAGGGCGACGAGGGGAGGCCAGGCAGGCAGGTGGCGTGGCTGGACGCGTGGCCGCGCGCGCCGGGCGCGTGCCCCTGTCCTCCTGGCGCGAGGAAGGGGGCGACTGGCGTTGCCAGTCGGCTGGGCCAGCTGGGCCTCTGGGCCACAGGGAGGTAAGCCTGTAAGCTCCCCTTTTAATTTCTTTTTCTATTTTCGACATTTGTTTTGATTTAATTAAAATACTAAATCATTTTATTTCCGATGCCAATTTTTGCAGGAGCTAACTATATTATTCCGAGCTCCTCAAAGAATTAGCATAATTATTGGACATATATAATATATATAACATTTATATATCCAATGCAAATAATTATGCATTAATTCCAAATGCCCAAAATAAATACTTATGAGCCCCTAATAATATTGGTTTGATTTTTTTATCTCTGTCCAATATTTTCAGAGAGCAACATGAGCATTTTCTTCGACCCTTTTTGGAGCAATTTTTATTTGATCAATTTCCAAAAATGATTCTGAGGGTTTCACAAATCCTCATTTCAAATTTAAATGGAATTTAAACATGATGCACAAGTGACTAGCTAGTCTAGGTCATACCAGACTAGGGATGTGACAACAACAAAACTCTACAACTCAAAGTACTTTATTTAAGAGGCTCCGAGGAGCCATACATAACATGTTCATACAGATAGGGGTCACATGACCTGACACTCAAGTCATACAAACATTCAAGCACATGCGGAAGCAAACTAGTCTGAGTACATACACTAAAAGAAAGAAGGCTTGACGAAGCCCTTCTATCTACATCAGCCCTTCACAAGTCTTGGACCACCACCTGGGTGGCTAATCACTCGTCGACATCAAGGTCTACGTAGAACCCATCGGAGGGGGCGGTGTTGTCGTGTGAAAACATTAATTAAAGCAACGTGAGTACGGAGGTACTCAGCAAGTCTTACAACAGAAACCTACTATACATGCACATTCTCAAGAAGGTAGTGGAGTTATTGCAGCAAGCCAGCTTTGACCCTTGGCTAAGATATCGTACGTGACACCACTATAAAAGCATTTGTCGCACACGAGTCCACTAATCACCAACACAATACTCCACTGTGGATCCTCTCTCGTCAACCCACGAGCGGACTATCCGCGGTACTCACACTTATCTTGAGGCTTTTAGTAGTATCCATTTACTTGTCTATGAACTGTATAGGTGACCAAGTACTCCTTTACCGCGGACGCGGCTATTCGAATAGTTTCATACCCTGCAGGGGTGTACTTCTTCACACACGCTCTCACCACTTATCGCTGTTACACGACGTGTACTCGGCAACCTTCAACCGGAAGCCCAGCGAGGGTGTCGGCCACGACCTGACTAAACACACGAGTCCCTAGTCCAGGTTTATCGCCTATTCGGGTTCCATCCGCAGGGAGTCCGGCCGAGGTTTCCACTAACGGCACCGAACGATGTGTGCAGGGTTCCCGAGACACCAAATGGGTGAATCGGTACACCGGGCCACGTGCCTACCGCAACACAGCCCACCCCTAAGGTCAGCGCTGCGTGCGGCCCCCAGCATGCTACAGACACCAGAAACTACTTTGCAACTCCCGGACAGAGGACAAGAGTGGCTAATAAGTCGAGAGGGTCCATTGGTTTCGGGCCCAATGCGTGGTAGTAGCTGAATCTTAAATCACACACACAGATCTCAGTTCTTAAGGACGGCTTCAATGAAACAACCCACCATGTACTCCTACATGGCCTCTCATCGATACCTTTACCAAATCGTGTTCAACACTTCACTCTCGTTACCAACACAACCTTTCACTCTAGTTCATCATCCCGAAGAGCCAGACCTGACACAACTCTAAGCATAGCAAGCATAGCATGGTAGGAACACAAATATGTCTCAATCAACTCCTACACATGCTAGTGGGTTTCATCTAGTTACTGTGGCAATGACAGGTCATGCAAAGGAAGTGGGTTCAACTACCGCAACACACAGCAGTTTGAATCGCGTTGTCTTAATGCAGTAAGCAAGAGCAGAAGCGAGATCATGGGTTTGTATCGAATGATCAATGGGTTGCTTGCTCGATGTAGTGGTAGTAGGGTACTGCCCTTCGCACGGATATTCGGGTTATCCTCGGAGAGTAACCTACCACGAAAGACACACCGAACATAATCAACACATGACGATATGCAACAATATGATGCATGCTATGACATGGCAATATGAATGTGTCTTGGCCTAATACAAGCTAGAACAGAAAGGAATGAACTCATTTGAACGAAAAAAAAAATCAAACGTTAGTTCATTTAAGATAGCCATAATAGTGCATTATCTTATTATGCTTAAACAGCAAGGTTAACTTGTTCTGTCATGCATGAAACCATTACCAATGGATAGATTGAATTTTTCTGATCAAAATTCATATATAAATCTTTGCATTTGGAGTTACAGATTAGTTTCTATGAATTTTTGAAGTTTGCAACAATTTCTGGAATTTTCTGTAAAAAAATAAATCCAGAAATTAGTTATTGCCTCAGCAGTGCGTCAGGGTGATGTCAGAGGTCAAAGGGGACGTCCAGGTCAACCTGACCAGTGGGTCCCGCATGTCAGCAGTTAATTAAACTAACTAATTTTAGTTAAAACTAATCTGGGTTAATTAGCAGAGGGGGGCCCCACTTGTCATAGACTCAGGGGAGTCAACCTACGCCCACCCTAGTCAAGGTCAAAGGTCAACACGCCGGCGTTTAGCTGCCGGCAAGGCCAGACGCGGCGGTGAGAGTGCATTTGTGCATTCCGGCGACCAAATGAGCGGCGGAGGCCATCTACGTGTAGCCGGGAACATGCCGCAGCGTTTGGTGGCGGTGGTTGAGCTCGAGGTGGCCGAAAACGTCGCCGGCGACAACCTTGGCGGTCGCCGGAGTCGGGTGAAGATGGACCTGTGGCTACGGGGCATGGCAAGGCGCGTGGGGTGGTGCGTTGGACTCCTGGGGATGCAGCGAGTGTGTTAGACACGCTGGGGTGGCCGGTGGTTGGCCAGAGACACGTCAGCGACGAGCTTGGCGGTGGGGCGTGCGGTGAAGCTCCATGGGGTCGCTGCGGTGTTCGGGAGCGAGAACGACAAGGGGGACGAGGTAGCTGAGCTCACGGTGGTCACGACGGTGCAGTCGACGCGGCCGGGGACGAGCTGGTGCGGCGGCGACGGCAAAAGGGATCTCCGGCGGTGGCGGAGTCGGGCGAGGTCTGTGCAGCGGCTCCGAGGCAAGCGAGCGCTCGGGGCTTGGCTTGCTCGAAGGATAGGAGGGCGGCAGAGCTCCTGGACACGATGGCACGACGCAGGGACGACGGGGAGCGAGGGTTTCACGGTGGCGCGGGCACGGCAGCGTCGGCCATGGTGCGGGCGAGCGAGGGAGAGGAGCTGGGGAGGAGAGGGCGTGTCTGCGAGCTCGGGGGAGGAGTGGGTGACCGACCCAGGGCGGCAGAACAATGAGAGGAGGAGGCAGGGCGGCGAGCAGCCGCGTGGCGCGCGCTGGTGCCGCCGTCGAGCACCTGGCTGCCTGCCTGGCCAAGCCAACCAGCTCGCTGGAGCGGTGGCTGGGCTGGGCCGGCAGGTGGGCTTGCCAGATGGGTGCCAGGTAAGCCTCTGCTTTTCTTTGGTTTTTCCTTTTCTATTATTCTGTAAGTTTGTGGACTTATTAAAAATAGTTAGGCACTTCTATAAATCCTGAAAATAATCAGAGGCTCTGTTTAGAAAATCTCCAATAGCCCACACTTATTTTCAGAATTATTTGAGCATTCAAAATATTTACTAGCATTTAAATGCCCAAATGCAATTTACATATGATTTAATTCAATGACCTTCTGTTGACCTGGAAAATTGTGCACCAATTTTGCCAGAGATTCTAACCCAAGACAAAGAGGGTGAACTTTTTAGAAGGGCAATTCATGTTCATTGAAAATATTTTTAGTAAACCTTAGTTGAATTCAGAGGGGTTCTGGGGGTTCTGTCTTCCCCACTTCAGGTTTCTGATGAAAAGTGGACATGATGCAACACTCTAATGCATGGACTAGCTAGGATGTGACAGGATGGTTCGGATCATTTCGGATAAGTTTTGGAGTACCGGGGTTACCGGACCCCCCCCGGAAGTTATTGGGCCTCATGGGCCTAGTGGTGAAAGAGAGGAGGCAGGCCAAGGTGTGGCGCGCGCCCCCTAGCCCAAACCAAATTGTACGAGGTCTAGGGTCCGGCCCCCCTTTCCTTCTCTTCGTCCTCTCCTCCCTTCTTCTTCTACTTGGACTAGGAAAGGGGGAAACCTACTCCTACTGGGAGTAGGGATCCCCCCTTGGGCGCACCCCTTGTGGTCGGCCCTCCTCCTCCCCTCCTTTATATACGGGGAAAGGGGGCACCCCATAGACACACAAGTTGATCTTTAGCCGTGTGCGGTGCCCCCCTCCACAGTTTTCCACCTCGGTCATATTGTCGTAGTGCTTAGTCGAAGCCCTGCGTCGGTAACTTCATCATCACCGGCACCACGCCTCGTGATGATGAAACTCTCCCCCGACCTCAGTTGGATCTAGAGTTTGAGGGACGTCACCCGAGCTGAACGTGTGCAGATCGCGGAGGTGCCGTGCGTTCGGTACTTGATCGATTGGATGGCGAAGACGTTCGAGTACATCAACCGCGTTACTAAACGCTTCCGCTTTCGGTCTATGAGGGTACATGGACACACTCTCCCCGCTCGTTGCTATGCTTCTCCTATATAGATCTTGCGTGATCGTAGGATTTTTTTAAAAATACTACGTTCCCCAACAGTGGCATCAGAGCTAGGTCTATGCGTAGATGTTATATGCACGAGTAGAACACAAAGAGTTGTGGGCGATAATAGTCATACTTCTTACTAGCATGTCATACTTTGATTCGGCGGTATTGTTGGATGAAGCGGCCTAGACCGACATTACATGACCATGTTCATGAGACTGGTTCTACCGACGTGCTTCGCACACATGTGGCTAGTGGGTGTTTGTTTCTCCAACTTTAGTTGAATCGAGTGTGACTATGCCCAGTCCTTGTTGAAGGTTAAAATATGACACTTGACGAAATAATCGTTGTGGTTTGGATGCGTAGGTAAGAATGGTTCTTTCTAGAAGCCCGTAGTAGCCACATAAAACTTGCAACAACAAAGTAGAGGACGTCTAACTTGTTTTTGCAGGGCTTGATGTGATGTGATATGGTCAAGACGTGATGATATATAAATTGTTGTATGAGATGATCATGTTTTGTAACAGTTATCGGCAACTGGCAGGAGCCATATGGTTGTCGCTTTATTGTATGAAATGCAATCGCCATGTAATTGCTTTACTTTATCACTAAGCGGTAGTGATAGTCGTAGTAGCAATAGTTGCCGAGACGACAACGATGCTTCGATGGAGATCAAGGTGTCAAGCTGGTGACGATGGTGATCATGACGGTGCTTTGGAGATGGAGATGAAAGGCACAAGATGATGATGGACATATCATATCACTTACACTACTAGGGAAAAGCCTAGCAGCAAAGACGGTGCTAGGTATATCGATAGTCAGGGACCGGCCATCGATAAGGCGCTCTGACTAACCCGTAGCAGCAGCGCGTGCACGCCCGTGCTACTGCTATACAAGTGTAGCAGCAGTGTTCTGCGTGGAAGCTCGCTACTGCTAATAGCTCTAGTGCGCTTTGGCTGGACGCGCTACTGCTACTGTCACGCTGCTGCTAACTTTTCTCCACTCGCTACTGCTAATTTTACAAGTTTTTGATTATTTTTTTCTGCATATTTGTTTTTTATTTGAACAGGCTTTATACAAGAATCTTTAGCATATACAAATGTCATCATGATACACATACAAATGGCTGCGAGACCACAAAAGTAATCATAGCATATACATACAAATAGTCTCATCATAATCATCATCCAACACAAAGTGGTATCTCGTCATCATCTCGAAAATAGCGATACATGCAAATCTCGAATACTTGCAACTACAACGTCATCTTCTAAACAATGGTATACGCGAGAAGAGCTATCACTATGAGTGAGAGCGGAACTATGCAGTATATGAGGCGGCGGTTACGAGTCCTCTCTCGCGCAAGCGTGAACCTCAAGTAACTAGCTTCTACTTCTTGTCTGCTTTTGAAGCCTTTATGGCTGGCGCCCGAGACCCCATTCACTTGCGCTTGATACTCATGCAACTCGTTATACACCCCCAGAACCTTCCCTTTGTACACGACATAGCACTGCCATCTCGCCATCAAGAAACTAGGTACCTGTTAGAGATGCATCTTCATCAAGAGGATGTATAATCATATGCAACAGAATATACTAGAGCAACACAAAAAAGAAAGGGTTAGCAACTAGCTGCAACATACAGTACGCAAACTAATTAACTAGAGGTACGCAGGTCATCGTACCCAAACTAACAAAGTAGCATTACGCAAGTTCGGTAGGGACCGTGGACATCACAAAGTTTCATCGCTACAGAAAGTATACAAGTTCAACGGACACATATCATCATCATCGGCATCGTAAATCACTAGAAGTTCCATCCTTCCATATCATCGAGGATGGACCCTAGCTTCTTGAACTGCGTGAGGTCATGACGTTGCATGCCTATGCGAGTTCGGACGTCAGCTCGTGATATAGGGCCGTGGTGGAATACCCCCTTCTCATCGACGACTTCTTTCATGATAATTAATCATCGCAATGTCCCTCTGGATGCGAAAGAAGTCATCTCTAAGTTTATAATCCGCTTCTCCATGAGATTCTACCCACTTGTGTATATGATCATCATTTCTGCTTGTCATGCAAAGCTTTTGGTGATCCGTGCTGAACTCAATCATGAGATGGAGGATGTAGAATCCATCTTTCTTGCTTGGTTTTGGGACATGGATGAAGCAGAAGCTAGTTTTATGCGCGAAACCCATCTTCTTGTTCCTTTGTTTCCTAATCTACATGTGGCCACCTCTAATCCTGAAGCCTTGGAGAGCATCATCTAGAATATTCATTATGTGGGTGTAGTCCTTCTTCTCGTAGTCTCTGGAAGGGTCGAAATACACGGTGTGGGAGACTCGCGGGTAAAGAACGATAAGGACGGCGCACCCGTTGCTGCGGGGAAAAGACACCTCAAATTATTCTCCATATGAGCGAGAAGGAATGATTGAAATGTACGAAAGGGTTGTCCGGAATTGACTTACTTTGGATGATAAGGCAGGAGGAAAATTTCCTGGTCCTTATTCTGTACCATGAAGTTTTGGAGGTAGTCCCTAGCAGTTTCACGCTCAAAGTCACCAAGACTCAAGAAAGACTCATGCATGTAGTATGGATACGCCACACAGATTTGCGAGACTTCTTCTCTCTTCATGACGGAGCTCATATGTAGCGCAAAGAGGCGGACGATTGTAAAATTGAGCTGCCTTGTCAGAAACATCTCAAAGATACGGTCAAACCGCTGGAAGAACACTTTCGTGGGCCGTGTGTCGATGTAGCACTTCCCCTCAGGCACACGAGCCGCGTATGTCGGATATCCTGGATCCTTCGAGGCTAGTAGGCTTATCTCAGTCGACAACACATGGTCGTGCAGTCTCCTGAGATCCCCTGATAGTGCCTCCAGCGGTTTTGGCGGTACCATCGGCTCGCTCGTGAGATGGAACATGGCCGCACCTTTCACAGGTACATGCTCTTTAGAATCCATCGTCTGGCTGCTATGTGCTCTGGCTTGTTTGGAGGCAGTTCTCTTCCCCGATCTCTTCCTCTCCTTTTTCTTGGGCACACCTACCAGACCCTTCCTTAACCCCTGCCCCAGTATTCCCGGGCTAAGCACTGTGCGACCCCCGGCTAGTTGAGCCTGTGTTGAGGCGGCATCTTCAGGCGTGTCTGTGAGGATTTCATGAAGAGAGACTTTTGCAATCCTGCTATGACCTTCCTGCCCGGGCAGATCATCCATATCCTCATTAGCATGCTGATAGCCCGATTCGTCATATGGTTGACTCATCATATCTATGTCACACTCATACACGTTTGTATTGAGGAAAGCCATTGGGTCGACCTCCGTCTCATCATCCATTTTCTGTTCTACAGGACCGATTACATCAGCCAGTACTACTGCACTCCCTTCATAACGTCGTCTACCGCTCTCACCCGGCACTACATGAGCTGGTAATTGCGTAGGCGGGGTGGTGGTCTCCGCACATGCTTGTTGATGTGTGGTTATTGGTGTGCTCTCAGCCCGCTCCAGACGAATAAGATTCTTCGGCCATAGCAGCACCCAACCCTTGCAGCTTCCAATCTGTGGTGGGGTCTCGTCGTCCTCTCCCACATGTTGTACTGGGGGAGGAAAATCCTCGTGCCCTAATTTCACACTGGACAAGTTAACCCTGAAGTGCCCAGCGGGGATTGGCTGGTTGTGGAGCGTGGGTTGCAAGGGGTTCATTATCATCCCCTTTCCCACATCCACCTCCTGGCCTTTGATCAAGTAGAGTATGGTGCACGGGGTTTCTTCGGCCTGCAAACACATGTCGGTGGCGTAAAACATCCGGAAGGCAACAAAATGGAATATTCTATATATATATATATATATATATATATATATATATATATATATATATATATATATATATATATATATATATATGTTGGTGTGACATGTAATTACCGTGAGGGCGTCGAGCTCAGCCGAAGACGAAGGCCCACCTAGCGCACCAGAGACTGAGGACGGGCTACTATGAGCGGGAGCGACTGCGAGAGGAGGCCTGGTTGCGTGAGCAAGTGATGGTGCAGTGGTGTTGTTGTTCACGGAGTTGCTCCCGATGAAACTGGGCAATGGGAAATCATGTACCATCTTGTCTGGATTTTCCCTCGTCTAGTTGATGATAGCTGGAACCAAGTTAATAGCAAAATCATTTCTGTAGGCAGATACAGCTCCATTGACTGCCTGCTGTAGCAACTCATTTTTCTCCTCGGCTGTTTTTTTGCGTCCTCAGCTGCTTTTTTCTAGACCGCAAGCTTCACCTTCTCGTCGATGTCCGCATGACTAAACTTCTTTTTCTGCTTCTTGGCCTCCGGGCCCTCGTTGTAAAACACCTTCCACGTGGCGCCGTCTCCAGCACCGTGTACATGACCATATTGCGGCCGCTGGCCCAAAGGGAGTCCGTTAAGTTCGTTCAAGGCCCGGTTGAGAGGGGTGTCCCACTTGGGCCTCATTGGAGAAGTAGGTCTTTCAGTTGCAAGCTGGTGTTGCTTCTCCTATAGAAGGAGCGTGAACCGTTTAGGAATGTGTAGTCGAGTAGATCAGGAACTAAATGTAAGGTGGTAAAAGAATAATTTCCAGTAGTCTAATCAATTTCCTCGTGATCTGGTCCGTGTAAAAAACCTTCTTTTCATTGTCCCACTTGTAGCGGGCCCTGATGAAGTCACGCTCCAAGGGGCTGGTGAACTTCACGAAGGGGCCTGGGATACCTGCGGCTTCACGTTCTACGTCCTCCTTATCCCATATGGACCTTTTACCAAGGTAGCCACGGCTTCCGAGGCGATTCTTCCCCGTGTTCCTTTGCTGAAGGCTCTTGAATTTCGCAGCCTTAGCCTTGGCTGCCTCGGTAGTGCAAGTGTCCTTGAACTTTTCGAACTCCTCTTCCATAAGTGTCGGATTTTCCTCCAGAATCTTGGACAGGGGTTCCTCAGCCTCAATAGCTCGTTTCACCCACCCTTTCCAGGAGGCCAAATCATTGCCGAGCATGCCCATGGTGTGGTTGTTAATCTTTTTCATCTTCGAATCATCCCACCGTTGTTCTATGTTATCATCCCGGTCGGGGAACTTGAATCTCTTGTGCAACTTCGTCAGGAGCAATTGCGTCAAATGTTATTTACTCCTTGAGTCATCGTTGTTGATGCTCGCGCATTCCCGGTAGGATGCATCCTACTTGGTTCCCATAGCACTTGCGTGGTTCTTCCGGCTCTAATGGCTCAAACTTGTCAGGTGCCATATTTGTGATCACCAGTAGTCCAATCCCTAGTTTGTTAGGTTTTCGTATCCTCTGCTTCTTCTGCTTCTTATTTTCGGTGGCGGCATCGGCGCCGGGACCTTCCACCGGTCTTGGCGCCGCCATCGGTACCGGCGCCGTCGGTGTCGATGTCAGCGTCAGTACCATCATCGAGGCTGACCTGCAAACCTTGACCTTGCAATTGCTTGGCAGTCAAATAGTCGAGGTACTCTTGTTCACCCTCATAATCCATCTCGTCTGCATCTTGGTCAAAAGGCCCAATTTCTTCGTTGTTCGACATGTTTCCTATGATTAAGTCTCCTCGTTTAATTCTAAAACTATGAAAAAACTGAGAAATGACATAAAAAAAGAAATCTATGTTTGCCGGAATCTCGTTTCCCAGCAACTCCCAGCACTCGATATGCCTACTATCTAGCACAAATCATGCCAAAATTCACGGAAAATTTCGGCATGACCTTTGCTAAAAATTGGACATATCGAGCGCCTGGAATTCACCGGAACGGAAATGAATCAACATTCCAGCGTAACATAGGCCACTCGGATCGTTCACCCTGCACATAATCATCATGTCCAAATGACATGTCCAAATTCCAAATATGACATGTCCAAAACATCACATGTCCACATATCACGTGTCCACTTCAAATTTGCATATAAAAGGAAGAAAAATATAGAACTTGAAGAAAAAACCTAGCTAAATTCATAACTAAATATATAACCGAATTAACCATCTGCCCTAACTAAAACCTAAGTAAATTAACCAAAAAACCTAGCTACCAGAGAGAGGAGGAGAGGTGGGGGCTTACAAAGGGTGCAGGCCCGACGATGGCCGAGGTTGGGAGAAGTCGGGGTCAGGGTCGAGCGCCGAGGCCGGAGCCGGGATCGGGGTCGGGGACGTGGGCAAGCGCCGGGGCCAGAACCGGGGTCGGGGTCGGTCGGCGTCGGGTCGGGGCGGAGCCGGGCGCTGGGTCGGTCGGTCTGGCCTTGAGGCGGGCGAGGGCAGGCTCTCGGGCGCGACGGTGGAAGAGAGAGTGTGGGGTTTGGGGGGAAAAGAGGTGGGATGAAGGGAGGAGTGGGGATTTTGGGGGTTAAGTGGGCATAGCAGTAGCACGTTTAGACAAAATGCGATATAGCTACTCCAGGTAGCTATAGCGGTTTCGTGTAGAAACCGCTACTGCTATCTTGACTAGTTGTAGCTCTTTTCTCACAAAAGCGTTGCTGCTATAACCAGTACCTCTATAACATTTTTCCTGTTTGTTTCCTTCTATTTTCTTTTCCTTTATTTTCTCTCACTTTTCTTTTCTTTTTTCCGAGAGCAGTGAACGAAGGGAAGGCGATAGATATTGCATCATTTGACGGTTAAATATGTATACAAAATAGGAACATATATATTACATCATTGGACCCATGCATAATAATGGCTAAGTGTGTATACAAAATAGGACCATATATATTACATCATTTGACCGATAAGATAGAGTTCCTCAGCGTTGACGTTTTCATTTTTGAGTCAGCTTCTTTCCCTTCTTGTTCGTTGAAGAATAATTGAGCCCCTCATTGACTTTGTGTTTTCCATGGAGTACGATTTTTCTTACATAATGTAGTCTTCCTCGTTGATTCTTCTTTTGACGTATACTTCATCATCATCGTCATCTTCCCTCATTGGGTTGCCGTACTGATCATAGTCTTCCTTGTTGGCGACTCCATCCATTTCAATGATATTCCTTTTGCCTCCCCTCATGACAACATGGCTGGGATTGCGTGGGTCAGTTATGAAGAAGCATTGTGTCACACGCTTAGCGTGTACCCATGGCTCGTTTTTTGCGATAGCATTCATGGCAGCGCTCTTGGCATCGGGTATAGCCATGGTAGTGAAATTCTGCTTTTCTCTTTCGACATTCTTAGCCCATCTAACACGGAAAATCGTCGTGTTGTGCAGTCCAGAGTAGTCAGGCTCCCAGATCTCCTCGACCCTTCCGTAAAATCCTTCAGTTGCGCCGTTGTCGCTGCCGGTCATGCATTCCATTGTCACCCCTGAGTTTTGATCATCACTGTCCATATCTTTGGCCTCCATGTAGAACGTATATCCGTTGATATCGTATGCCTGATAGCTTACGAGGTTGGGCGAGGGGCCATGTGCTAAGGCGTATATGAGAAATGCGTCCTTAGAGCCCTCCTCCGGGGGATTAGCAATAATATGCTCTTTGAACCAATGCAGGAAAGTGGAGTTGTGCTCTCTAGTAACTTCGGCATCCATCCTGCATACCCCCGGTCATGATACTTCTTTGCGATAATTTCTTTGTGCAATGCCACGAAAGGATCTACCTCGTCTAGGTGTTGTAGCACTACCAAGTTTGCTCTGTCAAAGTCGTTGCGTCGATCTGAGTATGCCACGTGCAGTTCCCTGCGACCGCTGGAGTGACCTTCTCCTTCGAGCCTCCCATCGTGCTTGTTAACGGGCAAACCAACACTAAAACCAAGCGGCTGGTCTGCGCCATATACAAAATTCTCGCAGAAAGAGATGCACTCTTGTGTCAGATAGCCCTAGATGATGCTTCCATCCGGACGGGACATGTTACGAACGAATCCTTTGATGATCCATTCATCCTCTCAAACAGCATCACGTTGTGCAGAAATGACGGCCCTTTGTCTATTATGTCATCCACAATATGGACACGCAGATGCACCATCACGTCAAAGAACGCGAGCGGGAAGTGCATCTCAAGCTCATTCAGTATCACAATAATCTCTTCCTGTAGCCTTCGGAGCTGCTTCACACTGATCGACTTTCGAGAGATGACGTCGAAAAAGTTGCAGAGACCAATAAGCGTGTCATGGACGTGCTTGTCCATTATTCCTCTAAGGGCAACAGGTAGTATCTGCATCATCATCACATGACAGTCAAGGGACTTCATCCCGCTGAACCTTTTCTTGTCCGTGTCTAGATATCTACTTATCTTGCCACAATAATCGGAACTAACTTTGACTCCGGTAAGGCAAATAAAGAATTGATCGATCTCAACCTGACTTAAGGTGAAGCAAGAAGGGGGGCAATAATCCTCTTTCTATATTTTCTTTCCCTTCTTCTCCCGCGCCTCTGTCTCCGTCTCGTCTGACTTTTTATGGGGCGGCATGTGCAGATCTTCCCTGATATTCAAATCTTGCAAGTCTTTTCTTGCCTTCGTCCCATCCTTGGTCTTATCCGGCATGTTCATCAGTGTCGCGAGTAAGCTCTCTAGGACATTCTTACATATATGCATTTGATCAAGGCAATGCGGTGTATCGAGTTTGTGCCAGTACTCCAAGTCCCAGAACACAGACCTCGTCTTCCATACCTTCAGCAGCGGCTCCGACGCCTTTTTCATCGTCTTTCCCGGCACGGGGCACTCCTTCCAGTTTTTTAACAGCTCATCGATTTTGGCACCGCTCCGCTTATGTGGAGGTCCTTGATGCTCAGCGTGACCATTGAATAGATCTCCACGGTTTCTCCACGGGTCGTCCTGTTCGAGCCATCTTCGATGCCCCATGTACACGATTTTCCCAGACCCGCCATCTTTCCTTGATGTTAGCTGCTGAGACGTTGTATCATCCATGCACCGCGTGCATCCACAATATCCATGGCACACCTGGCCTGCGACATATCCGTAACCGAGATGGTCGTGCACCGTCGTGATCAGCGCGGCTCTCATGTAGAAATACTCGCCTTTGCTGGCGTCCAATGTCTTGGCCGGTGTTTTCCATAACGTGTCTAACTCCTCTTGAAGTAGCCCCAGATACAAATTAATATTATTTCCTGGTTGTTTCGGCCCTTTAATAAGCATGCTCATGTGAATGTACTTCGACTTCATGCACAAACAGGGGGGAGGTTGTACATCCATACAAACACGAGCCATGTGCTATGGTTAGTGTTCTGGTTGCCAAACGGATTCATGCCATCGGTACACGCGCCGAGCATGATGTTCCTTGCATCACATTTTAAATATCGATAGAAGCTATTCAACGCTCTCCACTGGCTTCCATCCTTGACGTGTCTCAGCTTTGGATCATCTCCATCGTCGGGCTTCTTCCTCTCTGCGTGCCAACGCATTAGCTTTGCTTCCTTGGGATCTAGAAAATACCGCTGGACACGGGGAGTGATAAGTAAGTACCATACAACTTTCTGGGGACATTTCTTCCCAGCCTTCTTGTATAGAGAAGCATTGCACATCGGACAGCTTGTTTTTTCTGCGTCCTCCTTCCGATAAATTACGCAATCGTTGATGCATGCATGGTATCTAACGTGCGGCAGATCAAGAGGGCACACGATCTTCTAGGCCTCATCAAGACTAGTAGGACATAGATTCCCTGCGGGAAGAACATCCTTTAGGTACTTGAGACGCTCATCGAGGCTAGTGTTGGTCCATTTGTTTTTAGCCTTCGTCTTCAGGAGTTGGAGCGTGAAACTCAAGCGGGTCACCTCAGGATTGCAACCATCATACAATGGAGTGTTCGAGTTTACCACCAGTTGCTCCAACTTAGCCTCCTCTCTAGAAGCAGCTCTCTCGATTGTCTCCTTGCGGGCGATGCTTGAACATGAGGGTCCTGCACGATTGAACTTAGTACTGACGAACTCTGCTGCGTGGAGTCCACATTCTCTCTGCCGCCATGTCCGGCCCCTTTTCCTCTGCCATGTCCGGCCCCTTCTCCGCCGCCACGTCTGGCCTCTTCCCCGCCGCCATTATCGATCATCTCTTTGTCTTGCCCTATGTCGTCATTGCCTGCCCCGTCGGCGTCCTCAACATCGTCATCCTCATCTTCAATTATCCATCGAGTATAGCCATCCATGAAACCAGTCATGAGCAGGTATGCTTCGACACGACCATCGTCATAGGGGTCGAGCCAAACTATTCCTTTGCATTTTCGACACGGACATAAACCCTTTGTCCGGTTATTTTCTTTCATGTCCTGCACCGCCGACCGCAACCACCTATCCACCATCGTTCCACTGATCATCATGAACGTCTACACGGTAAAAATAAACAAATTGATTATAAAAATGTGTGCATGCATCAAAGTCATACAAAAATTCGGCATGACCTTCCCTCAAAATAGGACATATAGATCTAGAGTTCACTACTAGGAAAAGGGCTATAGCTAATATGGACATTAATGGCGCACCACATATGTGGTGCGCCATCAGAGAGCGTGGCGCACCATGTGTGGCACGCCATTAGTGTCCATATCACTAATGGCGCACCACACCCACGGTGCGCCACTACTAACAATTTTTTTATTTTTCCAAAACTAGTAATGGCGCACCAGGGCAAAGTGTGCCATTACTAGTTTTAACTAGTAATGGTGCACCACACACTCTGTGCGCCACTACTAACATTTTTTTTACTTTTTTTAAAACTAGTAATGGGGCACCAGGGTATAGTGCGCCATTACTAGTTCAAACTAGTAATGGCGCACCACAACCACGGTGCGCCACTACTAACAATTTTTTTTTGCAAAACTAGTAATGGTGCACCACGTAACAGGTGCGCCATTAGTAACCAGGGTTACTAATGGCGCATTATTAGGTGGTGCGCCATTGGTAACCTGAGAGCAGCTAGATATTTTGGACAGCCACCTACCACACTCACTTTCCCCACTTCATTCTCTCCACTCCTCCTCCAAGCTTGTCTCGGCTGCCTCCTCCTCCTCACCTCATGTCCTATATTTTTGTTTATTCTCTCTGTTACATGTTAGATGAACATATGTGCTCTGGTGGTGGCCTGGACCTGCATCTGTTCTTGGGTGCTTCCATTCTACAGCTCTTATACTGATTATCACAACAGTGTTTTTTTATGACATGACTACAGTGCAAATTATGGTGTTAATTTATAATCCTGGGTGCTAGTGGGTGTGTGTGAGTGTGCTTGTGATTACTAACTGTTGGTGCCACATGGTGTGTCTCTGTATATGTGTGAGCTGTTTAGATGCCAGCCACAGGTCAATGACCATGCCACTATACTGCTCCATGTCACTTCTTCAGTACTTCTGCCGCAAAACATGGCATGGCCAATTGGCCATCTATGATTCCGTTGTTGATGGAGCTTTGTGCCCCTATGTGGCCTGTTTGAAGTGAATCATCAGCATGGGTAACAGATGTTGGATTCACAGTGTAAACTAATGATGGATGAAAAGGCCACAGACCATATGGTCCTCTGCTTGCATATGGACAAGGCCTAGTGGTTAGGAAAGGATTGATTGATTTTGCCCTGCTGTTTATGGTTCTCCCTCACTCACCACCCACATGCACAGTGTTCCTTCCATATGAAACGACCAACAAATATCCACTACTGGAAAATGATTTGCTGCTATATCTTGCTGCAGTTACTCATTGATGCAGTTCATATATGTGCTGCTATATATGTGTTGCTATGTCTTGTTGCAGTTACTCATTGTTGTCATAGTTTACTTGTTACTGCTATTTGGCCTACTCAATATTTGTTTTACTTGTTGTAGATACCTCATCTAAGGCCCAGATTTTGAAGAAGATTTTGAAGATCCAGAAGACCAAGGAGAAGCAGCTATAAGGTCAGAGAATTACAGAGAGTGTGCTCTGTTTTATGTATGTAATCCTGCCTACTGCACCTATTTTTTGGCAGTGGCAAGATCCCAATATTGTGATGCTGCTGCTACTGTAGATCCCAAACTTGTGATGCTGCTGCTACTTTTTTCTTTAGTTGTTTCTACTGTAATGCTGCGGCTACTGTTGAACCTGCTCAACTTCTGATGTGAAATGACCCCTTTCTCCTGAAACGTTGATTAATTTCCGTTTCGGTTGAGAATGGGGCGCTCCTAGGTCAAGAAAATTAGCAAAGGTCATGCCCAATTTTTTTGACCTAGAAGGTGCCCGATTCTCAACCGAAACAAAAATTAATCAACATTTATAGTTTGACCTAGAAGATGCCCAATTTGTTAACTCTAGTAGTGTACTCCTGTTAATATTGCAAACATAACTGGAAGTTTTGAGACTAATAATGCATGACAGTAGAATCAGCCGATATTTTTGTATTTATTTTAGATTACATGCTGAATAACCTAACAGCCATCGAAATCTAGTTTGAATTAGAAAAATGTGAGAAAATCCAATATCGATTGAGGCGGACAACTAGTTGTAGATGAGGAAGGGCATTTAAGGCCCCATCGAGTCTATGAAGATGTGATGGGTCCAGATATATTGACTTGTGGATTTATTTTTTCCTAGACTTCATTTAAGAAATAACTCTAGTAGTCTTTTTTCCTATTTAGAGCGAAACATGGCCCCCAACGATGAGGCCGGCGGTTCGGGCAAGGCATTCTGGGAGCTGTCCCAGGAGATGGAGGAAGAACCTCACCGCTATGAGGACGCCGCGGAAGACACCGATCCTGACTAAACAACCCCTAGTGGCGTTGCGGATGACACCACTGATGGTGCCGCTGAGGATGCCACTACTGATGATGGCAGCGCATGCACAGATGGCAGACAATAGAAGAGGCAACGGAAGGACTGGGGCCCGAACCTGCTCGGCACCGTCAAGGAGGAATTTACTAAAGTGTCCTCCGGTGGGAATCCAACGGCACCCAAAGAATTAGTCAAGGGGTACGCGGGACAGCTCGGGTGCATTCTCCGGAGCACCATCTCGATCAACACCGAGAACCTAAAGCATCATGACCGAGGGAATTTGCGCAACCTCCTCTTCACGAAGCTGCACGAGTGATACAAGTTCCTCGGTGACTTCGAAAACACACGCCTCTCAGGGAATAAAGTGAACAGTGCTGCCCGCACGAAGATGAGCACGGCCCTGGCTACTTGGAGAGCTGCGGTGAAGAGAAGGATTGAAGAAGGTGATAGTTATGAGAAGATCAAGGAGAAAAATCCTTCGATCAGCGAAGCTGACTACTTGGAGTTCAAGATCAAGTGCGAGAGCAACGCATCCAAGGAATCAAGTCAGTGGGGGAAAGATACGCGGACTTGAACTTAGGGGTCCACACACTCGGTCTCGGTGGTTACAGAGTGGTGGAACCTATATGGGACAAGGAGGACGCAGAGTGTGCCGAGCAAGGCCTACCGCCCCTCTTCGATAAATACCGTGACAAGCAGACCAGGAACTATGTCAGGGCCCGGTACAAGATTGACCCGGTAACAAAGGAGCTTACCACGGATCCGAAGACCAAGGCGCTTGAGCTTGTTCTGGTAAGGAATACCCCCCCCCCCATGTAATTAGCTCCATATGGTTGCATTCTAATTAATGAAGACAAATTTCTAACACGTTCCTTCCCCAGGAAACTGAAAGTAGTAGAGCGGGGTCGTCTAAGAGCTCCCCTTGGGACACCACTTTAAATAGGGTGTTGAACGTAATGAAAAACAAGGATAAGCTCAGTAAGCCGTCGTCAGCTGGTCGTGTGGCCGGCAAAGGCTTGTCCACGAAATGGTCGAAATACTATGCCGCTGGGCGAAAGGAGAGAAAGACCAGCTCGGAAAGCCAGGAGCGCGAGGTTCAAGAACTCAAGGCACAAGTGGCGCGGATTCCGGAGATAGTCGAAGAGCAAGTGCGAGACCCACTGGGAGCGACGATCACCGCCATTGTGCCTACCTTGATTAAGGGGCTGCAGGCGTGGATGGCAGGCGGCCAACAGGGACCGCCCCCGGTTCCCAGCTTCACGGGCAGCAACTTGCGCAATGCGCCGGCGGCGCCATTGCTGTCTCCGGCGGAGGCGGCATTGGTGTCTCCCACGTCGGTGCCGGCATTGTAGCTTAATGCACCCGGGTGTGGGAAGAATACACCGGCCGGCACCTCGGCAACAATTTGCCCCTCCGTCACTTGCACGCCCGCCGTTGGCGGTGCCTCGACATTAGCCGATCTTGATGCCATCACGGTAACTAATTAAGCCTCTCGGCCGATGACTTCATCTCCTTGCCTTTGACTGGGCATCCCTGACGCCCTACATGTTTTCGCAGGGTGCCGCCAACGTTCCATGCACTCTCCTGCACTTCGTGGACGGTGAGTTGATCGATATCGCCAAGGCCAGAATCGTTCAACCGGGCAGTCGCGTGTGTCGATGTCAAAACCGGCGGACCTCGGGTAGGGGGTTCCGATCTGTGCGTCAAGGCTGATGGTAATAGGAAGCAAGGGACACAGATGTTTACCCAGGTTCAGGCCCTCTAGATGGAGGTAAAACCCTACTTCCTGCTTGATTAATATTGATGATATGGGTAGTACAAGAGTAGATCTACCACGAGATCGTAGAGGCTAAACCCTAAGAGCTAGCCTATGATGGTATGATTGTAATTGTGATCGGCCTTCTAAGGACCGACCTCTCCGGTTTATATAGGCACCGGAGAGGGCTAGGGTTTACATGGAGTCGGTTACAAGGAAGGAAATATAATATCCGGATCGCCAAGCTTGCCTTCCACGCCAAGGAAAGTCCCATCCGGACATGGGCCGAAGTCTTGAGTCTTGTATCTTCACACTTCAATAGTCTAGAGGTTGTACACAGTCCGGCTGTCCGAATACCCCCTAATCCAGGACTCCCTCAGTAGCACCTGAACCAGGCTTCAATGACGATGAGTCCGGCGTGCAGTATTGTCTTCGACATTGCAGGGCGGGTTCCTCCTCCGAATACTCCAAGGTAATTATCGAACACTCAAACCGTGTCTGGATCCACAAGATGATCTTCGTATGCCACCGTAGAGAGAATGATGTTTCACAAATGCAATATGCTGACAACTTTTTGGGCAACGCGACGTGTCACTACCGTCAGGTCATTATTCGAATCGTCTTCCCACAACCAGCCATAGCGCATATTGCGAGGAGGTTTCCTTGACACATCTTGTCAAAGCAGAGATCATGCCCCCTCATTACGGGATTCTCATCAGTACGAGTACGGGTAATCCCACCACATCATTAATTGTGACGCTTGGGAAGCAAGCGATTCCCAACGGGCAAGTGGGGAGGCGCACCACTTTCGTTGCCTCTATAAAGGGATAAGATTTCCTCATTTTTACCCACGCCTTCTTCCTTCTCTGCCCACTCTTGCCTCCTCGAGCTCCAACGCCCAAGCCCAAGTCTCCCCCGCACAGCTAGACATGTCCGGAGTAGGAGGCAAGTGGGTGGCTTCCACCGTCGAGGAGAAGCACATCACAGATCTTCGGGCGCCGGCTACTTGGCCTCGGACATAGCTCACCGGCTACCGGACGCTGGGCAGGTAATTCCGACCCCAGGACCCCACGAGAGAGTCGTGTTCGTCGCCCACTTCGTCCGTGGACTAGGATTTCCACTCCATCCCTTCGTCCGCGGGCTCATGTTCTACTATGTGCTAGATTTCCATGATCTAGCCCCGAATTTCATCCTCAACATCTCGGCGTTCATCGTCATTTGCGAGGCTTTCCTCTGCATCTGGCCTCACTTCGGCCTGTGGCTGCAAATCTTCTGCGTGAAGCCAAAGATTGTACGCGGCCAACAAGCGGAGTGCAGAGGGGCCATGGTGGGCAAGATGCCTAACGTCACCTGGCTGGACGGCTCCTTTGCGAAGACCGTAAAAGGATGGCAATCGGGGTGGTTCTACATTACCGAGCCGCGCGGCGTCAACTGGGCGGCGGCCCCCGAGTTCCGATCCGGAATCCCTATGCGGCTCACCTTCTGGGAAAAGAAGGGCCTGTCCTGGGGCGATTCCATGGAGCTGGCCAGACTCAAGACATGCATCAAAAGCATGAAGGACAAGAACATCAAGCTTATCAATGTGGTCCAGGTCATGCTCGTTCGCCGGATCCTGCCCTGCCAAAGGCGGGCGGTAAATCTGTGGGAGTTCGTCCCGGCCGAACACCAGACGCTCCGGAAGCTCTACGGCATAACGCACAAAGGCACATGGAAAGTGTTGTTCAAGCCCTCCGAAGTACCTCCTCCCACATCCGAGGACTGCAGACTTCATGCAGCGCGGCCCCCGAATCCGGTGAGTTTTGGGACCACCACTGGGTTTAGTTTTTTTTCCAATACATTCATGGGGTAGTTTTAAGTATTTATATATATTTGCCTCAGGATTATGTGAAGAGAGTGGAGCAGATTGACTGTCCGGCTCCGTTGCCGGAATATCCGGCGGATGCTATCCTGACGGAGATGTTAGTCCCGACACCGTACAAGGTGCCGGAGAAGAAGGCCGAAAAGAAGGCCCCGGGGACCAGGAAGGGTCTTCGGCGTAAGGTTGCGTCCGAAGCCTCATTCGAAGATGACGAGGCGGACTCCTCCCACGGAGGGGAGGAGGAAGAAGAAGACGCCCCATTCGAGAAGGATGAGGCGCCTGGCGAAGCGGGCCAAGGGGCCGGAAAAGGCCCTCGGCGCAAGGCAGTTATTCCCCAGTCGTCCGATGACGACGAGACTTATTCTTACCGTGGAGGCGGGGGGAATCAAGAAGAAATTCCACCTCCCCGCACTAGGCGGAGAAGAAGAGAAAAGCCACCCTGGAGGGGGAGGCTGGGGCATCCAAGAAGGGGAAGGTAACCTTTCTGGACTATTCCGCCACGGTCGCTTACAGCGAGGAGGGGTGGCTGCCCTGGGGGAAGCCCCTGGTGCGATCGTAAGTGTCCACATCCTATCATGGTTTCACTTCATAGTTTTTATACTTATAGTGCCGAACATATATGCAGTCCGGCCAGGGCTCACCCCGAGGAATCCTCCTTCGGGTCCCTGAGCGATTCGGCGATAAATTCGCTCCCGACGGCCACTACCCCTCCTCACGCGGATGACACGGAGGTGTTGTCCCGAAGGCTCTCAGAGTAGGTGGAGGTGACTCTGGAGACGCCCCACGGCGGGATTCTAGATGTCAGGCATGCAGGGTTCAAGATCCCTGCGGATCGCGTCAACGAGAGCCGCAACAAGGCGGACTCCCGACCGAACACTGCCCAGGGAACCTCCAATGGTTCCGGAGTTGGGCAGGCATCCCCTCGTTAGGGAGGGCGGGCCGCCCGTGGCGAGGGCTTCCGTCGCATCAACGGCACCGGATAGTCTGGTGGAAGCGCTTCGAGGCGCTTCCATGGAAGAAGAGCACCGTACTCTTATGAGTGCGGTGATTCAAAAGGTCCTGTCCGCCAAAAGCGGACTGACCGAAGCCTGCACAAGCCTCCTGACGGGCTTTGAGGTAAGTAATAAAAATGTATAAAATTGCCACCCGATAGGTAGTAGCCCCTGATAAACTTTTTGGTGTTCGGAAATAAAAGCCAAAGGGAGGGTCAATTAAAATCCGCAGGAGTCTAATAATAAGTATTGTTGTGAATAAGCAGGCTGTCTTTGCTTCTCTTCTGCCCGTCTTCGCCGAGGTTGCCGAATGAAGCGGCACTGGAGCAGGCGCAGGGAGAGCTCGTCCTCACGAAGAGGCAGCTAGAAGAGTACAAGGGTAAGTAATTCCCTCTCTTATGCGTTTAAGGATAGGCAAAATTGATGAGTCTAACACCTAAGTGTCATGACCATGTAACAGGGGCCACCGCCGAGGTGGCGTCCCTGAAGAAGGCGTTGTCCGAGGCCGAAAACAAGGCGGCCTCGGAGTGTAAGGAGCGCGAAAAGCAAAGTGCTAGAGTGGGTGAGGTACAGCAGGAGCTCCAGGACCTCGGCAAGAAGTGCGAGTCCGTGGAGCATGAGCTAAAGGCGAAGGAGGCCGAGCTTGCGAAGGCCCTTGTGAATTTGAAAGATGCCAAGGCCGAAGCAGAGAAAGCACAGCAGGAGATCCAGGAGGCCAAAAAGATAGCAGCAGGTAAGAAATTCGTTATGTAAAGCAAAAATGTGGAGGAGGCTTATCTTTTACTTACTCGAATACGGAGCTCTCCAGGGGCATTTGCAGATCTGCCACGCAGCGTCTCAGACGCTACAGAGTTCTACCGTGCCCAGGAGGGGAGCTCAACGGACAAGCTGTACTGGTCCCAGTATGCTGGGGCCGATCATCCGATGCCTCTGAGCGACCAACTGAAGCAGTTGGTCAAACTCCACAGGGCGGCCGAACTGGCTATGAAGGACTTCATAGTCAGGATGTGGCCGTGTGAGCCACTGCCCAGTAGCTACTTTGGCCTGATCAAGCGAATGGTGGATGCCTGCCCGCGGCTTGAAGTGATCAAGCGATCCGTCTTCATCAAAGGTGCCCGCCGAGCTTTTGCCCACGTCAAGGTGCATTGGGGCAAGCTCGATGCGGAGAAGCTGGTCAAGGACGGGTTGCCGGAGGGTAAAACGCATCGCCATCCCGAAATGTACTACGATGGCGTGATGAAGGGTGCTCGTCTCGTTGCCAATGAGTGTACCAAGGATGCCATATTTGAATGAATTCACTTCTGTCATGTTTGTAATTAAAGACGAAGTTACTTGCGCTATGTAGCGCTTTTGTTATTTAAAATATTACCTTCTGTTCGGCTATTTATAAAATCCTGAAAGTAGGCCAGTCGTCGGCTTCCGCCCCCATGTGACTAGCACTGGGGTGTTTGTGGAAAACCTGGACACTCTTTACCCAAATGTTTGGTCCCTTAAGGAGGTGTCCGGCGCAGCGAACAAGGCAATCGGACTATGCGGCTTTATAACTTTCACTTAGCCATATAAGTCTACAATTTTAAATTTCAGCGAAGCCCCTAGAATCCGGAAGACCGAATTGGGGCGCTATACACGCCTAGATCGGACGAAGCCGATTTATCGCCTAAAGCGGAAAATCTTTAAGGATTTTAAAACCTCTCGAACAGCGACCAGCTCTCGCCACATCATGCCGGTCAGTTTTCGGCTTTCTCTACTGAGGTGCTCGTACGGAAGAACCAGGACACAATCATAGTAATTATCCATGCGCTACCTTAGCCGATATAACAGAACATAAGGCACCAAAACAAGGGAGCCGGGCTATCCCAACTGTAGACCCAAGACATGATTCGGAGATGATGCATATAGTGCTATAAGTTCAGGGTGCCGCACTGTTGAAAGTGTTCGTACTTTAGTTGCCATATAGCGGGGCGCCATAAGATGCCCCTGGCAAACCGGCCGCACCAAGGTGTACGGATGCAATATCAAATAAACATTTATAAGAGAAAAATGCTCAAATAAAAAATAAGCTGACGCTATATATAATCTCCCATTGACGAAAAATACGTTTAAGTGTATATTTACAATGGGTGTGTTAAGCAGAGATAAAATAGGACTATTTGACATGTCCTATCCAGGGGCAGGCTGTGTTCAGGTAGATAAAGCAGGTATAATGATCGTAAATAGATTCCACCTGTGTATTTCCTTCTGTGCACAACGTCTATTGCCTCCTTGGATGTCTCTTCCCTGTAAGTCCGGCAATTCGGATCTTTTGAGGAAGCTGCGCCAACGCGGTGTCCTGAAAGGTAAGAGGGAAAGAGTATGAAAGTATTTGGCGGTTACCCGCACTATTGACTGAGTCGTTGATGCGCCTCCGCCTATGCCCATGGTATTTTAAGTGCGTAATTGTGTGCACATGGTACGAATGCTACTTTGATGGGGCTTAAGCGGAGTCCGGATTGCTAGTCGCGCTCTTGGCGTGCCTGATGATCCTGTTGCGGGGTGCTCCGGACTCACTTGACTGTGCTCGAAGTAGTTGTCGCCGGATTTGTTTGTCAGAGAAGGCCGCATTGTACTTCCGCCGCGAGGGCTGCAGTATGTTCTTCTGTTCGTAGGGAGCGGTCCATATTTCCGTTCACCGTTATGACCTTGCGTGGTCCTGGCATCTTGAGCTTGAGATATCGTAGTGTGGTACCGCATTGAATCTGGCGAATCACGGTTCATCCGGCGAGTGCATGGTAACCACTGCGGAAGGGATGATATCGAAGATTAACTCTTTGCCGGAAGTTATCTGAGTTCAAAGACCACTTCAATGTTATAGAGCCCGTCTGACAGGCCTCTACTCCAGGAATTACACCTTTAATGGTGGTTTTAGTGGGCTTGATCCTTGAAGGGTCAATGCCCATTTTGCGCACTGTGTCCTGGTAAAGCAGGTTCAGGCTGCTGCCGCCGTCTATAAGGACGCGCGTGAGGTGGAATCCGTCAATGATTGGGTCTAGGACCAATGCGGCTGAGCCACCATGACGGATGCTAGTAGGGTGATCCCTACGATCGAAAGTGATCGGACAAGCTGACCATGGGTTGAATTTGGGGGCGACTGGCTCCATCGCATAGACGTCCCTTAGTGCCCGCTTTCGTTCCCGCTTGGGGATGTGCGTGGCGTAGATCATGTTGACCGTTTTCACCTGGGGGGGGGGGGATTTCTTCTGTACCTCCGTGTTCGGACGTCGGGGCTCCTCCTCGTCGTCGCTGTGCAGCCCCTTGTCTTTGTCTTCGGTGTTTATCTTGCCAGCCAGTTTGAATACCCAGCAGTCTCTATTGGTGTGGTTGGTTGGCTTGTCCGGGGTGCCATGAATTTGGCACAAGCGCTCTAGTATGCAGTCCAGACTGGACGGTCCCTGATTATTTCTTTTGAACGGCTTCTTCCGCTGACCGGGCTTGGATCCACTGAATCCGGCGTTGACTGCTGTGTCTTTAGTGTTGTCGCCGTTGTTCCGTCGCTTATGTCTGTTACGTCGTGGCTTGCCGTAATTGTCGCGGCCATCCGAATTGCCAGAATGTGGCATAGTGCTGCTACGAGCTAACCAACTGTCCTCGACCGCGCAAAAGCGGGTCATTAGTGTTGTGAGAGCCGCCATGGACTTGGGTTTTTCCTGGCCGAGGTGTCGAGCGAGCCACTCGTCACAGATATTATGCTTGAAAGCCGCTAGGGCTTCGGCATCCGGACAGTCAACTATTTGGTTATTTTTTGTGAGCAACCGAGTCCAGAATTTCCTGTCTGACTCTCCGGGTTGTTGAGTAATGTGGCTCAAGTCATCGGCGTCAGGTGGTCGCACATATGTGCCTTGGAAGTTGTCGAGGAATGCGTCTTCCAGGTTTTCCCAGCTGCCAATGGTATTTGCTGGCAGGCTGTTTAGCCAGTGTCGGGATGGTCCTTTGAGCTTAAGGGAAGATATTTGATGGCATGCAGGTCATCTCCATGGGCCATGTGAATGTGGAGAAGAAAATCTTCGATCCATACAGCGGGGTCTGTTGTGCCATCGTATGATTCGATATTTACGGGTTTAAACCCTTCTGGAATTCATGATCCATTACTTCATCAGTGAAGTAGAGGGGTGCACGCGCCTGCATGCGGGCTATGTAGCTCACGCAGGTCGAAATGCTCGGGTGGCTATATTCGGCCCGGCCGGACTTGTTGAAGGTGTGTCCGGCGTGACGGTCCTCGTCGCGTACCGAGGCGCGCCCTCGCGATCCGTAGATCGATCCTTGTTGTCCCGTTTTGTTGCCCCGAGCCGTAGTATGTTGGTATGGGGGTGTTTGCTGGTATGCGGACTGGTATGCCGTTTTATCCCGGCCACGAGGTGGCCGGTCAGCCATATGGTGCTCGAGTCCGAATTCCTCGGCTGCCAGGACTTCCGTCCATCTATCTGTGAGCAGATCTTGATCAGCTTGGAGTTGTTTCTGTTTCTTTTTCAGGCTCCTCGCAGTGGCTATAAGCCGATGCTGGAAGCGCTCCTGCTCTACGGGATCCTCAGGCACGCCAAACTCGTCGTCGCCGAGGCTAATCTCGTCTTCGGAGGGGGGGCATGTAGCTGTCCTCCTCCGGGTATTCGTTCGTCGCCTGTTCTTCTGGGCTGACCTGCTCATCCTCATGTTCGGCCTGCTCGAAGGCGGGCTCATCAGGGTTATATTCTTCTTCGGCACCATTCGGATTGTTTTTGTCTCCTGGGCCAGTATTGGTGTGGCGAGGCTTGGAGTGGCGCCGACAGCGCCCATTCTTTGCTTTTTTCCCTGAGGTTTTATCCTCCGTTGCCTCGTCGCCATTTGTTTCCTTTGGAGCGTCCACCATATATATATCATAAGAAGTGGTGGCTGTCCACCGCCAGATGTCACGGTGGTTCATGTTCTTCTCCTGCATCGCGTCCATACCGTCGATGTCTTGAGTCGAAGTTCAATTACCTCGGTTAAGTCATCGACCGTGGCAATGAAGTGGGTGGTGGGTGGGCAACGAATTCCTTCGTCGTCTGCCTCCCACTCGAGCCGGACATAGTTCAGCGAAGAGCCTCCTGACAAAGAGGGTGACTTTAATGAGTCCAGCATGTCGCCAAAGGGCGAGTGCTGGAAAATATCTGCAGCGGTGAACTCCATTACCGGAGCCCATCCTGGCCCAACGGGCTCGGGAGTGTGCGGACGGGAACCAACATCCGGATACGAATCCAGGGGTTCGGAGTTGCGGTCCACCGCAGAGTTAAGACTCGTGTTCGGCTCCACCGCCGATGAGGGTGCGACCTGGGGGGCGGGGTCCATCCCTCCGTCCTTAGGTAGCGTAACCTGCTCCGGATCTAGGTCCGAAGATACTACAGGGGCGATACCCCGAGCTTCGTCCGACGGCAGGTCTAAGTCGTGCTCGTCGAGACTGTCCGGTGCTCCTGGCATAGGCCCAAATCCATCGAAGATCAAGTCTCCACGGATATCCGCCATGTAGTTCAGGTTTCCGAACCTGACCTGGTGACCAGGGGCGTAGCTGTCGATCTACTCCAGATGGCCAAGCGAGTTGGCCCGCAGTGCGAAGCCGCCGAACATGAAGATCAGTCCGGGGAGGAAAGTCTCGCCCTGGACAGTGTCGTTGAAGATGATTGAAGGGGCCATCGAGCCTGACGGCGACGACACAGAGGAACTCTCAATGAGAGCACCAATGTTGGTGTCAAAACCGGCGGATCTCGGGTAGGGGGTCCCGATCTATGCGTCAAGGCTGATGGTAACAGGAAGCAAGGGACACAGATGTTTACCCATGTTCGGGCCCTCTCGATGGAGGTAAAACCCTACTTCCTGCTTGATTAATATTGATGATATGGGTAGTACAAGAGTAGATCTACCATGAGATCGTAGAGGCTAAACCCTAAGAGCTAGCCTATGATGGTATGATTGTAATTGTGATCGGCCTTCTAAGGACCAACCTCTCCGGTTTATATAGGCACTCGAGATGGCTAGGGTTTACATGGATTCGGTTACAAGGAAGGAAATATAATATCCGGGTCACCAAGCTTGCCTTCCACGCCAAGGAAAGTCCCATTCGGACATGGGCCTAAGTCTTGAGTCTTGTATCTTCACGCTTCAATAGTCCGGATGTTGTACACAGTTCGGCTGTCCGGATACCCCCTAATCCAGGACTCCCTCAGCGTGTTCCACGGTAATCCGATGCCACCCACCGTGTATAGGGTTCAACTGGTTCGGGTGCTGTGGGGCTACGACGACTTGTTACGTCCGTTTCGACCCCCTGGGGCCGACGAAGATGATGTGATGACCCTCAGTGCCTGCTTAAGCAAGCCCCTGCTTTGGCCGAAGAGCCAGATTCGTTTGGGGCCAGGGGACACCACCCCACAGACAACACCGCCAGTCGTGCCGGCTCTAAGCCATGGCAAGACCACCGCAACGCTACCGGACATGCCGGACATGCATATGGCACATGATCTGGACATGCATATGGCACAGGATCCGGACGATGACGATGGTACATTTACCAACGTCGATAAGTACTTCAACGAACATGGGAATGGTGATGAATTCTTGGGGCCTCCTTCTCAAGAACCCAACCCTGCAAAAGACGATCGCGATCTAGCTGGTACTGCGGAGAAACCCAATTGCAACAAGCGTCATCTAGCATTCAGTTCTCAAGAGACGCCTCCAGCTGCCACCTTCACCGAGCCTCAGATAGACGAGGTGTGAAATATTATCAGCCCCAACACACTCAAGAAGGCGGTCTCTGAGCAGAACTCGGTCCCATTACAGCAGAAGAAGGGACGGAAAAGAAAAATTAACAAGGGTGCGAGCCAGCCGGCACCGAGTACGATCCGTGCTCAGGACGGGCCACCTTCACCTAAGGATATCTCGAGGAGGGTGCATGTGGCGGGTAGGCCGATGCTACCGACTAATCTGCTCAATGCTGCAACCGGTGCTATGCGGAGTCTGCATGACAGTGTTCTTTATTTGGAGAAGCGGTGTCTCTCCGAGAATGATGTGGCATACCCGGTTTTCGTGGCCAAGGTGACAGAGGGCAAGGGCTTTGTGGATAGCGCCATCAGGGGTATGATCGTCCTGCGGTTTGATGACATCTTCGCTATGTTTAACCTTCATCCGCTGCACTACACCTCTGTTCGGCTATTTTTGTTGAGTATGGAGATGTGGATCACTAGAGACAAGACCCCGGACATCGTGATAGTCGACCCCTTCTACATGCGTGCCAAGATCTTGGGCAGCGCTGGGGACCGGCAAGTCGCGAGTTCATACCTCGAAGGCGTCATTCTGGGAAACCCAGATAAGGATAACTTCCTCGTGCCTTACTTTTCCGAGTAAGCCATCCCCTCACCGCCCCGTAACATATGATTTCTTAGATTTCGATCGTTCTTTTTTTTTCTAACATTCCGTGTTTTGTGTAGTGACACACATTGCACACTCATCCTCTTAAGCCCGAACTATTCCATGGCCACATATTTTGACTCGGACCGTCAGTCGAAGAAAGACTACACAAATATCACGAAAGTTCTTGATGATGTTCTCCTCGGCTACGCCAAATCTGGAGGCACCTTCAAGAGGCCAATTTTTAGGTACGGCAAGCACGTGTTCACCCATGTAACGACGTTCCCCTGCGTTAAGCAGCCGCCTGGTGGTCAGAAGGATGCCTACTACGTCCTCCATCACATGCGAGTGATTGTACGGGACCATAATCACCTTCTGCTGCCAAATAGTCTCAAAGATTGGGCCACACGCTTGTCGGCAATCCAGGACGCGGACCTCAGACAAGAATGCTTTCGTATCTAGTCAGAGTTTGCGGAAATCATCCATCAAGATGTCCTTCTTCCCTCGGGGCAGTTCTATCTCAAATATCAACCGTCCAACAGTGAAATAGAAACAACGCTACAAATGCAGGCTGACAACGAACGCACATTCATGATCATCACAAAAGACGGCGGCTTCATCCACGCTCTGGTCCCTGAGTCGAGTCGAAAGTAGTGATGCTATGTAGTTCTGAAATATTGATTAGCTCATGTTGTAATTAAACTTCAATGAACTTGTATGACTCTTAGGTTTGGACAGTCGTTCAACTTATATGTAATCGATGCTATTTATTAGTAGGACCATGAATCGTGCTATTAATGTGTTGCTTTTCTCTTCCGGTCCTTTTGTTGCATACTTATATATTGCTTATGTATTGTCTGTGAATTGCTACTAACGTTTTGTTTGTCTAGTGCATAGAGATGCCGTCGTATGTCGTGTACAAGGGTAAGGTTCCCGGAGACTACGACAACTGGGAGGAGTGTCGGAGATAGGTTCACCGTTTTAGCGGTAACAGTTACAAAGGGTACACCACTAGGGCGGAGGCGGAAGCTAGATACGCGCGCTATCTAGCGGGAGAGAGGAGGGAGCGGAGGAGGAACCGGATGAAGACCAGTTTCATCGCGATGATGCTCATCGTGATGACCGCAACTCTCTTCTATGTGATGGTAGTTTAGATGATCGATATCGACTTGTAATGTGAAGACAAACTCGCTACTCGCAGTCTCGAGACTTGTAATGTTCTAACTTTGTTCGGTATTTTGAATTCGAAGACTAATATGATGAATTGTATTCGGAGACTAATCTTCTATTGTATTCGATAAATCTGTTGTTTATATGTTGTGTTGTCTATTCTGTGCAGTAATATATTTTGTAACATGTGCAAATATCAGAAAAGAAAAAAAAATTCCAATATTCATACTAGTGGCGCATCATACTGCAATTTAGTGGCGCACTGCAATATACACACTAGTGGCGCATTAACTAGAAGTGCGCCATTAGTAACCCAGAGCACAAGGTAAATATGGCCCCCTGGGAGGCATAGTAATGGCGCACCGTTTGACATACTAATGGCACACTTCCAGGTGCGCCACTATTGTCTGGTATACTAATGGCGCACCAGGGGTGCGCCATTAGTACTAGTTACTAGTGGCGTGATGATAGTGGCGCACCTGTAGTGCGCCATTAATGGCCAAAACAGGTGCGCCACTAATTAGCCTTTTCCTAGTAGTGGTTTGCCCAGATATCGCCGAAACGGAAATAAATCGACATTTCGGCAAAACATAGGCAACTTAAAAGCACAATTTGGCATCAACTCATGCCACACACACAATTTCCATCATATTGCCCAATTATCATATCACACACACATACACATATTTCCATTTTGCAAAAGCATGAAATTTTAATCACCTCTATCTCGAGATCGAGCACACTATGGAGATGCTGATGTAGGGAGATCAAAAGTGCACAAAGCTCTTCTTGACAAAGATAGATCTAGTTAGGGGGCAAATAGGTCACTTAACTAAATGCTACATCTACCTAGCTAGCTAATTTGGGAGGAGACAACTTCAACTAGTGGAGGGGGAAGGAAAAAGAGAAAGGGGATGCATTAATGGAGGTGGTGTAGTTACCTAGGAGTAATGAAGAGATAGAAAGGTAGGTAGAAGAGGAAGAGTAATGGGGGGGAGAAGTATTAAGGAAGAACAAGAGTGAGAGAGGGAGCATGTGGGAGGTAGGGGAAAGGGAGGAGAGGAGATGGGGGAGGGGAGGACGGGTGGAAAAAGGTGGTGGGGTGTTGCGTCTTAGCAGTAGTGCGGGAGGAAAAACACGCTACTGATAAGAGCGTAGTAGCAGCGCGCTTTTCTCACACACGCTACTGCTAAACGGGGCCAACTGTGTGGACAATTTCAAAATTAGCAGCAATGACGTGAGTAAAAAGCGCGCTACTACTATTGCATTAGCAGTAGCGCTCATTGTGACACCACACTGCTGCTAAACTTAGGTTGTTGGTTACTGTCGGTCGATTTTTGTAGCAGCGCGGTTTAGCCCTCACGCGCTACTGCTAAATTTGCATCAATAGCGTGTTTTTCTTAACTGCGCTACTGCTAATTAGCAGTAGCACTTCTTTTTGTGCCGTGCTGCTGCTAAGATTCTGTATATAAGGATTTCCCTAGTAGTGTTATATTGATTGCATGTGATGTTTATCCTTTATGCATCTTATTTTGCTTAGTACGGCGGTAGCATTATAAGATGATCTCTCACTAAATTTCAAGGTACAAGTGTTCTCCCTGAGTATGCACCGCTGTGACAGTTCGTCGTGTCGAGACACCATGTGATGATCGGGTGTGATAAGCTCTACGTTCACATACAACGGGTGCAAGCTAGTTTTGCACATGCAGAATACTCGGGTTAAACTTGATGAGCCTAGCATATGCAGACATGGCCTTAGAACACTAAGACCGAAAGGTCGAGCGTGAATCATATAGTAGATATGATCAACATAGTGATGTTCACCATTGAAAAGCACTCCATCTCACATGATGATCGGACATGGTTTAGTTGATATGGATCACGTGATCACTTAGATGATTAGAGGGATGTCTATCTAAGTGGGAGTTCTTAAGTAATACGATTAATTGAACCTCAATTTATCATGAACTTAGTACCTGATAGTATTTTGCATGTCTATGTTGTTGTAGATAAATGGCCCGTGCTACTGTTCCGTTGAATTCTAATGCGTTCCTAGAGAAAGCTAAGTTGAAAGATGATGGTAGCAACTACACGGACTCGGTCCGTAACTTGAGGATTATCCTCATTACGGCACATAAGAATTACGTCCTGGAAGCACCGCTAGGTGCAAGACCCGCTGCTGGAGCAACGCGGGACATTGTGTATGCCTGGCAGAGCAAAGCTGGCGACTACTCGATAGTTCAGTGTGCCATGCTTTACGGCTTAGAAACGGGACTTCAACGACGTTTTGAACGTCATGGAGCATATGAGATGTTCCAGGAGTTGAAGTTAATATTTCAAGCAAATGTCCGGATCGAGAGATACGAAGTCTCCAATAAGTTCTATAGCTGCAAAATGGAGGAGAATAGTTCTGTGAGTGAACATATACTCAGAATGTCTGGGTACCACAACCACTTGACTCAACTGGGAGTTAATCTTCCTGTTGATAGTGTCATTGACAGAGTTCTTCAATCACTGCCACCAAGCTACAAAAGCTTCATGATGAACTATAATATGCAAGGGATGGATAAGAAAATTCCTGAGCTTTTCGTGAAGCTAAAGGCTGCGGAGGTAGAAATAAGGAAGGAGCATCAAGTGTTGATGGTCAACAAGACCACTAGTTTCAAGGAGAAGGCAAAGGGAAGAAGGGGAACTTCAAGAAGAATAACAAGCAAGTTGCTGCTCAAGTGAAGAAGCCCAAGTCTGGACCTAAGCGTTAGATTAAGTGCTTCTACTTCAAAGGGACTAGTCACTGGAAGCGGAACTGCCCCAAGTATTTGGTGGATATGAAGGATGGAAAAGTGGAAGGTATATTTGATATACATGTTATTGATGTGTACCTTACTAATGCTCGTAGTAGTGCCTGGGTATTTGATGCTGGTTCTGTTGCTCATATTTGCAACTCGAAACAGGGGCTACGGATTAAGCGAAGATTGGCTAAGGACGAGGTGACGATGCACGTGGGAAATGGTTCCAAAGTCGATGTGATCGCCATCGGCACGCTACCTCTACATCTATCGTCGGGATTAGTTTTAGACCTGAATAATTGTTATTTGGTGTCAGCGTTAAGCATGAACATTATATCTGGATCTTGTTTGATGCGACACAGTTATTCATTTAAATCAGAGAATAATGGTTGTTCTATTTATATGATTAATATCTTTTATGGTCATGCACCCTCAATGAGTGGTCTATTTTTATTGAATCTCGATAGTAGTGATACACATATTCATAGTATTGAAGCCAAAAGATATAAGTAGTGCAACTTATCTGTGGCACTGGCGTTTAGGTCATATTGGAGTAAAGCGCATGAAGAAATTACATGCTGATGGGCTTTTGGAATCACTTGATTATGAATCACTTGATACTTGCGAACCATGCCTCATGGGCAAGATGACTAAGACTCCGTTCTCTGGAACAATGGAGTGAGCAACAGACTTGTTGGAAATAATACATACTGATGTATGCGGTCCGATGAGTGTTGATGCTCGTGGCAGGTACCGTTATTTTCTGACCTTCACAGATGATTTATGCAGATATGGGTATATCTACTTGATAAAACATAAGTATGAAACATTTGAAAAGTTCAAAGAATTTCAGAGTGAAGTGGAAAATCATCGTAATAAGAAAATAAAGTTTCGACGGTATGATCGTGGAGGTGAATATTTGAGTTACGAGTTTGGTCATCATTTGAAACAATGCGGAATAGTTTCCCAACTCACGCCACCCAGAACACCACAGTGTAATGGTGTATCTGAACGTCGTAACCGCACTTTATTAGATATGGTGTGATCTATGATGTCTCTTACTGATTTACCACTATCGTCTTGGGGTTATGCTTTAGAGATGGCTGCATTCACATTAAATAGGGCACCATCTAAATCTGTTGAGACGACACCATATGAACTGTAGTTTGGCAAGAAACCCAAGTTGTTGTTTCTTAAAGTTTGGGGTTGCGATGCTTATGTGAAAAAGCTTCAACCTGATAAGCTCGAACCCAAATCGGAGAAATGTGTCTTCATAGGATACCCAAAGGAAACTGTTGCGTACACCTTCTATCACAGATCCGAAGGCAAGATATTCGTTGCTAAGAATGGATCCTTTCTAGAGAAGGAGTTTCTCTCGAAAGAATTGAGTGGGAGGAAAGTAGAACTTGATTAGGTAACCATACCTACTCCCTTATTGGGAAGTAGTTCATCACAGAAATCAGTTCCAGTGATTCCTACACCAATTAGTGAGGAAGCTAATGATGACGATCATGAAACTTCTGATCAAGTTACTACCGAACCTCGTAGGTCAACTAGAGTAAGATCTGCACCAGAGTGGTACGGTAAACCTGTTCTGGAGGTCATGTTACTTGACCATGACGAACCTATGAACTATGAGGAAGCGATTATGAGCCCAGATTCCGTGAAATGGCTTGAGGCCATGAAATCTAAGATGGGATCCATGTATGAGAACAAAGTGTGGACTTTGGTTGACTTGCCCGTTGATTGGCAAGCCATAGAGAATAAATGGATCTTCAAGAAGAAGACTGACGCTAACGGTAATGTTACTGTCTACAAAGCTCGACTTGTTGCGAAAGGTTTTAGACAAGTTCAAGGAGTTGACATGAGACATTCTCACCTGTAGTGATGCTTTAGTCCGTCTGAATCATGTTAGCAATTGCCGCATTTTATGATTATGAAATTTGTCAAATGGATGTCAAAACTGCATTCCTTAATGGATATCTTAAGGAAGAGTTGTATATGATGCAACCAGAAGGTTTTGTTGGTCCAAAAGGTGCTAACAAAAGTGTGAAAGCTCCAGCGATCCATTTATGGACTGGTGCAAGCATCTCGGAGTTGGAATATACGCTTTGATAGTGTGATCAAAGCATATGGTTTTATACAGACTTCTGGAGAAGCCTGTATTTACAAGAAAGTGAGAGGGAGCTCTGTAGCATTTCTGATATTATATGTGGATGACATATTGTTGATCGGAAATGATACTGAATTTCTGGATAACATAAAAGGATACTTGAATAAGAATTTTTCAATGAAAGACCTCGGTGAAGCTGCTTATATATTGGGCATCAAGATCTATAGAGATAGATCAAGACGCTTAATTGGAATTTCACAAAGAACATACCTTGATAAAGTTTTGAAGAAGTTCAAAATGGATCAAGCAAAGAAAGGGTTCTTGCTTGTGTTACAAGGTGTGAAGTTGAGTCAGACTCAATGCCCGACCACTGCAGAAGATAGAGAGAAAATGAAAGCCATTCCCTATGCTTCAGCCATAGGGTTCTATCATGTATGCAATGCTGTGTACCAGACTTGATGTGTGCCTTGCTATTAGTTTACTAGGGATGTACCAAAGTAATCCAGGAGTGGATCACTGGACAGCGGTCAAAAACATCCTAAAATACCTTAAAAGGACTAAGGATATGTTTCCCGTTTATGGAGGTGACAAAGAGCTTGTCGTAAATGGTTACGTCGATGCAAGCTTTGACACTAATCCAGATGACTCTAAGTCACGAACAGGATACGTATTTATATTGAATGGAGGAGCTGTAAGTTGGTGCAGTTCCAAGCAGAGCGTCGTGGCGGGATCTACGTGTGAAGAGGAGTACATAGCTACTTTGGAAGCAGCAAATGAAGGAGTCTAGATGAAGGAGCTCATATCCGATCTAGGTGTCATACCTAGTGCATCGGGTCCAATGAAAATCTTTTGTCAAAATACTTGTGCAATTGCCTTGGTAAAGGAATCCAAATTTCATAAGAGAACCAAGCACATCAAGAGACGCTTCAATTCCATCCGCGATCAAGTCAAGGAGGGAGACATAGAGATTTGCAAGATACATACGGATCTGAATGTTGCAGACCCGTTGACTAAGCCTCTCTCACGAGCAAAACATGATCAACACCAAGACTCCATGGGTGTTAGAATCATTACTATGTAATCTAGATTATTGACTCTAGTGCAAGTGGGAGACTCAAGGTAATATGCTCTAGAGGCAATAATAAAGTTGTTATTTATATTTCCTTATATCATGATAAATGTTTATTATTCATGCTAGAATTGTATTAACTGGAAACTTAGTACATGGGTGAATACATAGACAAACAGAGTGTCCCTAGTATGCCTCTACTAGACTAGCTCGTTAATCAAAGATGGTTAAGTTTCGTAGCTGTAGACATGTGTTGTAATTTGATAAACAGGATCACATCATTAGAGAATGATGTGATGGACAAGACCCATCCGTTAGCTTAGCACTATGATCGTTTAGTTTATTGCTATTGCTTTCTTCATGACTTATACATGTTCCTATGACTATGAGATTATGCAACTCCCGAATACCGGAGGAAAACTTCGTGTGCTATCAAACATCACAACATAACTGGGTGACTATAATGATACTCTATAGGTGTCTCCAATGGTGTTTGTTCAGTTGGCATAGATCGAGATTAGGATTTGTCACTCCGATTGTCGGAGAGGTATCTCTGGGCCCTCTCGGTAATGCACATCACTATAAGCCTTGCAAGCAATGTGACTAATAAGTCAGTTGCGCGATGATGCATTACAGCACGAGTAAAGAGACTTGTCGGTAACGAGATTGAACTAGGTATGGTGATACCGATGACCGAATCTCGGGCAAGTAACATACCGATGACAAAGGGAACTATGTATGTTGTTGTGCAGTTTGACCGATAAAGTTCTTCGTAGAATATGTAGGAGCCAATATGAACATCCAGGTTCTGCTACTGGTTATTGACCAGAGATGTGTCTCGGTCATGTCTACATAGTTCTCGAACCCGTAGGGTCCGCACGCTTAACATTCGATGACGATTCATATTATGAGTTTATGTGATTTGATGTACCGAAGGTTGTTCAAAGTCCCGGATGAGATCACGGACATGACAAGGAGCCTCGAAATGATCGAGACATAGAGATTCATATATCGGAAGGCTACATTTGGACAACGGAATGGTTCGGGTCGTTTCGGAGTACCGGGGGTTACCGGAACCCCCCCCCCCCCCCTCGGGAAGTTATTGGGCCTCATGGGCCTAGTGGTGGAAGAGAGGAGGCAGTCGAAGGTGTGGAGCGCGCCCCCCATAGCCCAAACCGAATTGGACTAGGGCTAGGGGGGCCGGCCCCCCTTTCCTTCTCTTATTCCTCTCCTTCCTTCTTCTCCTAGTTGGACTAGGAAAGGGGGACCTACTCCTACTAGGAGTAGGAATCCCCCCTTGGGCGCGCCCCTTGTGGTCGGCCCTCCTCCTCCTCCCCTCCTTTATATACGGGGGAGGGGGCACCCCATAGACACACATGTTGATCTTTAGTCGTGTGCGGTGCCCCCCTCCATAGTTTTCCACCTCGGTCATATTGTCGTAGTGCTTAGGCGAAGCCCTGCATCAGTAACTTCATCATCACCATCACCACGCCGTCGTGCTGACGAAACGCTCCCTCGGCCTCAGCTGGATCTAGAGTTCGAGGGATGTCACCGAGCTGAACGTGTGCAGATCACGGAGGTGCCGTGCATTCGGTACTTGATCGGTTGGATCGCGAAGATGTTTGAGTTCATCACCTGCGTTACTAAACGCTTCTGCTTTCAGTCTACGAGGGTACATGGACACACTCTCCCCGCTCGTTGCTATGCTTCTCCTAGATAGATCTTGTGTGATCGTAGGATTTTTTTTTTAAATACTACGTTCCCAACATTATGAATCTGAAGTTATTTGGTGTTATTTTAGTACGAACTCTTGGATAGATCGATCGGAAAGAATAGCTTCGAGGTGGTTTCATACCCTACAAACGATTTCTTCGTATGTTCTCCGCTAGATAGGAACTTTGGAGTGATTCTTCGTCGCACTTTGAGGGGTGGTTATATGATCCAATTATATTAGCATTGTTGAGAGATTGCACTAGGGAAAGTACAGACCCTAGGCCTCATTTTGAAGCATTGCAATACCATTTTTGCTCTGTTTTATCAATTGCTACCTTGCTGTTTTTATTTATTCATATTATAAAAATATATTTCTACCATCAATATTACACTTTTATCACCATCTCTTCGCGGAACTAGTGCACCTATACAATTTGCCATTGTATCGGGTGTGTTGGAGACACAAGAGATTTCTTGTATTTGGTTGAGGGTTGTTTTAGAGAGACCATCTTCATCCTACACCTCCCACAGATTGATAAACCTTAGGTCATCCACTTGAGGGAAAATTTCTACTGTCCTACAAAACTCTGCGCTTGGAGGCCCAACACGAGTCTACAAGAATAAAGTTGCATAGTAGACATCTAACTCTTTTATGGCGCCGTTGCCGGGGAGGTGAGTGCTTGAAGGTATATCTTTAGATCTTGCAATTGAATCTTTTAGTTTCTTGTTTTATCAGTAGTTTGTTTTATAAAAAGAAAACTACATAAAAAAGGAATTGAGGTTGCATCATATTATTGATAATCTTTATAATATCTTTCTTGAAAATGATGGGTCAGAAAATTGTGCTCAATTGTTAGAAGAAGAAGTCAATAAAATGTTTGGCACAAAATATTTGAATGATGAGCATGATTGCAATGTTGTTAGTATGAATTCCTTGAGTATCCAAAATGCTAATAATGATTGCATAAGTCATGACAAAAATGTTTCTTATACGCATGCCAATTTTTGTGGAGTGGAAAGACTTTGTGAAGACGTGCCTTATAGGGAAGATAGATTTTGTAAGAAGCATAAGCATGATAGAACAAATTCTTTGCTCAAAGTGATAGATGAATGTGCTACAAAATTATGCTCTCTTTGTCCTATTACTTGTGAACTTTGCTATAAAGTTGGTTACCTTAATTTCCAATGCATGCTTTTTCATGATCGAATCGTGTCCAAATATTGCAATAACTTGATCACCCTTGAACTTTATAATGAGCTTTGTCTATTTTTGGGGAGTGAAGAATTGACACATAAAAATAGTTGGTTTGAAGTATTCATTCTCACGGATAACATTGAAGCTAAGCTAGTAAATATCTATATGTTTTGCATGGTAAATTGCAATGAGAATGCTTATATTACCAACTATAGAAATATGGGGAAACCAATAGAATATAAAAGGAACACTAATGAAAGGGTAAATATTTCCACTTTCCGTCCTATTGTCTCTCATGATGAAATATGTGACGAGGAGGAGCTCCCTATTCAACCAATCTCATCAATAAGAAGCTTGAAAAAATTAATTAAACACACACGTGATGTGGTGAAGAAGAAGAAAATAAGAAAGAATAGAGGTAAAAAGGTATCTCTCCCAAATAATGTTTCTCCTATTGTTGCTGTGCCTCATGAAAATGAATCAAAAATAATTGTGGAAGATGATGCACTTCATGATGATATTGCTTCTATGTCTTATGGCACGATGTCCGAGAGCACTATTGATGATGATTTTGTTATGCCTATTGTTTGATGTGATGATTATGATTTAATACTTCTTATAATCTTGGAAATCTTTTTGGCACCAACTTGAGAAATTATGATGATAGCAATTGTTATACCGTTGATGTTATTCATACTTTTAATGATGAGAGTTATTATGTTTATGATATGCCAAGCCACAGGCTTGGGGATGCTTTGTTTGATGCGAATGACATATTTGAGAATTTATTTGCTGCAATTAACGTTTGTTCCAAGCTTGGGGATAATATGCTTAATGATGATGATCTTTTTAGTCCCCCTACTTTGAATGATCAAATTTGTTATGATGATTTCATGCGTCCTATCTATGATGAGAAAAAAGTTGCTACTTATGATGATTATTGTGATGATTCTTATGTTATAAAAAGTAGTGATAATTATTGTCATAATTTTGAATATCCCTTTACTGAACATTACTCTTTTAATGTGGAAACAATTTATAGTATTCGAGTTTCATATGATACTCCTACTATTGTGAATGAGAATAAAATTGCTTATATGGAGAGTAATAAATTTTCTATGCTTTTGGATCATGAAAAGAATGCTTTATGTGATGGTTATATTGATGAATCTACTCATGATGATAATGAAGTTTATTATGAGAGAGGAACTTATGATTCATGATGCTCTATTTATGTTTCAATTCTTATCTTTTATGCGAGCATCATTGAAATCATCTTGCCTAGCTAAAAAGCATTACAGAAAAGCGCTTGTTGGGAGAGAACCCAAGACTTTTACCTACTATTTTTATGTGTTCACATGATCATGCTACTGTAGTAATCATGTTTTACTGCTTTTGTTTCAAGAAAGTACCAAGTAAAGTCTTTGGGATAGCGTGGACGATAGTTGACTTGATTCTGTCCAAAAACAGAAACTTTTGCGCTCAGTCCAGGAATTTTCAAAATTCACTGGAATGTTCTTTTGATCTGATTTTTTTACAGGTGATAAATATACAAATTATCTATGTTGTACTATTTTTTCAGAATCTTTGGAGTAACAGAAGTATGGTTGGATTACAGATTAATTCAGACTTTTCTGTTTTTGACCGATTCTGTTTTCAATGCATAGTTTGCTTGTTTCCTAGTTTCTATTGCTTATATCTCTCAATATAAATTGTGGAAATGACATGCTACAGTAGGCATTGTGTGGAAACAATTATGAATCTTGTCTTTAACAGTACCAAAGTGAAATGGTTTGCTCTTTATCATAGTAACCTATCTCACGAAGTTCCGTTAAGTTTTGTGTGATTGAAGTTTTCAAGTTTTGGGTGAGATGTCGATATGAAGAGAATAAGGAGTAACAAGACCCTAAGCTTGGGGATGCCCAAGGCAGCCCAAGGTAACATTCAAGGAATATCCAAGCAACTAAGCTTGGGGATGCCCCGGAAGGGATCCCCTCTTTCGTCTCCAACATTATCGGTAACCTCACTTGGAGCTATGTTTTCATTCATCACATGATATGAGTTTTACTTGGAGCATCATTTTATTTTGTTAGGAGTTGCTTGCTATTATTTAGAATAATGTTTTGCATCTTTCTTTTCAATAAATGTCAAGGATAGCCTTTGCCATGTTTATTTTAAAAGTCTATATGTTGCTGTTTCAAAACAGAAAGTTTATCGATGTTGCAATAATTCCCCAGAAAAGTCAGAATGTGATAATGTAACATCCCAAATTTTGGAATGTTAATATAATTAATTGAATTGTTTGTTTGTTTGCTTGAGTGAATTAAACTTGAGTGAAATTTGAACCTTTTCAAAAACTTTTGAATGAGAGGGAATAAAATGACTTTCCCCTTCTCCGGTAAATTCAAATTCATCCTATTAAAATCAATGAGAGAAGATGACATGACTTCTTCAACTATAAAGAATTTGAACGGAGTTTTGCAATTTAATTCTTTCAAATATTTGCACTTGCTTCTCTATTTTTCTTCCCCAAGAAATACCCCGAAAAATAAATTCTTGCAAGCAAGAAAGAGCGGAGGAAAATGACCCTCCAAAATCAGGGGCATTTTTGAAAATATTTGAGCCAAGAAAAACCAAAGTTTTTATTTAAAAATTATTTGCAAAAAGAAATAAAGCCTTTAGGGATTTTCTGAAAAACATTTTTTAAGTTTTTATTTTGGCCGTGGAATAATGCTCATCATCTACATTTTATTTTTCTGATAATTTTAGTATATAAAAACTCTTTATTCCGAATTGATTTGATTTCCCTTTTTATTATTTTAGTTTCCTAATTTTAAAAATAGGAATGGAATCATTTTTATTAGGAAAAACCTGGCCCATTAAGCACTTTCCTATTCTAGCCCAACAAGAGATCATCTCCTTCCTCTGTTTCCTCTCATGTTACAGAAGCTTTCCATGTCCATGGAGACAGGAAATCTCCACCTTCCCGATCTCCCTCGTCTTTCCATCCCAGCGCCTCCCGAGACCGCCTATAAAACCCCTCCTCTCCTCGCTCCATTTTTCCCATCACCACGCCCCCTCCCTGCCCGTAGCCTTCTCGCCACCGTCCTCCTTTTCCTGCCAAGAACGCCACCAGAGCTCTCCTGAACCTCCCATCGCCCAGCGCCACCTCCCCAAGCGCCGACCCCTCCTCCGCCACCCCCACCCTCGCCGGGCGACCTCGCCCCCCGAGCAGCCTCCACATCGCCGTCTCCTTCCTGCCATCTCTGCCTCACGTCAGTAACTCCGTTTTCGTTTTCAGATTTATTTCCGTAACAGATTTAGTTCCGTTCTTGTTTAGCTTATAACTTTTGATCTAGAAGTCTAATGATGCTGATTATTTTTGCGTTAGATCACAATTTTCTTGTAGTTTCCAAAAATATATAATTTGTCTATGTTTGGATTTATAAAAATTGAGTTAGATCAGATTTGAATTAAAGCTTGTTTTGCTTATTCGGGAGTTTAAAATAGATTTTTATTTGATTCTTTTTCTACTGATCACTAGTGATCATATTTACCAGTGGTAAAACTTCAAATTTTTTGAGTATTTTAGCTTATTGTTTCATGTAAAACAAATTCTGTTTTAGTTCTATTCAATTATAGCTACTTCTTTTCTATAGTTGTTTTTAAATTATTTTATTTTATATTTCAGAAAGTTTATGTTTGGTTTCTATTAGTTAAACAGTAGGTGTTCAACAAGTTTTTATATTTATTTTTATTTTGTTATCGTGAAATCAATTCAAGTTCGCTAATAACTTGCAATGGATTTCTCTCTGTTTTAACTCCCAATTGAAAATACTTTCAAAATAGCTTTATGAAAAAAATACTTTATTTTTTTTGTCTTAACCAAATTTATATTTTATTCTCTGTTATTTTAGTGTTTTATTTTCCGTTAGACAAAACTATTTTTGTGAATGTTGTAGAAGAAGACTCCCTAGTTTTATTTGAAGTTCCTTGGATTCTTATTCGCTCTCTCTTTTGTTTTGATTGTTAGTGTGAGTGCTTATGTGAATGATATGTTTGTTATATAGATTTCATCGAGAGTGACGAGTAGTCTATCAAGTTATTTCTTGAGAACGATAATTCTTCTTCGTCAACATCACCGAGCAAGTTCACTTTGACCATGCTTTCATACCTATGTTTTATTGCATTTAGTGACATCCTTGCAACCACCCCTCAAGAGTGTTATTGAATCCTTGTAGTTGAGTAGTATGCATGAGGTAGGAACCCTTCCCCCTGTTACCAAGCCCGGACGATATTTTATTTTAATGCTACGCTATAGTAGACGGGTTTGGTATGAGTGCTCGGAGTGGTGTGAGAATTGAGGATTCTCGTCAATGACGACAACTCCATGATGGAATCTGCAAGGACTGCATCTTCAAGACCTCAAGACTTCAAGACTCGAGACAGGATTTCAATACACACTCTTGGGTGAAGGACGGTTGACGGGCACCTGGAGAACCCAAAGGTTGGCGGGATGCATGGAGAAGCGCCATGACATCTTGCGAAAGCTTCACCCAGACTCAAAGAGACGGAAGAATACTTCATGCCCGGAAGCTTACCTGCAACCGCAAGTCATTATGGCCTCTGGCTTGGTTGACCTTAGTTGTGACTCTGGCTGGGGCGGTACTAGCAGATGTAGAACTACGGTAGGATGGGTTGAGTACCGGACGGTGGTCGAGGAACTCTTTGGAAGACCATGTTTGGTCATCTTGTTCTCAAACATTCGAAGTGCGAGAACGTAAAGAGAGGATCGAATCTTGCGGGTAAAGTGTACAAACCTCTGCAGAGGGTTTATAACCTAATCGATTAGCCGTGTCCCCGGTTACGGACAAATTGAGCATCTGGACTTGGATCTATCTCGGAACTCTCAACACCGGACTGATAACTTAATTGTGGGCAACTTATGATGATTTGGGCTATGAGACATCGGTTGGCGGAACCATGTCATGACAGAAAAACTCCATAGTACAGACTTCATTATTCCTTTGATGTAGGTAAAATAAAACTAGCTTTTACGCAAAACAAAACTCAGATCTGAGCCACAAAGCCATACTGCATATAGTATAGTTTATCATCTGTTTTCTCTTATTGTGATCTTGCCGGTACATTCAATGTACTGACCTACACGGCTGCAACGTATCATGTTGCAGATATTTCCTCGACGAGTAAGAGTTACGATACAGGGTTACGGTCTACACTCAACCTGCCGATGGCGTTGATGGGACTCCACACCCGTTTGATTGTTTCCGCTGATTATTATGAGGTATATATCATTTTACGTTATTTATACATGTGATTGCACTTTGATATATACATTGATGTACTGTGTGTGCCAAGATACTGATCCGAGGATGGCACAAGAATACGTAGGCTTGACCGTCTGAGGTCGGGTCGCTACAGAGATGGTATCAGAGCACATGTTGACTGTAGGACATGACCCTAGAAACCGGAAAGCCCTAGGACAGGAAATTTCTAAAACTTTATTTTCAAAAAGACTCTTACTCCTCATCTTTTCAGATTTTATCAAATAGACACTCTCACCTCAAATAGTTAGAATATACCCCTTTCCTTTTTGACCACACGGAGGATCAACTGAAGACGCTCCAAGAAGGATTAGAGAACTGATGACCACTTCAGAGTAAAAAAGGATTTCACCATGTATTAGAAGAATTGAAGTACAACAGTTGGAGACTCCGATGATTTGAAGAATCTAAAGAAATATTTGACCTTTAGAAGACCAAACCCCTGTTATACACTTACGTTAGATGCGATGATTTGTGAGCCGTCCTTTGTTTGATGTTTTTCCGACAGCCCCAAAAATAAAACCTGTTTCTTCAAAAACTAATGTTTGTATTGTGTGTATATCCCTCCCCACCTCTCTCTCATCTCACCCTAAAACCCTTGAACCCCGTAGATGATGAATGAAGTTGGACTGATATTCTCTGGACCGAAGACTCAGCCCGAGGCGAGCTATGGATGCGAACATGGAAAATCACTTGGAGCAATTTGGTTTCAAGGAAGTATGAGGTTCAATATGCTCTTCAATACCTTACAGAAAAGTGCTGCAACCTGGTGGAACATGCACCAAGCCATACAGGATTTAATGGAGCAAGAACTTGGGAGGAATTCAAGAAGACACTGTTGAAATCACGCCTTATCCGGAAGCACAATGATGCACCAAGAAGTAAACCTTGTGCTCGCAAGATTTGCGGAGAAATAGGACACACCGGGAGGAACACAAAGATGGATGCCCTCATTGTGAGGAGAAACACCCAGCTAAGGAATGCCCAACTAGCGTGTGACTTGCTTCCTGTGTGAAGGAACCACCCACTACCCGGTGCGGTGTCACATTTACTCCACGGTGCAACAAACTATTCAACCAGGAAGATGGAATGAAACAAGCCCTCAAGGAAGATCTAGAAGAACCAGAATGATGAAAGTGTTGAAGACCTGGATGGAGAAGGTCTCAACAGATTTTACTCCAATGCCTGCTATTCATGTGGAGAAGAAGGACATTTTCACAAGATTGCACCAAGGAAAGAAAGGAGTATCCAGGATATTTCCGACAGCAGAAGTGAAGTTTGACCCCGGAGATAGAAACTCGATCATTACAGAGAAATCCAGAAGAGAAAAGGAAGGCAACCCGAGAGCAACACAATTTTTGCAAAGAAGGACTTGAGTCATATCACCTGTTACAGTGCAAGGATTTAGGTCATTACGCTAGTAAATGCCGAAAAAGAAGCCAAGAATCCAAGGAGCCCGCATAATCACAAAGAAGCCCGAGACATGTCGAAGTCATTTGTTTTCGCTGCAAGGAGGCGGGACATTATGCTATTAAATGTCCCGACAAGATGAAAGCTGGAGTTGAGTAGTTGGAATTTTGATATGGATAATAAGAGTAGTAGAAAGCAATTTCCTTTTCATGAGCTCAATGAGTTGAGTTATGTAATAGATTTCTCAGAGTTTGTAATAGTTCATGACTCAATAAAGTTGTAATGTCACATGCTGAAAAGCTTTAAGGAGTTGCCATGTTTTATCTTGGAAATTAATATTTTTGATGAACATGGAAGAAAGTGAGTTGTGATGCATAAACAGGAAATTGGAAATTGAGTTTGAAGTTCTATTTGGATGATATGAATGTATGCCCCAGGAGATAAGTACCTTAATTCTAAGCATCATTTCTGTTCCACAACTGCAGATGACGACCCTTTACGAGTCTTTCCTTAAAGGTCCGGAAACCATCATGACCCTGATAAGTGATCATGATTACCCGAAGATCCTGAAGGACATGATGAAGCATATTCACCTTGAAGGAGATGCAGTCTACAAAGGCTACCCCTTCATGCATAAGGGAGTGGAACTTTGGTATGTGGAGGTACACCTCCACCATTTGAAAGGAGTTTGCCAAAAAATGATGGGGCAGTACTTTTTCATTTCACGTGTGCCACAAGCAACTTTCTTCGATGCTGTTCGTGAAGAAGCCATGGAAGCCATACGTCAGATCGAGAAATACTAGAAGCAAGACTCCGTTATACTCAGGAATACCTAAGCGAAGTGCATCTTGAGATGATGGAGGTGAAGCTCAAGGCCACCACAATGAAACAGAAGATTGAAGAATTCAAGGCACATGTCGCCCAATTCCATGGGGATCAAGGATCCTCAAGGAGGAAAATGAATAAAGTTGGAAGTAATGTCGACCATACCGAACCATGTGGGTGGCAGCATTTGTAATAAACTTTTGGAATTTGGATTCATGAAAATGATTAAGGATGTAATGAAAGATTGATATGAGAATAATGAGATGTTATGGATAAACTTGTGCATTTATTTTGGTCATAGTACTCTGTAAAACCACAGGATCAATGAAGAAAGAAATGTGTTATCCATGACGGTCCATAGAAGGAAGCTGAACAAAATAAGTTGAAATTTTGCTTTTGATATGATGGTATGAAGAAACAGAGTACTACTGGATTTAAGGAGGTGTAACAAGAGAGTTACTCCAAGGATGAGTTAAAGCTGCACTAGTGTTGAAGTGGGCCATAACCCACAGGCCCAGGATTTTGAGAAGGAACCGTTGTAACCTTGATAAAGGAATACACTTGGATGAAGCAGTGATCAAATCAGCATACGTTCCGTAGGAGGTTACGCAAAAACCTAAGAGTGGTAAAGTAACGATAGATGTTTTGTTTGGCTTGCAGAAACCATGGATTTACTCGAAACCAGTTCGGGAACAAGAGAAATTTCTGTAGTGCTGGTGAGAATGCCCAAGTGTTAGAATACGTGATTCGATATTTACGTATGTGGTAATGGTTCAAGTACGGGATGGATTGGCCCCTATACCGGAGACTTCTATCATGAACTATCATATGTTGATGGAAAATCAGAGAGCCTTGAAAAACTTAGAAGAGTGTCGACGCGATAAGCCATAAAACCATAAAATGGTAGGACGATGGAACCCCATTACAGGCAACCGCTGCCAAGCGAGGTTATACGGTGAGGTTCAACCCAGACCCGTTTTTGCAGGAGAAAACCATAAATTGTAGACCACCATGAGTGTTTCGATAGTTGTTTAGAATGGACACACCCATCAGCTAAGAAGATCCGGTCTCGGACGAACTTCAACTTTGACGAACCGACCCAAGCTTTTGAGGAAAACTCTATGCTTCGATGTAAGAGCTTTAATGAAGGAGCTATTGTAAGATATGTGAAGAGACATACATTGTCAGCCCTCCGGAGGAAATATCTGAGTTTATTGGAACCATGACCTTGTTTTTAAGTGTGGTAGCACCCCGACCTTCGACCAAGACATTTTCTAGAAGACCCCAACCCTAACCTTTTCTTGTTAGTTTCTTGAATCTCGAGGACTAGATTCATTTTAAGTGTGGTAGGTTTGTAACATCCCAAATTTTGGAATGTTAATATAATTAATTGAATTGTTTGTTTGTTTGCTTGAGTGATATAAACTTGAGTGAAATTTGAACCTTTTCAAAACTTTTGAATGAGAGGAATAAAATGACTTTCCCTTCTCCGTAAATTCAAATTCATCCTATTAAAATCAATGAGAGAAGATGACATGACTTCTTCAACTATAAAGAATTTGAACGGAGTTTTGCAATTTAATTCTTTCAAATATTGCACTTGCTTCTCTATTTTCTTCCCAAGAAATACCCGAAAATAAATTCTTGCAAGCAAGAAAGAGCGGAGGAAAATGACCCTCCAAAATCAGGGGCATTTTGAAAATATTTGAGCCAAGAAAACCAAAGTTTTTATTTAAAAATTATTTGCAAAAAGAAATAAAGCCTTTAGGGATTTTCTGAAAAACATTTTTTTAAGTTTTTATTTTGGCCGTGGAATAATGCTCATCATCTACATTTTATTTTTCTGATAATTTTAGTATATAAAACTCTTTATTCGAATTGATTTGATTTCCTTTTATTGTTTTAGTTTCCTAATTTTAAAAATAGGAATGGAATCGTTTTATTAGGAAAAACCTGGCCCATTAAGCACTTTCCTATTCTAGCCCAACAAGAGATCATCTCCTTCCTCTGCTTTCCTCTCATGTTACTGAAGCTTTCCATGTCCATGGAGACAGAAATCTCCACCTTCCCGATCTCCTCGTCTTTCCATCCCAGCGCCTCCCGAGACCGCCTATAAAACCCCTCCCTCTCCTTGTTACATTTTTCCCATCACCACGCCTCCCTGCCCGTAGCCTTCTCGCCACCGTCCTCCTTTTCCTGCCTAGAACGCCACCAGAGCTCTCCTGGAACCTCCCATCGCCCAGCGCCACCTCCCCAAGCGCCGACCCCTCCTCCGCCACCCCACCCTTGCCGGCGACCTCGCCCCCTGCCGAGCAGCCCTCCACATCGCCGTCTCCTTCCTGCCATCTCTGCCTCACGTCAGGTAACTCCGTTTTCGTTTTCAGATTTATTTCCGTAACAGATTTAGTTCCGTTCTTGTTTAGCTTATAACTTTTGATCTAGAAGTCCAATGATGCTGATTCTTTCATGCGTTAGATCACAATTTTCTTGTAGTTTCCAAAATATATAATTTGTCTATGTTTGGATTTATAAAAATTGAGTTAGATCAGATTTGAATTAAAGCTTGTTTTGCTTATTCGGGAGTTTAAAATAGATTTTATTTGATTCTTTTTCTACTGATCACTAGTGATCATATTTACCAGTGGTAAAAACTTCAAATTTTTTGAGTATTTTAGCTTATTGTTTCATGTAAAACAAATTCTGTTTTAGTTCTATTCAATTATAGCTACTTCTTTTCTATAGTTGTTTTTAAATTATTTTATTTTATATTTCAGAAAGTTTATGTTTGGTTTCTATTAGTTAAACAGTAGGTGTTCAACAAGTTTTATATTTATTTTTATTTTTTATCGTGAAATCAATTCAAGTTCGCTAATAACTTGCAATGGATTTCTCTACTGTTTTAACTCCCAATTGAAAATACTTTCAAAATAGCTTTATGAAAAAAATACTTTATTTTTTTGTCTTAACCAAATTTATATTTTATTCTCTGTTATTTTAGTGTTTTATTTTCCGTTAGACAAAACTATTTTTGTGAATGTTGTAGAAGAAGACTCCTAGTTTTATTTGAAGTTCCTTCGATTCTTATTCGCTCTCTCTTTTGTTTTGATTGTTAGTGTGAGTGCTTATGTGAATGATATGTTTGTTATATAGATTTCATCGAGAGTGACGAGTAGTCTATCAAGTTATTTCTTGAGAACGATAATTCTTCTTCGTCAACATCACCAGGCAAGTTCACTTTGACCATGCTTTCATACCTATGTTTTATTGCATTTAGTGACATCTTTGCAACCACCCCTCAGTAGTGTTATTGAATCCTTGTAGTTGAGTAGTATGCATGAGGTAGGAACCCTTCCCCCTGTTACCAAGCCCGGGACGATATTTTATTTTAATGCTACGCTATAGTAGACGGGGTTTGGTATGAGTGCTCGGGAGTGGTGTGAGAATGGAGGATTCTACGTCAATGACGACAACTCCATGATGGAATCTGCAAGGACTGCATCTTCAAGACCTCAAGACTTCAAGACTCGAGACAGGATTTCAATACACACTACTGGGTGAAGGACGGTTGACGGGCACCCTGGAGAACCCAGTGGTTGGCCGGGATGCATGGAGAAGCGCCATGACATCTTGCGGAAAGCTTCACCCAGACTCAAAGAGACGGAAGAATACTTCATGCCCGGAAGCTTACCTGTGCAACCGCAAGTCATTATGGGCTCTGGCTTGGTTGACCTTAGTTGTGACTCTGGCTGGGACGGTACTAGCAGATGTAGAACTACGGTAGGATGGGTTGAGTACCGGACAGTGGTCAGAGGAACTCTTTGGAAGACCATGTTTCGGTCATCTTGTTCTCAAACATTCTGAAGTGCGAGAACGTAAAGAGAGGGATCGAATCTTGCGGGTAAAGTGTACAAACCTCTGCAGAGGGTTTATAACCTAATCGATTAGCCGTGTCCCCGGTTACGGACAAATTGAGCATCTGGACTTGGATCTATCTCGGAACTCTCAACACCGGACTGATAACTTAATTGTGGGCAACTTATGATGATTTGGGCTATGAGACATCGGTTGGCGGAACCATGTCATGACAGAAAAACTCCATAGTACAGACTTCATTATTCCTTTGATGTAGGTAAAATAAAACTAGCTTTTACGCAAACAAAACTCGATATCTGAGCCACAAAGCCATACCGCATATAGTATAGTTTATCATCTGTTTTCTCTTATTGTGATCTTGCCGGTACATTCAATGTAATTGACCTACACGGCTGCAACGTATCATGTTGCAGATATTTCCTCGACGAGTAAGAGTTACGATACAGGTTACGGTCTACACTCAACCTGCCGATGGCGTTGATGGGACTCCACACCCGCTTGATTGTTTCCGCTGATTATTATGAGGTATATATCATTTTACGTTATTTATACATGTGATTGCACTTTGATATATACATTGATGTCTTGTGTGCCAAAGATACTGATCCGAGGATGGCACAGTAACACAGAGGCTTGACCGTCTGAGGTCGGGTCGCTACAGATAAAATGTTATAACTTTTTGCAAAATAAGCTCTGATAAATTGTCTATAGTGTGGTACATTTTCATAATCTTTGGAGTTTAAGAAGTATTGATACTCTTGCATTCTTTATAGACTGTACTGTTTTTGCAGATTGCTGTTGTGGTTGCATTGTTTGCATATGTGTTCTTGTTTAATGATTCTATTTGCGGATAGGAGTGTTAATATGCAGAGGAATTTAGTATGCAGTGTTAAATAATAATTTTAGTGATTTGCTACAGTAGAGAATGATAAAGTTTTTTGCATTGGTTTATACTAACTTATCTCACGAATTCTTGTTGAGTTTTGTGTGGATGAAGTTTTTAAGATTTAGGGAAACGGTGATATAAAAGGAATTAAGGAGACACAAAAGCTCAAGCTTGGGGATGCCCAAGGCATCCCAAGATAATATTTCAAGAAATCTCAAGCATCTAAGCTTGGGGATGCCCCGGTAGGCATCCCACACCTTGGGTATCCCAAGATAATATTTCAAGAAATCTCAAGCATCTAAGCTTGGGGATGCCCCGGTAGGCATCCCACCTTTCTTCATCAACAATTATCGGTTAGTATCGGTTGAGCCGAAGTTTTTGCTTCTCCACATGAGTTGTGCTATTCTTGGAATGTCATTTTATTTTCATTTTGCTTGTTGTTTTAATAAAATACTTAGATATGAAAGTTTTTAAATAAGAGAGAGTCCTCAAATAGCTACACATTTACATAACTACTCGCTTGATCTTCACTTATATCTTTTTGAAGTAGCTTGTCATTTACTCTTGTGCTTCACTTATATCCTATGAGTAAATTGTTGAATGAATAGCTTCACATTGGGTTTAGAAAGTGAAATCTTTTGAAGCTTGACAATCACAATATTGGTCATACAAGCAATTCATGAATAATTAGTATAAGGAAGAGAGCTTTTGCATACAAATACACTATCTTGGAAATCTTTTGTGATTGTGAGCCCCCATCAAAATATTATATGCCAAAATTGTTGATGTTGGACAAGGAAGACAACGTAATGGTTTATGTTTGTTCATATTCACATAGATGTTATATTGTCATAGATCCTTCAACATGTGGTGCTTGCCCCCCATCTTTGCTAGCCAAAAATTCCGCACCAAGTAGAGATACTACTTGTGCATCCAGAAACCCTTAAACCCAAATCTTAGTTTCAAGAGTCCACCATACCTACCTATGGATTGAGCAAGATCCTTCAAGTAAGTTGTCATCGGTGTAATAAGGCAATAAAAATTGCTTCTAAAAGTGTTAGATCATTTAGTGTAAGAGAAAATTGAGCATTGTACGAACTTGTGATGGCAAAGAATAAAAGCGACAGGTTGCATAATAAAGGTTGCTATCATAAGGGGCAATATAACGTGACATTCTTTTGCACTAAGGGGTTGAGCATACAAACAAATAGCGCATGGCAACCTCTGCTTCCCTCTGCGAAGGGCCTACCCTTTTACTTTTATGTATTTACTTTCATGCAAGAGTCAAAGTCTTTCTCTCTATTCCTTTTTATTTTTCTCTTTCATGTGGTGAGGAAAGATCTAGGCACATATATCCAGTTGGATATGGGTATGATGACCCACAAGTATAGGGGATCTATCATAGTCCTTTCGATAAGTAAGAGTGTCGAACCCAACGAGGAGCAGAAGGAAATGATAAGCGGTTTTCAGCAAGGTATTCTCTGCAAGTACTGAAATAAGTGGTAACAGATAGTTTTGTGATAAGATAATTTGTAACGAGCAACAAGTAACAAAAGTAAATAAAGTGCAGCAAGGTGGCCCAATCCTTTTTTTAGCAAAGGACAAGCCTGGACAAACTCTTATATAAGGAAAAGCGCTCCCGAGGACACATGGGAATTATCTTCAAGCTAGTTTTCATCACGTTCATATGATTCGCGTTCGGTACTTTGATAATTTGATATGTGGGTGGACCGGTGCTTGGGTGCTGCCCTTACTTGTACAAGCATCCCACTTATGATTAACCTTTATTGCAAGCATCCGCAACTACAACAAAAGTATTAAGGTAAACCTAACCATAGCATGAAACATATGGATCCAAGTCAGCCCCTTACGAAGCAACACATAAACTAGGGTTTAAGCTTCTGTCACTCTAGCAACCCATCATCTACTTATTACTTCCCAATGCCTTCCTCTAGGCCCAAATAATGGTGAAGTGTTATGTAGTCGACGTTCACATAACACCACTAGAGGCTAGACAACATACATCTCATCAAAATATCGAACGAATACCAGATTCACATGACTACTAATAGCAAGACTTCTCCCATGTCCTCGGGAACAAACATAACTACTCACAAAACATATTCATGTTCATAATCAGAGGATTAATAATATCCATAATGGATCTGAACATGCGATCTTTCACCAAGTAAACCAACTAGCATCAACTACAAGGAGTAATCAACACTACTAGCAACCTACTAGTACCAATCCCCGACTTGGAGACAAGAATTGGATACAAGAGATGAACTAGGTTTTTGAGACAGGATGGTGCTGGCGAAGATGTTGATGGAGATTGCCCTCTCCTGATGAGAGGAGCGTTGGTGATTACGATGGTGATGATTTCCCCCTCCCGGAGGGAAGTGTCCCCGGCAGAACAGCTCTATCGGAGCCCTAGATTGGTTCCGCCAAGGTTCCGCCTCGTGGCGGCGGAGTTCTGTCCCGAAAGGTTGCTTATGATTTTTTCCTCATCGAAAGACCTCATATAGCAGAACATGGGCATCGGAGAGCCAACAGGGGGCCCACGAGGTAGGGGGGCGCGCCCTGGGGGGTAGGGCGCGCCCCCACCCTCGTGGACAGGTGGGCCCCCCTTTGGTGAACTTCTTCCGCTGGTTATTTTTTATTATTTCCAAAAATTACTTTCGTGGAGTTTCAGGACTTCTGGAGTTGTGCAGAATAGGTCTCTAATATTTGCTCCTTTTCCAGCCTAGAATTCCAGCTGCCGGTATTCTCCCTCCTTATATAAACCTTGTAAAATAAGAGAGAATGGGCATAAGTATTGTGGCATAACATGTAATAACAACCCATAATGCAATAAATATCGATATAAAAGCATGATGAAAAATGGACGTATCAGGGTAGCATGAGTTATTATTATTGACATCACCCTTGAGGTGAATACGTTGGGAGGCAAAATTGTAAGCCCCTATCTTTCTATGCGTCCGGTTGAAACGTTCTTCTCATGTGTATGCGGTCAGTGTTATCAATCATGGAAGACTATATGATGGTTGAGTATGTGGAGCTCTTACTTAGACTCTGTTGAATAAGTTGAATTGCAATTGCTTGATGACTAAGAACATAGGTTATTGAGTTTCGAGAGAACTGATTGTTTGAACCTTAACATGTGAATTAGTTGCTACTTTAAACATGAGAAGTTTTATAAGAAAGAATTGATGTTATGATGCTAGCAAAAGTAATTGAAATTATCATTGATCAAACTTGTGCACTTTGCTAGCCACTAGTGCGCGTCGGTCCTAAACAAGCGGTTTTTTTACCTCTTTCCGCGACGGCATTTGGAACCATCGCCAAGTGAGTGTGTGCGATAGGGTGTCCTTCCCACACGACCCAGAAATCGTCGGGGATAGGCCCTCCTGGGACCCATGCTGGGGCCATGTGCGATCGGGCGAGGCATCGAAACACAATTTTTTCCGTAGGTATGTACATCCCACACGGTGAATCCCAAAAATCATTTTCGTAGGTATGTACATCCCACATGGTAAATCCCAGAAATCATTTCCGTAGGTATGTACATCCCACACGGTGAATCCCAGAAAATCATTTTCGTTCGTATGTATATCACACACAGTCAATCCAAGGAATACGTTTCCGTTCTTATGTACATCCCACATAGTCAATCCAGGGAAAATGTTTCCATTCGGATGTATGTCCCACACAGTTTTATGTATACGCTCGTGTGTGAAAGATGTAACTATCACACACGCTTTGCCTTGGTTAACTGTTTGCTTTCATTAACTACATCACACATGATTTGATGTAGAAAACTGTGTGGCATTGGGCTATCCATCTAAAGCGCTTTTACTCCTAGAACCGTTTGCAAAGGTCCATAACACATTTAGCATGTTTATTAGTTTACCATTAATAATTCCAGTATTACGCAAATTCACATTTCATATCAAATAGTTGTTTGCCAATTTCATATATATATATATATATATATATATATATATATATATATATATATATATATATATATATATATAATAACATCACAAAGACAGAGAGCTACATGAAAACAGCACAATACAACATATAGCTAGTTCAACTTCATAAGAACAATATATTCATTTCCCTAATGGAGATCATCCAGGCTAGTCTTATCCACCTCTGCTTTCAGTTCAGTAAGATCCCGTTTTGCACGGGCCAACTGGGAAAGTGCGTCCTCCTTCGCCAACACCATCTTAGCAAAGACTTTAAAAAAAATCTGAGCTCATTCTCCACCTCCAACCTTTTATCCCGCATCTTGAAACATGCTTCAGCGTTGACAAGACTTTCTCTAAGCCTAGCTGTGTTCACTTCCTCATACATGCTCCAGAGCTTCGTTAGGCACATCTTCAAAGACTGTGGCCACTATTGATCAACCCACTCCAAGTAAGAACACTTCCGTTCATCCTATAATACTTAAAACTAGATCGGTAACTATTGTACGGGAAATGGGTTTATAGCAACATAGAAAATCACCAATGCTTATTTTAAAAAACTGAAGAAACATGTTAATTATGACATATCTTCTAAAAAAGATCAATGTGCAAATGAAATTATTGGTACTGAGACAACAACCAAATTATGGAACATCAGAAGCTATAATTAACTACAACGACGCTACAAGTTCTTACTCATGTACAATAAATAACAAATTGAACATTTTATAAGGAAGGTAAATATAACTGCAACAGCATATCAAAAGTGTTTGGATGACAGCAAATTGATACTAACAGGTGTGTACATGCACAAATTTAGTAACATAGAACTAATAGCACTAAGGTTGTCCACTATGTATGCCAAAACTGGTGTAAAGACAACTGTTGCTACATCTCGCAGCGGTGCCCTCAACTGGCGAGCCGATGCAGCGGAAAAAAAATCAGGGACCCGGACTCCGGAGCACGTAGTTGCTCCGATGCCCAGTTCCTTCGTGCCATAAAGATTTAGTATTTTACTGCTTGGATGCTCGGATGTGTGTACCAAAGTTGGTTGCACAAACTGCTGAAGCGGTGCCAAATAATTTAAGATACTAGGTACAAACTGTGACACTGTCTTAGGATGCATTTGGTTGAAGGTGTGGTATGAATGGTTTGGGACCGTGACAGTGTCTGAATCACATCTAACAAATGATTTGTAACAACGGAAGATGGTCTAACCTTCTCTGCACATGCCAGAAACTTCCTCCCAGTGTCCACAGAATCAAACACAAGTAGCTTCACGCATGGATATTGATGGTGACAATGAGCAGATAGATCTTCAGCCACCCCGCTCCATTCGTTGCCACTGATGGTCTTAGGGAGCTACAAGAGGAAGAAACGACTCAAATCGACCTCCGGGTAAACATCCTTCATTCGAAGTCATAGCCTGAGAGAGAGAGAGAGAGAGAGAGAGAGAGAGAGAGAGAGAGAGAGAGAGAGGCATACCCGAGTGGTGAAGGAGTAGTCGCCGCAGGAGGAACCGCTGGAGATGTCTTTGAAGAAGACCATGGCGACCCCGGCGTTAGGATGCGAGAAGGCGAGAGCGAGGAAGCGGCTGTAGCTTAGCAAGAAAGGAAGGAAGGATGAAACAGGGGAAATGTGACTTGTGGTCGGGGAGAAAAGGGGGTGGGGAAGGGGGGAAGGGGGGGTAGATATTTTGGCGGTAGGCCAAAATTTTGTAAATGTGGAGGGAAACTTTGCGCGCGGTGCCGCCGGACCATTCACTTTGAACGATTGTGTGCATCACAAACGATTCTTCTGCTTTACGCGCATGGGATGAGTTTGATAATTCAAATTTTGGTCTCAAGGCATGTGCACATTCACTTTGAACGCGCGTGGTGCCGCCGGACCATTCACTTTGAACAATTGTGTGCATCGCAAACGATTCTTCTGCTTTACACGCATGGGATGAGTTTGATAATTCAAATTTTGGTGGAAATTTCCCCGGGTACGTCATTGCATAATTTAACATTGCTTGCTAATTTGGGCACACAAAAGAGCGTAAAACAGATAGACCACACTTACTGAATCGAGCAATTTTAGTAATTACACAGAGCCAGTTGACCTAAACATTGCTCTAACAAAAGACCGGCATTAAAAACAAAGCCTAAGTACACATAATTAAAAATCCGCTGCCGCGCAGGGCTATGCATAGCCGGTATGAGATGAGACGTCGATGACTTGTCCTGGCGACATGCCGCCGTTGGTTGACTCCGCGTCCCCCCTGCTGAAGTCGACCGCGTCCTCGTCCTCGTCCTCGGCGCCGCCCTCAAGGTTGTAGTACACATAGTAGTGGCTGCACCAGAGCTCGCGTTGGTACTCCACCATTGATTCCTCGACGGACAGACTCTTCTCTACCTCGACCTGGGCCACGCGCAACTCCTCCTCCCGGCACACCTCGATCTCCACCGCCTCCTGCATCTCCAGCTCCCGCTCGGCAACCTCATGAGGAAGCAAGTGCTCCATGGCCATTACCGCCTTTTCAGATGTGGGTTGCATGCTGGAGTCCGAGGTGGCCTGAAATATCTTGGCGTGTGCATCCTCGATCTTGGCGTGGATGGCCTCAACCCAGGCCAGGGCGACATCAGCGGCACGGACGACAGCTTGAGCGGTCTCGGGGTTTGCAGCCGCCGTCGCAGCAGCAGCTGCAGCCGTCTCGGCTGCTGCATCTGCCCTGTAGGCTGCTGCAGATGCCCTCTCAGCAGAAGCGGCCGTGCTCAATGCGGATGCGGTGGCACTCTAGGCGTAGGTGGCGGCGCTCGGGGGGGACGCGGCCATCGTACGGGCCTTCACGAAGTGTTTCCACGGCCTCATCTTTGCAAGAAGGGGGTGCAGGAATGGGGATCGAGATTCGTGGATTCGGGGGTTGCCAGAACTAGAGCAGACGAACTGGCGAAGCTTAAGGAGGGAGACTTAAATAGACCCAGATATTTTCATCGCAAACGGTTCCTAGAAAACAACTGTGTGTGATGTTGTAGATATTTTTTATTAGTTGTGAAAGACGAATTTGGAATAAAGTGCCAATGGATGGTGTTTTAGATGAACAATAAATTTTGTAGTACTAATACAACTATAATGTCAAATTTTGGAAAAATTCAGGGGTCATTTGACCTTCTAAGACATTTAACTGTTTTTCTAGCCATTTAATGACCGTAATTGAAACTTGAACTACATGTACATGCAACAGCTAACCATAACAGTTTGAAAACTCATATTTCGTGTACTTGTGCGCGATTTAATTCCACGTGCAGTAAATTGGAAGGAATTTTCAAACATATTGGTCTAATGGCTATGACACAATTAAGCATGGAGTGACCTGGCATTTTAATTCCAAAAAATTAAAAAATCAGAAACACATGAAACCTTGGTTGATGTAATGTCATGCCACCAAGATGATGTGGTAAAAACATTGGCATGTTTGACCAAAGTTTGGACACACACCCCTCACAAACCGGAGCAACTCACTAGAAGGCTCGTGGTTCCGAGAGGGAACAATGCATGTTTGATGACGAATGGGAGATAGCTTCCTCTTACGGCCTTCAAATTTTTTCTACGTCTAACGTGCACTAACAACTGTAATGTGAATTTTTTTTTCAAAATTCTAGGGGTCATTTGACCTTTTAAAGACATTTAAGTGATTTTCTAGCCATTTAATGACTGTAATTCAAATTTGAACAACATCTAGCTACATGCAACACGTAACCGAAATGGTTTGAAAAATCATATTTGTGTACTTGTGTGCGAGTTACTTCCATGTGCAGTAAACTAGAAGGAATTTTCGAACATATTTGTATCACGACATGGACACATATGCATGAATACGTATGCATGGAGTGGCATGGCATTTCAATTCCAAAAAAATCAGAAACACGTGAAACCTTGGTTGATGTAATGTCATGCCACCAAGATGATGTGGTAAAGAAATTGGCATGTTTGATGAAAGTTTGGACACACACCTCTCACAAACCGGAGCAACTCGCTAGTAGGTTCGTGGTTCCGAGAGGGAACAATGCATGTTTGATGACGAACGGGAGATAGCTTCCTCTTACGGCCTTTATATTTTTTCTACGTCCAACGTGCACTACTACAACTGTAATGTGAAATTTTGGAAAGTTCTAGGGGTCATTTGACCTTTTAAAGACCTTTAAGTGATTTTCTAACCATGTAATGACCGTAATTCAAATTTGAACTACATCTACATGCAACGCCTAACCAAAACGGTTTAAAAATCATATCTGTGTACTTGTGTGCGAGTTAATTCCATGTGCAGTAAATTAGAAGGAATTTTCAAACATATTGGTCTCATGACATGGACACATGCATACGTATGCATGGAGTGACATGGCATTTTAATTCAGAAAAACAGAAAAATGATCAGAAACACATGAAACCTTGGTTGATGTAATGTCATGCCACCAAGATGATGTGGTAAAGAAATTGGCATGTTTGACGAACGTTTGGACACACGCCCCTCACAAACCGGAGCAACACTCTAGAAGGTTCGTGGTTCCGAGAGGGAAAAATGCATGTTTGATGACAAATGGGAGATAGCTTCCTCTTACGGCCTTCAAATTTATTCCTACGTTTAACATGCACTAATACAACTGTCATGTGAAAAATTGGTAAATTTCAGGGGTCATTTGACCTTTTAAAGACATTTAAGTGATTTTCTAACCATCTAATGACCGTAATTCACATTTGAACTACATCTACATGCAATGCCTAACCATAACAGTTTGAAAAATAATATTTTTGTGTACTTGTGTGCGAGTTAATTCCATGTGCAGTAAATTAGAAGGAATTTTCAAACATATTGGTGTTAAGGCATGGGCACATGCGTGGAGTGCATGCCATGGCATTTTAATTCCAAAAAATTAAAAAATGATCAGAAAACATGAAACCTTGCTTGATTTAATGTCATGCCACCAAGATGATGTGGTTGAGAAATTGGCATGTTTGACAAAAGTTTGGACACACACCCCTCACAAACCGGAGCAACTCGCTAGAAGGTTCGTGGTTCCGAGAGGGAATAATGCATGTGTTGATGACGAACGGGAGATAGCTTCCTCTTACGGCCATCAAATTTTTTCTACGTCCAACGTGCACTACTACAACTGTAATGTGAAATTTTGGAAAATTCTAGGGGTCATTTGACCTTTTAAAGACCTTTAAGTGATTTTCTAACCATGTAATGACCGTAATTCAAATTTGAACTACATCTACATGTAACGCCTAACCAAAACAGTTTAAAAATCATATCTGTGTACTTGTGTGCGAGTTAATTCCATGTGCAGTAAATTAGAAGGAATTTTCAAACATATTGGTCTCATGACATGGACACATGCATACGTATGCATGGAGTGACATGGCATTTTAATTCAGAAAAACAGAAAAATGATCAGAAACACATGAAACCTTGGTTGATGTAATGTCATGCCACCAAGATGATGTGGTAAAGAAATTGGCATGTTTGACGAACGTTTGGACACACACCCCTCACAAACCGGAGCAACACGCTAGAAGGTTCGTGGTTCCGAGAGGGAAAAATGCATGTTTGATGACGAACGGGAGATAGCTTCCTCTTACGGCCTTCAAATTTATTCCTACGTTTAACGTGCACTAATACAACTGTCATGTGAAAAATTGGAAAATTTCAGGGGTCATTAGACCTTTTAAAGACATTTAAGTGATTTTGTAACCATCTAATGACCGTAATTCACATTTGAACTACATCTACATGCAATGCCTAACCATAACAGTTTGAAAAATAATATTTTTGTGTACTTGTGTGCGAGTTAATTCCATGTGCAGTAAATTAGAAGGAATTTTCAAACATATTGGTGTTAAGGCATGGGCACATGCATGGAGTGCATGCCATGGCATTTTAATTCCAAAAAATTAAAAAATGATCAAAAAAATGAAATTTAATGTCATGCCACCAAGATGATGTGGTAGAGAAATTGGCATGTTTGACGAAAGTTTGGACACACACCCCTCACAAACCGGAGCAACTCGCTAGAAGGTTCGTGGTTCCGAGAGGGAACAATGCATGTTTGATGACGAATGGGAGATAGCTTCCTCTTACGGCCTTGATATTTTTTCTACGTCTAACGTGCACTACTACAATTGTAATGTGAAATTTTGGAAAATTCTAGGGGTGATTTGACCTTTCAAGGACATTTAAGTGATTTTCTAACCATTTAATGACCGTAATTCAAATTTGAACTACATCTACATGCAATGCCTAACCAAAACGGTTTGAAAAATCATATCTATGTACTTGTGTGCGAGTTAATTCCATGTGCAGTAAATTAGAAGGAATTTTCAAACATATTGGTCTCACGACATGGATGCATGCATGCAGTGACATGGCATTTTAATTCAAAAAATAGAAAAATGATCAGAAACACAAACCTTGGTTGATGTAATGTCATGCCACCAAGATGATGTGGTAAAGCAATTGGCATGTTTGACGAACATTTGGACACATGTCCCTCACAAACCGGAGCAACTCGCTAGAAGGTTTGTGGTTCCGAGAGGGAACAATGCATGTTTGATGACGAACGGGAGATAGCTTCCTCTTAGGGCCTTCAATTTTTTTTCTACGTTTAACATGCAACTGTCATGTGAAAATTTGGTAAGTTTCAGGGGTCATTTGACCTTCTAAAGACATTTAAGTGATTTTCTAACCTTTTAATGACCGTAATTCAAATTTGAACTACATCTACATGCAACGCCTAACCAAAACTGTTTTAAAAATCATGTTTTTGTGTACTTGTGTGCGAGTTAATTCCATGTCCAGTAAATTCGAAGGAATTTTCAAACATATTGGTGTCAAGGCATGGGCACATGCATGGAGTGCATGCCATGGCATTTTAATTCAAAAAAAAAGATCAGAAAAACATGAAACCTTGCTTGATTTAATGCCATGCCACCAAGATGACGTGGTTAAAAAATTGGCCTGTTTGACGAAAGTTTGGACACACATCCCTCACAAACCGGAGCAACTCACTAGAAGGTTCGTGGTTCCGAGAGGGAACAATGCATGTTTGCTGATGGATGGGAGATAGCTTCCTCTTACGACCTTCAATTTTTTTCCTATGTTTAATGTGCACTAATACAACTTTCATGTGAAAATTTAGAAATTTTCAGGGGTCATTTGACGTTTTAAGGACATTTAAGTGATTTTCTAACCATTTAATGACCATAATTCAAATTTGAACTACATCTACATGCAACGCCTAACCAAAACGGTTTGAAAAATCATATTTTTGTGTAATTGTGTGCGAGTTGAAAAATCATCAGACGATGTAAATATCTGGTGTTGAAAAAAGAAAATGTAAAGATCTGGCAAGAAAACCGGCCCCCACACAATTGGCACTCTATCTCGCGGCTAGAGGTTTGGTAAATGATTGGCGGGGATCATTAATGAGACACGGTTCTATATTGGATACCGTCAGCTATTATGTTCACACACGGATTCGTTGCGGGAATTTTGAGTAATTCAAACTACAGTACTTGTAAATTCCGGCGACCGGCGTGTGTACTATCCCCGTCGATCTAGATTCTGGCCGCCAATAAATACTACCTTGCTCACGCCGTCCCGCCTGCATGCTCATCTACATCCTCCCCTCGCTCGCCCTCTCTCTATCTCTCTCAAATCTCTGCCATGGCGCCGCATGTCTGCCCACGCGCCGACGAGGAGTTGCCGCCCCCCAATGACTCTCATACCATTAGCAGCGACGAGGAAGCCAGGCAAGTACAATCTTTGTCTGTGGAAGTCGCTGCGGCCGGCTGAGAAAGCCAGGCAAGTGGAGTTCAAGAATGAGATGGCGAAGGAGGAAACCAGGTACCAGGCGGCCTGTGAAGCCAGTGATGCCGCCTGGAAAAAGGAGGCGGCGGAGCTTTGGGGGCGGGCACGTAGCCGTGCCGAGGAGGTGTACGAAGACGGGTACTTCGCGAGAAAGGTCATAGGCGTTGGGCGCCTCGTTGCTGCGTGAAGGTGGGCCGATATGCTCCATCATGCCACCGACGAGGAGCTCCGGTGGGCGCCCAACGAAATGGAAACATCGGCGCAAGGTCCCGCCAAAGAAGAGGCGGATCGGTACGCCAAGCGCGCGCGGCGGAGTAGTCGAGTACTGCCTCAGACTGGAAGACTCCACGCACCAGGGAGCTGCTGGCGAGGGGCTATGGGAATACTGGCCCCAGGAGGGATTATTAGTTTTAGTATTTTTCATTTTCAATTTTATGCATTGTACCTAGTAATTAAGTATCATCACGTATATATTCTGTGATGATCTAATGATCCTTATGGCGTATCCGGATGACCGCCCGTCCCACAATGGCCAATAGATGTTGTGTAGACAGAGCATATCACATACGTATTATTAGAAGCAATCGTCTGTGTTATTATCAGTCTTCGCACACATTTCTGATTACAGACTTGTTTGCTACGTATCACACACATCTTGTTGTATTGAACCGTTTCTGTTCTCTTGCCTAATCACAAACAGTTCATTCGAGTGAATCGTATGATGTATATCGCACACACCTTCATCTGGCTGCCCGTTTCTTTTGTGTTGCCTAATCACAAACAGTTCATCCGAGTGAACCGTATGCTGTGTATCGCACACGCCTTCATCTGGTTGCTCGTTTCTTTTGTTCCTCCTCATCGCACATAGTTAATTGAGATGAACCGTATGTCCTTCATCGCACACGCAACTAAATCCTGAACTGTGTTTGATGCATCCGTCATCGCAAACGTTTATACATCTCTGACGGTTTTCATACAGCATCGTTTGCGATTATGGCATCGCACACAGTTTGTCGAAGGGTCTCTAATTGTAGTGTCGCATTAGCAACATCCTGCAGTAGTGAGCATTAACACTTCATAAATTATTTCTTTTACCATTTACCAACTCGAGGACGAGTAGGAATTAAGCTTGGGGATGCTGATACGTCTCCAACGTATCTATAATTTATGAAATATTCATGCTGTTATATTATCATTCTTGGATGTTTTACTATCATTTTATAGCAACTTTATATCATTTTTTGGGACTAACCTATTGACCCAGTGCCCAGTGTCAGTTGCTGTTTTTTGCTTGTTTTTTACATCGCAGGACATAAATATCAAACGGAGTCCAAAAGCCGTGAAACTTTTTGTGGATTTTTTATGGACCAGAAGACTCCCGATGGGCCAGAGCAGCACTGGGGTACCGAGGGCACAACCCACCAGGCGCGCTGGTTGCCAGCGCACCAGTGGGTTGTGCCCACCTCGGTGGCCTCCCGCACCCACTCTTTGCCCTATAAAATCCCAAATATTCCAGAAACCCTCGGGGTTAACCCTAGATCAGAAGTTCCGCCGCCGCAAGGCTCTGTAGCCACCAAAAACCAATCTATACCCCGTTCCGGCACTCTGCCAGAGGGGTAAATCATCACTGGTGGCCATCTTCATCATCCCGGCAGCCACGGCGATGAGGAGGGAGTAGTCCACCCCCAGGGCTGAGGGTTTGTACCAATAGCTATGTGTTTAATCTCTCTCTCTCTCTCTCTCTCTCTCTCGTTTTCTTGAGATGTCACGATATTGATGTATCGTGGGCTTTGTTAATATAGTCGGATAATATGGTGTTTTCCCCTCTCTATCTTGTTGTGATGAATTGAGTTTTTTCCTTTGGGATTTCATTGTTATCGGATTGAATACTTTTATGGATTTGAGAGCACTTGATATATGTCTTGCATATGAATACTCGTGGTGACAATGGGGTATCATATTGATTCACTTGATATATGTTTTGTGAAGGAAATATGCACTAGAGGCAATAATAAAGCTGTTATTTATATTTCCTTATATCATGATAAATGTTTATTATTCATGCTAGAATTGTATTAACCGGAAACTAAGTGCATGTGTGAATACATAGACAAACAAAGTGTCCCTACTATGCCTATATTAGACTAGCTTGTTAATCAAACATGGTTAAGTTTCCTAACCATATGCATGTCTTGTCATTTTATGAACGGGATCACATCATTAGAGAATGATGTGATGTACAAGACCCATCCGTTAGCTTAGCATTAATGATCGTTTAGTTTTATTGCTATTGCTTTCATCATGACTTATACATGTTCCTCTGGCTATGAGATTATGTAACTCCCGAATACCGGAGGAACACCTTGTGTGCTATCAAACGTCATAACGTAAATGGGTGATTATAAAGATGCTCTACAGGTGTCTCTGATGGTGCTTGTTGAGTTGGTATAAATTAAGATTAGGATTTGTCGCTCCATGTTTCGAAGAGGTATCTGTCGGCCCTCTCGGTAATGCTCATCACTATAAGCCTTGCAAGCAATGTGATTAATGAGTTAGTTGCGGGATGATGCATTATGGAACGAGTAAAGAGACTTGTCGGTAACAAGATTGAACTAGGTATGATGATACCGACGATTGAATCTTGGGCAAGTAACATACCGATGACAAAAGGAACAACGTATGTTGTTATGCGGTTTGACTGATAAAGATCTTCGTAGAATATGTAGGAGCCAATATGAGCACCCAAGTTCTGCTATTGGTTATTGAATGGAGATGTGTCTCGGTCATGTCTACATAGTTCTCGAACCCGTAGTGTCCGCACGCTTAACGTTTGATGACGATTTATATTATAAGTTATGTGATTTGATGACCGAAGTTTGTTCGGAGTCCAGAATGAGATCACGGACATGACAAGGAGTCTCGAAACGGTCGAGACATAAATATTCATATACCGGAAGGTTACATTCAGACACCGGAATCGTTCCGGTTGTTTTGGATGAGTTTCGGAGTACCGGGGTTACCGAACCCCCAGCGGAAGTTCATGGGCCTTCATGGGCCTTAGTGGAAAGGAGAGGAGGGCCATAATGGAGGCCACGCCCCCTCCCCCATGGCCAGTCCGAATTGGACTAGGGAGGGGGGCGGCGCCCCTCTTTCCTTCTCCCCTCTTCCTCCTTCCCTCTCTCTTCCTCTTGGAAATGGAAGGGGACTCCAACTAGGATTGGGAATCCTAGTTGGACTTCCCTATGGCACGCCTCCTCCCTGGCCGCCGGCCTCCTCCTCCCTCCTTTATATACGGGGGCAGGGGGTGATACGTCTCCAACGTATCTATAATATTTTATTGTTCCATGTTGTTTTATTATCAATCTTGGATGTTTTATAATCATTTTATAGTCATTTTATATCATTTTTTGGTACTAACCTATTGACATAGTGCCAAGTGCCAGTTGCTGTTTTTTCATGTTTTTTACATCACAGGAAATCAATATCAGACGAAGTCCAAATGCCACAAAACTCCACGATGATTTTTGATGGGCCAGAAGGAAGAAGTTGGGCCCTGGTTGCACCTGGGGGGAGTCCCGAGGAGGGGACAACCCACCAGGGCACGCTAGGAGGCCCTAGCGCACCCTGGTGGGTTGTGCCCACCTCGGGTGCCCCCTGGACCGCCTCTTTACTCTATAAGTACCCCAATATTACAGAAACCCTAGAGGCATCGACGAAAAATTCATCCATTCGCCGCAGTGTCCAGAACCACCAGATCCAATCTAGACACCATCACGGAGGGGTTCACCACTTCCATAGGTGCCTCCCCGATGATGCGTGAGTAGTTCTTTGTAGACCTTTGGGTCCGTAGTTAGTAGCTAGATGTCTTTCCCTCTCTTGCTGAATTCTCAATACAATGGTCTCTTGGATATCCATATGATGTAACTCTTTTGCGGTGTGTTTGTTGGGATCTGATGAACTTCGTGTTTATGATCAGTCATATCTTTTTATATCCATGAAATTTATTTGAGTTTCTTTGATCTCTTATATGCATGATCTCTTATATCCTCGTATTTCTTCTCTGATATTTGGGTTTTGTTTGGCCAACTTGATCTATTTATCTTGCAATGGGAAGAGGTGCCTGGTAGTGGGTTCGATCTTACGGTGCTTGATCCCAGTGACAGAAAGGGAACCGACACGTATCTATCGTTGCTACTAAGGATAAAAATATGGGATCTATATCTAGCGCCATACATAAAAGGATATTGTCTACATCATGTCATCATTCTTATTGCATTACTCCGTTTTTCCATGAACTTAATACACAAAATGCATGCTGGATAGCGGTCGATGTGTGGATTAATAGTAGTAGATGCAGGTAGGAGTCGGTCTATGTAACGCCCCGGATTCGATGCGCCAGGTGTCTGCCAGTTATTCGCCGTCGTTGCCATATCATGTGCTTGCGTGTTGCATTTTGCCATGTCATCATCTGCATTTTATATCATGTCATCATGTGCATTTCATTTTGCATACGTGTTCGTCTCATGCATCCGAGCTTTTTCCCCGTTGTCCGTTTTGCAATCCGGCACTCCTATGTCCCCCGGTGCCCCCTCTTTACCTTTTTTCGTGTGCGGGTGATAAACTTTCTCGGAATGGACCGAGGTTTGCCAAGCGGCCTTGGTATACCACCGGTAGACCGCCTGTCAAGTTTCGTGTCATTCGGAGGTCGTTTGGTACTCCAACGGTTAACCGGGTAACCGCAAACCCTCCTTTCTCTTTGCAGCCCAACACCCCTTTCAAAGTGGCCCAAAACCCATCAAACTCCCCTCCATGCTCTCGGTCGTTCGATCATGATCGCGTGGCCGAAAACCGCACCCCATTTTGACTCTCCTAGCTCCCTCTATCTATAAATATGCCCTCTCTCCCGAAATTCGCGGTCAAATCCGTCCCAAAACCCTAGCCCCTTCTTCCTCCGCGCGCCGGACACGTCCGCCGCCGCCCAGCTCCACGGGGGGCGCCACGTCGCCCGCAGCTTCCAGCGCCGCAGCCTGCGGGCCCACGGCCGGCCGCCCCGCCCGACCACGCGCCGCCCGTGCGCCCGGCAGCCCAGCGCGGGCGCCGCTCCCGCCGCCGCCGCCGCCGCCGCCTCCGCCCTCCGCCGACCGCCCGCCACACGCCCGCGCCCGTCCCGGGCCCCAGCGCCTCCGCCGCCCGCCGCCATGGAGCCCCTTCGCGCCGGCGTGCTCCGCCGCCTCGCCCGCTGAGCTTCGCCACCACCACCACCCGGATCCGGCCGGATCGGATCGGGGCCGACCTGATCCGCACCCCCGGCTCCCTCCCGCGCCTCGCCGGACCGCCTCCCCTCGCCGGAGTGGCCCTCGTCGCCGTTGCCCGGCCGAGCCGCGCCGCCCTGCTCCGGCCATCCTCGATTTCCGTGCAACCCGAGGTTGACTTCCCCCCCGAAATCCACTAAGTCCCGAATAGTTGCATATTTTTAGCCATTTTCATCGCATCATAACTCTGTGCATGCAGCTCGGGGTTCGTGCGTGTAATATGTCAAATTGTTCGCCTCGACGAGTACATGATTTCGTCTCATTGCATCATTTTAATTTGAGCTCATCTTGATGCCCGAAATGCTGTTGGAAGAGGGCTATGTGATGTTAGTTTCAGTTTCTTATCAGAACATGCACTTTTGTCATTTTTGCCATGATTGATGTGTGCACCCTATGGACTTGAGTCCTACATGTGTTTAGTAATATGCCATGCCATCTTTACAGGGGTGTATGCCATGTATTTTTGTGATCTCTGTGGTGACTAGCACAAGCATGCAAACTAGGCTTCATGATGTTGCTGATTTCAGCCCCTGTTCTGCTGATATTTTTATGCCATGTAAACTTGATGCTACCGAGAGATCCATGCTTATTTTGAGATACTTCAGTAATGATGTTTTGGGCATATGGTTATTCTATATCCATCTGTGCCCTTTTTTGCAATTATGGAGTGCCACGGCTTGAGTCAATCGAGCTCTACTTTTGCTATAAAATGTTTCCTGGCAGGTTGTTTACATGTTATTCAATTTTGCCAAGGTTGTTGTAGTTGATCCGTGTATGCTATGATGTTGTTCTTACCATGTATAGCTTCTATGCCATGTCTTCTTACTGTGAGTTGCCTTGCCATGCCATGTGTTGCTCTGTGGTTAGTGGTTCAAGCTCACCAACATGCCTACTTATTGTTGTTCCTGCCATGTATGAATCTGTAATATAACTTGTCATGCTTACATGGGTGCCATCATATTTTCTAATCCCTTTTGGCTTATGGTCACTAAGGGACTTTTGTTATATGCTTTGATTAGATTCATGCCATGCTCTAGTTTGACTTGATAGCTTGCTGCAACATGCTATTTGATAGCTCTAAACATTGCAACCTGATATTATTTCCTGATAAGTCTGAAACTGTTATTATTTGCAATCTTGCCATGTCCTTTTGAGCATGTTCTAGTGATTTCTGGAGTTAGCTCAGTGTTCATGTTTTGTTGTGCTTTACCTGTACTTCATGCCCATGCCTTTTGTTATTACGTTGAGATGTGGTAGCTTGTTGTTTTGATGCTTGCAATATGCCTAGTTGCTGTTTTGGACAGATTGTTGTCATGTCTTGTTTCATGTGTATGTGTTGAACCGTTGCTCCGTTTTGAGTGTGCTCTATATGAAACTTGCTTGATTTTGCATGTAGTTTCATATTATCATGTTGCATCCTTGTTTTGAGGTGTTTGCTTGATGTTTGTATGCATTTTGCATCAATGCCATGCTTATCTTGTTTTGCTCATATCTTCTAGGCCGTAGCTCTGAATCTAATGAACTTTATATGTAACTTGACTAGAATTTCGTGTAGATCATCGTGGTGCATCTTAAATTGCTGTTTAACAACTTGAACATAAGGTTTATTCAGATCTGGACCAATTTCGAAATTTGCATATGAGGACTTACCGGAATTGTTCTATGTTGTTTCCGGCCTCATTTAAACTTGCTTTGATGTGTTGCTCTTGTTTGCATCATCTCTTGCCATGAGTAGCCTCATCCTAGCTTTGTCATGCATCATGCTTGTTGTGCATCATGCCTTGTTCATGTGTGGTGTGTTTACTATGTTGTGTGCTTCTTCTCGATAGTTCCCGTTTCGTTGCGATCGTGAGGATTCGTTCGTCTACGCTTGGTTCGGCTTCATCCGTTCATCTTCTTCATGGACTCGTTCTTCTTCCTTGCGGGATTTCAGGCAAGATGATCGCTACCCTGATCTCACTACTATCACTGCTATGCTAGTTGCTTCGTTCTATCGCTATGCTGCGCTACCTATTACCTGTTTATCAAGCCATCCCAAATTGCCATGTCAGCCTCTAACCTTTGACACCTTTCCTATGCAAACCGTTGTTTGGCTATGTTACCGCTTTTCTCAGCCCCTCTTATAGCATTGTTAGTTGCAGGTGAAGATGAAGTTTGTTCCTTGTTGGAACATGGAGATGTTGTTCCTTGCTGGAACATGTTTACTTGTTGGGATATCACAATATCTATTGTTTAATTAATGCATCTATATACTTGGTAACGGGTGGAAGGCTCGGCCTTATGCCTGGTGTTTTGTTCCACTCTTGCCGCCCTAGTTTCCGTCATATCGGTATTATGTTCCCGGATTTTGCGTCCCTAACGCGGTCGGGTGATTTATGGGACCCCCTTGACAGTTCGCTTTGAATAAGACTTTTCCAGCAAGGCCCAACATTGGTTTTACCATTTGCCTCACCTATGCACTTTTTCCCTTGGGTTTCCGGAGCCCGAGGGTCATCTTTATTTTAGGCCTCCGGGCTAGTTCTCCTTCGAGTGCTGGTCCAAACCGAGCGATGTCCGGCGCGCCCTGGGCAATCAGGGTTTATGCCAACCCGATGTCTGGCTCATCTGGTGTGCCCTGAGACCGAGATATGTGCAGCTCCTATCAGGATTTGTCGGCACATCCGGGCGGCTTTGCTGGTCTTGTTTTATTACTGTCGAAATGTCTTGTAGCCGGGATTCCGAGACTGATCGGGTCTTCCCGGGGAGAAGGAATATCCTTCGTTGATCGCGAGAGCTTATCATGGGCTAAGTTGGGACACCCCTACAGGGTATAAACTTTCGAGAGCCGTGCCTGCGGTTATGTGGCAGATGGGAATTTGTTAATATCCGGTTGTAGTAAACTTGAAGCAAACTCTTCTAAAATACACCAACCGTGTGCGTAACCGTGGGTGTCTCTTTTCGGGGTTGATTGAGAGGAGAACACGGTTTCTGGGTTATGTCTGACGTAAGTAGGAGTTCAGGATCACTTCTTGATCATTACTAGTTGACGACCGTTCCTTTGTTTCTCTTCTCGCTCTCATTTGCGTATGTTAGCCACCATATATGCTTAGTCGCTGCTGCAACCTCACCACTTTACACTTCCTTTCCCTTTAAGCTTTGCTAGTCTTGACACCCATGGTAATGGGATTGCTGAGTCCTCGTGGCTCACAGATCACTACACCAACAGTTGCAGGTACAGGTTATGCGATGATCATGACGCGAGAGCGATGCTTGCTTGCGTTGAGTTCTTCTTCTGCTTCTTCGATCAGGGGATATGTTCCAGGTCGGCAGCCTGGGCTAGCAGGGTGGATGTCGTTTGAGCCTCTGTTTATGTTTCATCCGTAGTCGGATGTTGATCTTGTATATGATGTTGATGTATTCTTGTGGAATTCGTGCCTTATGTATGTATCCCCACTATTATGTAATGTTGATGTAATGATATCAACCTTGCAAAAGCGTTTCAATATGCGGGTCTATCCTTGGTGGGACCTTCGAGTTCCTTTTGGATAGGGTCGCATATTGGGCGTGATAGTCTACTAATCTTGGACGAGATGCCTATGTAATGATCATTGCATGGATATCATCATCATTATTTGAAGTTCTATCAGTTGACCAACAGTAATTTGTTTAGCCACCGTTTGCTATCTTTCTCGAGAGAAGCCACTAGTGAAATCTACGGCCCCCGGGTCTTCTTTCTCATATATTTGCTTTGCGATCTATTTTATTTGGTCCTTTTTTATTCAGATTTATTAAACCAAAAATACAAAAAATACTTTGCTGCACTTTATTTTATGTGCGATCTATTTATTCAATCTATTACAACTTTCTCCCGTCCATGCACTATTTCTGGCGACGTTACCCGAAAGGGATTGACAACCCCTTTAACAAGTCGGGTTGCGAGGTGTTGTTATTTGTGTGCAGGGGCTATTTACGTTGTTTTGCTTGGTTCTCCTACTGGTTTGATAACCTTGGTTTCATATCTGATGGAAATACCTACCGCCGTTGTGCTCCATCATCCCTTCCTCTTTGGGGAAATACCGACGTAGCTTCAAGCGACATCAAAAGGAATTTCCGGCGCCGTTGCCGGGTAGGATCTTCAACATATACCAGGTTCCTACTCACAAATCTCATCTCCTTGCAATTTACATTATTCGCCATTTGCCTCTCGTTTTCCTCTCCCCCACTTCACAAAATTTGCCGTTTTATTCGCCTCTCTTTTTCCGTTCGCCGTTTTCTTGCCAGATCTGTTTTTGCGTGCCTTCTTGCTTACCGTTATGGATAGTTCTTCCTCCACTGCTTGCACTCCCGAGGACGAGGTCCTCAACTTTAGACAAAGGGGAGGAGAAAATTTAAAAGATGCTTGGTATAGAATTTGCAATGCTCATAATAAATCTATCTGTAAGCATTCTACCGTTGTGCTTTTGCGTTGTTTTTATGTTGGCATCACCACTTGGTATAGATTCGTCCTTGATACAATTACCGGTGGAAATTTCTTAATGAGTCGTCCTTTTGATGCTCTTAATGCTATGGGAAATTTAGTGGGCTCACCACCTCTTATGGTTAATGAAACAATTTTGACTCTTGAGCATGTTATGGAAAGACTAGATGTTATCAAAAAGAATATGCTCACCGAAGATCATATGGAAATTATACATAAAAAGATGCATAATTTTGCTACTAATCTTGGGTCAAAAGCGGGTGATATTTTTAAGTTGTTAAAAGAGAGGGGTACCTTAATCCATGAAAGAATAGAAGAAAGTCCGTCTCAGATTGATAAATTGGAAGAAATCTTTAGTAATCTAAGCACGGCTTTTACTACCACTAAAATTATTGAGGAAACTCCCGTAAAGAGTAGGTGATCCAGGAACAAGGGTGCAACTTCTAGTGATAGCAATAAAGGAGATCTTAAGATGATTAGTATCCACCCTGATTTTGTTGAAGTGATAAGAGATCCTTTTTGTAATAATCAAATCTTTAAATTTACCCCCAGAAGTATTGCTATCGAAAGTCTTTATGCTAAATCCTTGAAGGATTCTAAGTGTTTGGTTGAAGAGTTGGATTAAGATGACAAAACTTAGATCCTTGCTTTATGCCTAGCTAAGGGCGTAAAACTAAAGCGCTTGTTGGGAGGCAACCCAATGAATAAATTTATTTTTGCTTTTTGCTTTCTGTTCTTTTGTGTTTGTACAATTATGCTACTGGTATGATTGTGATTTTTAAGTTTTAATTAATGTTTGTGCCAAGTAAAGCCTTTAGGATCTTCTTGGGTGCTAGTTGTTTGATCTTGCTGAAAAAGACAGAAACTTTATGCTCACGAAAATAATTTTCATAAATCAGAGAAAAGAGCTTTTGATCTGATTCTTTTTGTAGACGATTAATATACAAATTACCATGGTCTTCGAAATTTGGTAGAACTTGTGGAGTTCAAGAAGTATTCGTAAAAGTCAAATTACTACAGACTGTTCTGTTCTGACAGATTTTGTTTTCTTTGTGTTGTGTGCTTATTTTGATGGCTCTATGGTTTTCTTTGATGAGTTTTTGCCATAGAAAATTCGGAATATAGTAGATATAATACAAAAACAAAATAAGAATTGCTTTGATACAGCACTTATAGTAGTGATTTATTTTTCTTACACTAACGGATGTCACGAAGGTTTTGTTGAGTTTTGTGTGATTAAAGTTTTCAAGTTTTGGGTTATCTTTCAATCGATGAAGGAAGGATGTAAGAGCCTAAGCTTGGGGATGCCCTGGCATCCCAAGCTATTATCCAAAAATGAGCAACCAACTAGCTTGAGGATGCCCCCGAGTGGCATCCCTGCTTTCTTCCAACAACTATCGGTATTTTACTCGAGACTATATTTTTATTCGTCACATGATATGTGTTTTGCTTGGAGCGTCTTGTATGATATGTGTCTTTGCTTGTTTTATTTTGTGTTTTAAGTCATCAATCCTTGCTGGACACACCTATTTGAGAGAGCCAAAATTATATCATGACTTGTTAGAATTGCTCTCTATGCTTCACTTAAATCTTTTATGAGCTAGGACTTGCTCTAGTGCTTCACTTATATCTTTTTGAGCATGGTGTGCTTTGTTATTTTTGAAGAAATTCTCTCTTGCTTCACTTAGATTTATTTGAGAGTTAGTAAATTTTTTAAGAAATTCTCTCTTGCTTCACTTAAATTATTTTGAGAGAAAGAAAATTTGTTATGCTCATGATCTTCACTTATATTTGTTTGAGCTTATGAAAAGCAACACATGAAAATTAGTCCCAAAGTGATAGATATCCAAGAAGGATAAAGAAACAATGTCATGAAGATCATTGGAAAAAATAAACTTGATTCTTAGTAATACTTTTGAGATATGATGATGTGATATGTGAGTTATATTGATGAGTAATTGTGCTCTAGTAAGAATATTGGTGTTAAGGCTTGTGATTCCCTATGCATGCACGAAAGTCAATAATAATGCAATGAAAATTATATCCTACTTGTGGTGCATTATTCGGTCTTAATTATGCTTAATGTTTGCTTATGAGATTATTCGTTTCTTGGTTCGTCGCTTCTCAATCTTTTTGCTAGCCTTCATTTTGCACTAAGTATGATCTCTACTTGTGCATCCAAAATCCTTTAAACCAGTTTTGCCACATGAGTCCACTATATCTACCTATATGCGGTATTCTTTTGCCGTTCTAAGCAAATTTGCATGTGCCATCTCTAATTTTCAAAATAAACTTCTCTTTTTGTGTGTTTGTTTCGGAACGGTAACGGGTGGCTAATATTTTCCATGCTGGATGTGTTATTCTCTCGATGAGTGTTTATTCAATTGTCATTGCACGAGAGTAATGCAAAGGTCTTAGGGATGCCCAGTCCCGAAATGCAAAAACAAATTTACTTTATGTTGTCAAATAATAAATTCCTTGCAAAGTGTTGGCATGGAGGGCACCCGTGGATACGGCTAGCCATGGAAAGTGAAAGAATGGTGAAAAAAGGAATAAATTTTATTTTCTGTTTGGGATCCCCCTATGGCATATCTAGCATGGAAAGTGTTCGGAACTCTGAGTCGTTTTCGTTGGTGGGATGGATACACCTCCCAAAATGTTTTTATCTCTAAATTTTTTCGCTTTGAGCTCTGGCACCTCTACAAATCCATACTTCCCTCTGCGAAGGGCCTTTCTTTTACTTTATGCAATTTTTATTTTTTAATTTGAGTCTCCATCGTCTCTTACAAAAGCACCAATTAGGAAGCAATATGATCATACTTAAGTATTGGGTGTAGTTAATATTCAAGTGTGTTTCATGAATGGATCAATGTTTGAGCATGATGGGATAGGGATAACTTATTTTAGCGTTGATATTTTGAAAGACATGGTTGCTTGTTGATATGCTTGAGTATCTAAATTATTATGTCAAAACTAAACTATTGCTTTGAATCACATAAAAGTCCAAATGTCCATGCTATAAAGAAAAGAATATGATATGACATGATGAACAGCACTCCACATCAAAAATTCTGTTTTTATCACTTACCTACTTGAGGACGAGTAGGAGTTAAGCTTGGGGATGCTGATACGTCTCCAACGTATCTATAATTTTTGATTGTTCCATGTTGTTTTATTATCAATCTTGGATGTTTTATAATCATTTTATTGTCATTTTATATCATTTTTGGTACTAATCTATTGACATACTACCAGTTGCTATTTTTTCCATGTTTTTTACATCGCAGGAAATCAATATCAGACGAAGTCCAAATGCCACGAAACTCCACGATGATTTTTTATGGGCCAGAAGGAAGAAGTTGGGCCCTGGTTGCACCTGGGGGGAGTCCCGAGGAGGGGACAACCCACCAGGGCGCACCAGGAGGCCCTGGCACACCCTGGTGAGTTGTGCCCACCTCGGGTGCCCCCTGGACCGCCTCTTTGCTCTATAAATACCCCAATATTCCAGAAACCTTAGAGGCATCTACGAAATATTCATCCGGCCGCCGCACAGTCCAGAACCACCAGATCCAATCTAGACACCATCACGGAGGGGTTCACCACTTCCATTGGTGCCTCTCCGATGATGCGTGAGTAGTTCTTTGTAGACCTTCGTGTCCGTAGTTAGTCGCTAGACGGCTTTCTCTCTCTCGCTGAATTATCAATACAATGGTGTCTTGGAGATCAATATGATGTAACTCTTTTGTGTGTGTTTGTTGGGATCTGATGAACTTCAAGTTTATGATCAGTCATATCTTTTTATATCCATGATAGTTATTTGAGTTTCTTTGATCTCTTATATGCATGATCTCTTATAGCCTCAGATTTCTTCTCCGATATTTGGGTTTTGTTTGGCCAACTTGATCTATTTATCTTGCAATGGGAAGAGGTGCCCGGTAGTGGGTTCGATCTTACGGTGCTTGATCCCAGTGACAGAAAGGGAAGCGACACGTACGTATCATTGCTACTAAGGATAAAAATATGGGATCTATATCTACCACCATAGATAAACGGATCTTGTCTACATCATGTCATCGTTCTTATTGCATTACTCCATTTTCCATGAACTTAATACACTAGATGCATGCTGGATAGTGGTCGATGTTTTGAGTAATAGTAGTAGATGCAGGCAGGAGTCGGTCTACTAATCTTGCACGTGATGCCTATGTAATGATCATTGCCTGGATATCATCATAATTATTTGAATTTGTATCAATTGCCCAATAGTAATCTGTTTACCCACCGTTTTCTATCTTTCTCGAGAGAAGCCACTAGTGAAATCTACGGCCCCTCGGTCTTCTTTCTCATATATTTGCTTTGCGATATATTTTATTTGCTCCTTTTTTATTCAGATCTATTAAACCAAAAATACAAAAATACTTTGCTGCACTTTATTTTATTTGCGATCTATTTATTCAATCTATTACAACTTTCTCCCATCCATGCATCGTTTTTGGCGCCGTTACCCGAAAGGGATTGACAACCCCTTTAACACGTCGGGTTGCGTGGTGTTGTTATTTGTCTGCAGGGGCTGTTTACATTGTGTTGCTTGGTTCTCCTACTGGTTCGATAACCTTGGTTTCATATCTAAGGGAAATACCTACCGGCGCTGTGCTGCATCATCCCTTCCTCTTTGGGGAAATACCGACGTAGCTTCAAGCGACATCTGGGGCCACCCCGAAGACACACAAGTTTCTCTTAACCGTGTGCGGTGCCCCCTCCATAGTTACACACCTCGGTCATATCATCGTAGTGCTTAGGCGAAGCCCTGCACCAGTAACTTCATCGTCACCATCGCCACGCCGTCGTGCTGACAGAACTCTCCCTCATCCTCAACTAGATCAAGAGCCCGAGGGACGTCACTGAGCTGAACACGGAGGTGCCGTATGTTTGGTACTTGAATCGTTTGGATCACGAAGACGTTCGACTACATCAACCGCGTTACTAAATGCATCCGCTTTCGGTCTACGAGGGTACGTGGACACACTCTCCCCGCTCGTTGCTATGCTTCTCCTAAATAGATCTTGCATGATCGTAGGAAACCTTTTGAAATACTACGCTCCCCAACAGTGGCATCCGAGCCAGGTCTATGCGTAGATGTTATATGCACAAGTAGAACACAAAGAGTTGTGGGCGATAATATTCACACTTCTTACCAGCAACGTCTTACTTTGATTCGACGATATTGTTGGATGAAGCGGCCCGGACCGACATTACATGACCATGTTCTTGAGACTAGTTCTACCGACGTGCTTTGCACACAGGTGGCAGGCGGGTGTCTGTTTCTCCAACTTTAGTTGAATCGAGTTTGACTACACCCGGTACTTGTTGAAGGTTAAAACAACACACTCGACGAAAAATCGTTGTGGTTTTGATGCGTAGGTAAGAATGGTTCTTGCTAGAAGCCAGGGGCAGCCACGTAAAACTTGCAACAACAAAGTCGAGGACGTCTAACTTGTTTTTGCAGGGCTTGTTGTGATGTGATATGGTCAAGACGGGATGATATGTAAATTTTTTTATGAGATGATCATGTTTGGTAAAAGTTATCGGCAACTGGCAGGAGCCTTATGGTTGTCGCTTTATTGTATGAAATGCAATCACCATGTAATTCCTTTACTTTATCACTAAGCGGTAGCGATAGTCGTAGAAGCAATAGTTAGCGAGACGATAACCATGCTTCGATGGAGATCAAGGTGTCAAGCCGGTGACGATCGTGATCATGACGGTGCTTTGGAGATGGAGATCAAAGGCATAAGATGATGATGGCCATATAATATCACTTATTTTGATTGCATGTGATGTTTATTCTTTATGCTTCTTATTTTTCTTAGTACGGCAGTAGCATTATAAGATGATCTCTCACTAAATTACAAGGTATAAGTGTTCACCCTGAGTATTCACTGTTGCTATAGTTCGTCGGGCCGAGACACCACGTGATGATCGGGTGTGATAAGCTCTATGTTCACATACAACGGGTGCAAGCCAGTTTTGCACACGCAGAATACTCGGGTTAAACTTGACGAGCCTAGCATATGCAGATATGGCCTCGGAACACTGTGACCGCAAGGTCGAGTGTGAATCATATAGTAGATATGATCAATATAGTGATGTTCACAATTGAAACCTACTCCATCTCACGTGATTATCGAACATGGTTTAGTTGATTTGGATCACGTGATCATTTAGATGACTAGAGGGATGTCTATCTAAGTGGGAAGTAATATGATTAATTGAACTTTAATTTATCATGAACTTAGTACCTGATAGTATTTTGCATGTCTATGTTGTTGTAGATCAATGGTCCGTGCTACCGTTCCTTTGAATTTTAATGTGTTCCTAGAGAAAGATAAGTTGAAAGATGATGGTAGCAACTACACGGACTGGGTTCGTAACTTGACGATTATCCCCATTGCTGCACAAAAGAATTACGTCCTGGAAGCACCGCTAGGTGCAAGACCCGCTGCAGGAGCAACTCCAGATGTTATGAACGTCTGCCAGAGCAAAGCTGATGACTACTCGATAGTTCAGTGTGCCATGCTTTACGGCTTAGAACTAGGACTTCAACGACGTTTTGAACGTCATGGAGCATATGAGATGTTCTAGGAGTTGAAGTTAATATTTCAAGCAAATGCCCGGATCGAGAGATATGAAGTCTCCAATAAGTTCTACAGCTGCAAAATGGAGCAGAATAGTTCTGTCAGTGAACATATACTCAGAATCTCTGGGGTACCACAACCACTTTACTCAAGTGGGAGTTAATCTTCCTGTTGATAGTGTCATTGACAAAGTTCTTCAATCACTGCCACCAAGCTACAAAAGCTTCATGATGAACTATAATACGCAAGGGATGGATAAGACAATTCCCGAGCTCTTCGCGATGCTAAAGGCTGCGGAGGTAGAAATCAAGAAGGAGCATCAAGTGTTGATGTTTAACAAGACCACTAGTTTCAAGAAAAAGGGCAAAGGGAAGAAGGGGAACTTCAAGAAGAACGGCAAGCAAGTTGCTGCTCAAGGGAAGAAACCCAAGTCTGGAACTAAGCCTGAGACTGAGTGCTTCTACTGCAAAGGGACCGGTCACTGGAAGCGGAACTACCCCAAGTATTTGGCAGATAAGAAGGATGGCAAAGTGAAAGGTATATTTGATATACATGTTATTGATGTGTACCTTACTAATGCTCGTAGTAGCGCTTGGGTATTTGATACTGGTTTTGTTGTTCATATTTGCAACTCGAAACAGGGGCTACGGATTAAGCGAAGATTGGCTAAGGACGAGGTGACTATGCACGTGGGAAATTGTTCAAAAGTCGATGTGATCGCCATCGGCACGCTACCTCTAAATCCACCTTTGGGATTAGTTTTAGACCTGAATAATTGTTATTTGGTGCCAGCGTTAAGCATGAACAATATATCTGGAACTTGTTTGATGCGAGACGGTTATTCATTTAAATCAGACAATAATGCTTGTTCTATTTATATGAGTAATATATTTTATGGTCATGCACCCTTGATGAGTGGTCTATTTTTGTTGAATCTCAGTAGTAGTGATACACATATTCATAGTATTGAAGCCAAAAGATATAATTTTAATAATGATAGTGCAACTTATTTGTGGCACTGCCATTTAGGTCATATTGGTGTAAAGCGCATGAAGAAACTCCATGCTGATGGGCTTTTGGAATCACTTGATTATGAATCACTTGATGCTTGCGAACCATGCCTCATGGGCAAGATGACTAAGATTCCGTTCTCCAGAACAATGGAGCGAGCAACAGACTCGTTGGAAATAATACATACTGATGTATGCGGTCCGATGAGTGTCGAGGCTCGTGGCGGGTATCGTTATTTTCTGACCTTCACAGATGATTTGAGCAGATATGGGTATATCTACTTGATGAAACATAAGTCTGAAACATTTGAAAAGTTCAAAGAATTTCAGAGTGAAGTGGAAAATCATCATAACAAGAAAATAAAGTTTCTACCATATGATCATGGAGGTGAATATTTGAGTTATGAGTTTGTCTTCATTTGAAACAGTGTCGAATAGTTTCGCAGCTCACGCCACCTGGAACACCACAGCGAAATGGTGTGTCTGAACGTCGTAACCGTACTTTATTAGATATGGTGCGATCTATGATGTCTCTTACTAATTACTGCTATCGTTTTGGGGTTATGCTTTAGAGACGACTGCATTCACGTTAAATAGGGCACCATCTAAATCCGTTCAGATGACACCATATGAACTGTGGTTTGGAAAGAAACCGAAGTTGTCGTTTCTTAAAGTTTGGGGCTGCGATGCTTATGTGAAAAAGCTTCAACCTGATAAGCTTGAATCCAAATCGGAGAAATGTGTCTTCATAGGATACCCAAAAGGGACTGTTGGGTACACCTTCTATCATAGATCTGAAGGCAATATATTCGCCGCTAAGAAAAACTCCTTTCTAGAGAAGGAGTTTCTATCGAAATAAGTGAGTGGGAGGAAATTAGAACTTGATGAGGTAATTGTACCTGCTCCCTTATTGGAAAGTAGTTCATCACAAAATTCAGTTCCAGTGATTCCTACACCAATCAGTGAGGAAGCTAATGATGATGATTATGAAGCTTCAGATCAAGTTACTACTGAACCTGGTAGGTCAACCATAGTAAGATCCGCACCAGAGTGGTACGGTAATCCTGTTCTGGAAGTCATGTTACTTGACCATGACAAACCTACGACCTATGAGGAAGCAATGATGAGCCCAGATTCCGCGAAATGGCTTGAGGCCATGAAATCTAAGATGGGATCCATGTATGAGAACAAACTATGGACTTTGGTTGACTTGCCCGATGATCGGCAAGCAATAGAGAATAAATGGATCTTCAAGAACAAGACTGACGCTGGCGGTAATGTTACTGTCTACAAATCTCGACTTGTTGTAAAAGGTTTTTGACAAGTTCAAGGAGTTGACTACGATGAGACCTTCTCACCCGTAGCGATGCTTAAGTCTGTCTGAATCATGTTAGCAATTGCCGCATTTTATGATTATGAAATTTGGCAAATGGATGTCAAAACTGCATTCCTTAATGGATATCTTAAAGAAGAGTTGTATATGATGCAATTAGAAGGTTTTGTCGGTCCAAAAGGTGCTAACAAAGTGTGCAAGCTCCAGCGATCCATTTATGGACTGGTGCAAGCCTCTCGGAGTTGGAATATGCGCTTTGATAGTGTGATCAAAGCATATGGTTTTATTCAGACTTCTGGAGAAGCATGTATTTACAAGAAAGTGAGTGGGAGCTCTGTAGCCTTTCTGATATTATATGTGGATGACATATTGTTGATCGGAAATGATACTGAATTTCTAAATAGCATAAAAGGATACTTGAATAAGGATTTTTCAATGAAAAGACCTCGGTGAAGCTACTTATATATTGGGCATCAAGATATATAGAGATAGATCAAGACGCTTAATTGGACTTTCACAAAGCACATACCTTGATAAAGTTTTGAAGAAGTTCAAAATGGATCAGTCAAAGAAAGGGTTCTTTCCTATATTACAAGGTGTGAAGTTGAGTCAGACTCAATGCCCGACCACTGCAGACACTACAAGAAATATGTCAACTAGTGACCTTCTCTTAGTGACCCCGGTTGAATTGGTCGTAAATCCACGGCCATTTCGCTTGGAAGGGCTCAAACCCTGAAATTAGTTACAACAAATGGTTACAAAGCAGACAAGAGGAGCCAATGACCTTATTTCTACCTGATTACGACCAATATAAATGGTCATGAGGTTGTGAACGTGGATGCATTGGTACTTATTGCTATGACTAGGCGCCACCTCATCAGTTTTGCCTATGTGTCATGTCCATGTATCAATTTTTGCCCTAGGTTGTGAAGCAACCTATATTTCTGTCATTCCCAAAATTCCCAAAAAAATTGGGCATTCTTTACTATCCAAATCATTGCCTCATGACAATATTCAAATCCATTTGCCTGGTAAATCTTCCTCGGCAAATTTCCAAAGTTTTTGTTCAAATCAAACTGTTGTGAAGGAAGTACAAGCTAGGCATATCCTAATGAGCTGAATTTTTTCCACATCTTCTATATTCGCAAATCATTGCTCTCCACAAATTTTGGGCCCCATCTAACAATACATGTGATTGTGGCTTCAACATTCATATTTCTGTCCAGTGTGGTACGTTGCAAAGCAAGTGACACGTAGGCTCCTCCTTTTGAGCTGCAAATTTTCCAAGAGAGTGTCCTTAGTAGATGATCATCCTCGGCCAAAACTCAGGCCCATTGGCCATGTGCATTTCCCGTACCACTAATCAAACACTTGGGTGCTAATTCATGTTTGAGCATTGTTCGGTCTCCTCGTGAGATTCTTCTATTGTTATTTTCTTCCAAGAATCTACATGTGGAGTGCCAAACCTACTAGACATGCCTAGGCTTCTCAGAACGCATGGCAACGCCACGGTCACGTGGTGACCACGCGGCGGGCATGCGAGTCTACGCGCTTTGGAGTTGGGGCCCTCGGCCACCGTCCAAACCTCAACGTATCACCACCAAACCATGTATTTATGCTTCAATAGATACTTATGTACCTAGAAATGATTTTTGGAAAAAATAAAGAGCAAACTATAAGGCAGCCGCAGTTCAAATTTGACCCGCTTCCTGCTGAATCGGTGGAAATTTGTCTTGTTCACCAGAGGTGGATCAAGGCTTTTGACACCCAACCATTGTGTCAATTGTGCATTAAACATGGCCTAGTATTTTAGAAAAATGATTTGGTCCATTTTTACAACATTTATTTGGTAGTTCCTTCACAAAAAATCCTCATTTCGGGCACTCGAAAAATGGGAAATGAATTTTCCATGCAAAGAAAATGAAAACTCCCTTAGTCAACATTGTTTGCCATTCCAAGATGCACCCTTGTGCACAATATGAAATCATTTGAACAAACTATGCCATGAATGTGGCCATAAGATTGATCATTTGACTTGGAAGCCATGAATCTTCGCACATGATAGCTCATTTCTGAGAACATTTTTTAAAAGAATTGCCGTATTACAAGTATATTATTTTTCCTGGTAACTTGGTCACATATAATGACACAATGCGAAGGTTTTCCAATTTTTTGATTTTTTTGAATTTTTTATACCCGTTTCAAAATGCGGTCAAAACAGCGGGAATGACCGTTCCTAGGTAGTGGTTGAATCTTGGAATTTTTTTGGTGTTTCTCTGATAAAATAGCTACTTTTGTACCTAGAAATTATTTTTGGAAAAAATAAATAGAAAACTATGAGGCAGCCGCAGTTCAAATTTGACCCGCTTCCACCAGAATCGGCGGAAATTTGTCTTTTTCACGAGAGGTGGATCAAAACATTTTACACCCAACCATTTGGTCAATTGTGCATTAAATATGTCCTAGTATTTTAGAAAATTGATTTGGTCCAGTTTTGCAACAAATATATGGTAGGTCCTTCACAAAAAACCCTCACTTGGGGCACTCAAAAAATGGAAAATGATTTTTTTGTCCAAAGAAAATGAAAATTTTCTTAGGCACCACTGTTTGCCATTCCAATATGCACCCTTGTGCACAATATGAAATCATTTGAACAAACTATGCCATGAATGTGGCCATAAGATTGATCATTTGGCTTGAAAGCCATTGATCTCCACACATGATAACTCGTTTCTGAGAACGATTTTTAAAAATAATTATCGTATTACAAGTTTATTATTTTTCCTTGTAACTTGGCCACATATAATGACACAATGCGAATGTTTTCTATTTTTTTGATTTTTTTGAATTTTTCATGCTCGTTTCAAAATGTGGTCAAATGGCGGGCTTGACCGTTCCTAGCTAGTGATTGAATCTTGGAAAAATTTTGGTGTTTCTATGATTAAATAGATATTTTTGTACCTAAAAATGATTTTTGGGAAAAATAAAGAGCAAACTATGAGGCGGCTGCAGTTCAAATTTGACCCACTTCCAGCTGAATAGGCATAAATTTGTCTTTTTCATGAGAGGTGGATCAAAGCTTGTAACACCGAACCATTTGGTCAACTGTGCATTAAATATGGCCTAGTATTTTAGAAAATTTATTTGGTCCAATTTTGCAAAAATTATTTGGTAGGTCCTTCATAAAAAAACTCATTTTGGGCACTCGAAAAATGGAAAATGATTTTTTCGTCCAAAGAAAATGAAAATTTCCTCAGGCAACATTGTTTGCCATTCCAATATGCACCCTTGTGCACAATATGAGATCATTTGAACAAAGTATGCATCTTCATATATGATAACTCGGTTCTGAGAACACTTGGCTTAAAAGCCATTGATCTTCATACATGATAACTCGGTTCCGAGAACAGTTTTTAAGACATTTACTGTAGTCAATGTTTATTATTTTTTGTGTAAACTAGGTTAGATATAATGCCACATTGCGAAAGTTTTTCTTAATTTCTTTCAAAATGTTGTCAAAACAGCGGGTATGACTACGAGTCTTCGGACACCGGGAAGGTGACGACGACGAGCTCCTCGCTCGCGACCACCTCCTCGATGCCCTGCTCTTCTACGTGCCGAGGTCCTTGCTTGCAGCATTGCCGGATAAAAATCCAGAGCTTCTTTATTCAGTATTGCCACCCCCGCCCCCGAAGTCGAGACATCGAATGATCCAAAAACCTAAGCTACTAGAACCCTAAAACCTAAAGCTAAAATGATCCACACACGCGGGATCCGACGACCATCCTCATCGCCAACGGCCAAGAAGTCACCGGCGGAGGGGAACTGCCGAAAGACGGCGCCAAAAGAGTCGGTTCTCTTAGCAAAAGAGATATGCACTTTTTTTCAGCCGGTTACGACCTACTTAGATGGTCATGGACGTCGCACACATGTACTCTATTTTGATTGGTTTAGAGGCATGTCACGCTGTAACATCCCAAATTTTCAATTTGGAATGTTATATATTAAGTCATCATGCACATCATATTTTCTCGCATTTTCCGATCCTAGAAAATTTCACGCAACTCAAGGACCCTCGGAGAGAGTTGGAGATTTCATTATTTTCATATTTGGGATTTCTCAAATTTTGAAAAGAGGATCATTTGGATTTATTTATTTATCTTCAAAAGTTTTTCCAATAAAAAAATTAAGAGAGGGAATAATATGACTTTCCCAACATTTAGGAAAAATGAAGATTTAATAAATAAATCAAAATTTGGTTTTCGAAGTTTATTTGCTTTAGGTGAAAAAAATGAGTATTTTAAAAATATGCATTTTGCCCCGTTTTAAAGTTCATTTCGTTCGACTCATTTTTAGGAGTCGGGGAAAATTAATTTTATTTAATTTGGAGTTTGTTTGGTTTTATTTTTAATTCGTTTCGTTTTGTTTTAAAAAAAAACGCGCCGCCCTCGCCTGGGCCAAGGGCCCAGCCCACCGCCGGCCCAACTCCCCCTCCCCCTCGCGCGCTCCCGCATGGGAGGAGTCCGCCGCCGCCACTGCCCAGCCCCTGCCACGCCGCGCCGCCCGCCGTGCCCCCTCCCCAAGGCACGAGCACCGCCCCTTTATAACCCCGCCCCCCTCTCCTCCTCACCCACGCCGCCGCCGCCCCAACCCGAGCCGCCGCCGCCGAAGACGCCGCCGCCTTCTTGCCGCGCCGCCGCCGCCGCCGTCGCCACCCGCCACCCGCCGCCACCGCCGCCCGTCGCTCGACCTCGCCGGAGCCCGAAGCCCCGCCGGCGACTCGCCGGAGGTAGCCACCTCGCCGCGCCACCCCGATTCGGTTTTTCTTTCGTTGTTCAGTTTTTTTTTTAAAAACCTAGATTGGTTTATTTTTTTCAGTTTTAATAATTAGTGAACGTTCACCGACCCGTTCGTTTTAATGAACGTGTTCGTCGGTTAGTTTCTGTTAACGAACGTCCGTTCGGTTAACCGTTCGTCGTTTTTCTTTTAATCGGATTTAATCCGTTATTTTCCGAATTCGATTTCCGATTCAATTTTCAAATCAGTTTATTTTCTCGCTCGTTTATCGGAATCAGGTGATTCAAGCGCCTGGAGTTTCGTTTCGAAACCGTCGTTCCGACTAACCTACTTAAACAAAGTTTTGCTACTATAGAATTTGACCAAGTTTTAAATTGCTAAAACCGAGTCGTTCTCTCTCGACTTTCGACTTTCGAGGCTTTGTTTGATTCGATTCTTTTGCAACCAGGGTTCTTAAGTTGAACTCTCTGGTTAGATCTTTTATTTGAGATTTCCCTGTGCATTAGATGAGTACTTATTGTATGCTTGTTGTTTGTCTGCGTTAGATCACCCGGTCGCCGCTTGTTACTTGAATCCCTAGGTCTCATGGATCATCGGCAAGGCAAGTAACATTGATCATACCTTTTCTACTACCCAGTTTTTATGCATTAGCCCTATTCCTCAAACACTTGCATGTTTAGGATCAACTTAAATTGTGGGATGGGAAGTAGATTGAGGTAGTACCCATTACTGTTTTACTTATGAAACCTTGGGAGTTACTTCTCGTTTGCTTACTTATGCCATGCTATGCTAGTAGGCGTGGATTGGGTGAGTGAAAATCCATGACAGATGTGAGATTGTTAATTACTGGTTTATCTAAGGTGGCAACCTAAACACACATCTGGGTGGATTGAGGCACTGGTTTCTATCGAGACTTGCTGTATTTCTTGGGACCGCCACTCGGGCTCTAAGGGATCATAAGATTATTCAAACTGAAACTTCCGTGTGCAGCCACAAGCCAATATGGGCTCTGGCATAGTTGAGTAAGTTGTGCGAACTCTTACGGGTAGGCTAGCTGATGTAGGGGATGTAGGTTGGTACGGTCTACCCACATGTAAGGTGCTAGTGCTTCTGAAAAACTGTGTCTCGGTCATCCGTTTCTCAAACACCATGTAGTGCGAGAACCAAGCAGAGGCGATCGAGTCTTGTGGAGGAAAAGTGCGCAAACCTCTGCAGAGTGTATAAACTAATCATGATTAGCCGTGTCCCCGGTTGTGGACGTCTTGAGTATCTAGTAATTGAATATCGTGTGAATCTCAACATGTTACTTCTAATAAATGTTATTGGGATTTGATGAGTACCTTATTAATTGGGATTGAGGATGCTGTCAACCATTCTCAATGTTTAACAACCACCATGATAGTTAAATAAAATTATTCCTTTGTTGTAGGGAAAAACTAGCTTTATGCAAAAATGTAACCGTAGAGCTTTACCACCAGCCATATATGCATGTAGTATAGGTTTATTCCTTCATTACTCTCTATGTGTTACATTGCGGCATATTCCATGTCTTGACCCGTTTCGGGCTGCAACTTTCATGTTGCGAGACTTTTCGAACGACAGTAAGGTGTTAGGTCGTGGTTCTATACTCGGTGATGCCGATGGAGTTGATGGACTCACTTATCTTCCAAGCCTTCGCTGTTATTATTAGATGGCCTTAAGCCATGTTATTGTAATAAGTTCCCTTGTGGACAACGTTGTATTAAGTGTGTGATTGCTACTCTGCTATAAATCCTTGAAATCTTGTGTGGTGTCGATTTCTTGATCCAGGGATGACACTGAGCACGAGACTTGATCCATTCGGGTCCGGTCGCTCTGAGATGGTATCGAGCACACGCTGACTGTAGGACACGACCACTAAGTTAAAGCCATAGATCACTACTCTCTTCCCATTTTCTAACTCCTCATCTTTTCTACTCTTTAGGATGACGGACGCGAAGATCAAGTACGCCCAACCAGATGAAGGCACCCCTTTTGGATTTCACTTGAAGGAAGTCACCAAGTACCTAAACATTGGACTACCCAGTTTCACCGGGACTTTCAACGCCACTCTGCCTGAAAAGTAGCGCTGGAAGATTCAAGCTCACGTTCCAGGAAGGACATTCGCCCCAATCACCAAGCCTATAGATAGTGTTTTCAGTGCACCAACCTGGAGTCTGGGAAAGAGCATGGCAGCTCATATCACCATGGGACGCATTGGAGAAGTTTATCAAGAAGACCTCAAGGACACTATCTACCAGATTTGCGGACGTCGAGATGAACAATGGGAGATAGTCAACACCAAGAAGGATAGATCCATTGCAGCTTTCATCCAGGAGTTAAACCAGCACATTCGACGCCAGGAGAACCAGATGTGCAATGATATGTTGGAGTTGCAGAATGCAAAGGGAAGGATCGTCGAACTTGAAGAAGAACTAAAGACTACACGCAAGGACTACATGGACGAGATCGTAGCTCTAGCAAGACACAATAACGATCTTAAGTACGAGATCGAAGAACTCAAGAAGAAGTTGGCACTCAAGAACGAAGACAAGTCGTCATTGTCCAGCGACTACATCATCATCGGCGACACCGATTCGGATCCAAGTGAACCCGACTTTGAAGACGAAGCTGGAGCAGACATCATGGAGTCTTCCACCGGTTCAAATTAGTAGAAGTCCCCCACATATTAGTAGTATTACCTCCATGTAAACATTATAGTACACGCACTTTTGCGATAGTTAGATCGTTGTAAGCCCTTTGTTTGATTGAATGAAGTGATTTTGTGTGCATTTGCTCATGTGCATTTGGGTAGTGATTCCCCTTAGACCTCATTCTATTCTTAATTTCTCGTCTTTTCTAAACCCACCAGATGCCTCCGAGACGTGACACCGGGTTTGTTTTCCCGCCAGAGATCACCCAATTGATTCAGCAGCAGAACACCTTGATTCAAACATTGGTGCAGAACCAAGGCAACAACAACAACAACAACCCACCACCACCACCACCCGCGGATCACTTGACTCGTTTCCTTAGGTTGAATCCGCCGGTGTATTCCAGTAGCACCGAGCCGATAGTAGCAGATGATTGGCTCCGCAAGATAGGAAGGGAGTTTACCACGGCAGGATGCACAGATGGAGAAAGAGTGAAGTTTGCTGCACACCAGCTTGAAGGACCCGCAGCAGCATGGTGGGAGAATTTTACAGCCACTTACCCCGTAGACACTGTCACATGGGATCAGTTTCAGCAAGCTTTTCGCACTGCCCATGTTTCAGCAGGAGCTATGGCCATGAAGAAGCGTGAGTTCCGCAACTTACGCCAAGGAGGAAGGACTGTTGGCCAGTATGTGGATGATTTTAGTAAGTTAGCACGTTATGCCCCAGATGACGTTGCTACAGATGCGGCTAAGCAGGAGAAGTTTCTGGAAGGACTGAACGATGAGTTCAGCATGCCGTTGATGGTAGCAAGTTTCAACAACTACCGGAGTTGGTAGACCGAGCCCTCATGATTGAAGGAAGCAGCAGAAAATTGAGAACTGCATAGCGGAAGTATGGACAGGAAAGTATAACTCGGAGCTCAGCAGAAGCCTCGTTATACACCTAAATCAGAATTCAGTTTCAGCATACCCATGGAGGAGGTAATTCGCATAACCATAATGGCACTAAGAATGGGAGCGGAATGGAGGAAGCAATGGACAGAATCGCACCAACCCGTCAACACCATCCAAGGTAGACCTGAGTCACATCACTTGTTTTAAGTGCCGCAAGACTGGGCATTATGCAAATGACTGTCCGTAAGGCGAATGGAAATGGCAATGGAAGCTCGGAAAGAAGCCCAACCCTTTCAACAGGGGAGGTGAACCACATTGATGTGGAGGAGGTTGAAGATCAGCCCGATCAAGATGTCGGTAAGTTTTGGTTAAGTCATTTACTGCAGTTGTTCTTTTCGATCTTGGTGCATCGCATTCATACATATCAAGGGATTTATGGATAAGTACAAATTACCGACCCAAGCCCTTAGGTCACCCATGCTAGTAACCTCACCGGAGCAGAGTACATGGCTAGTAAATGGTGTGATCGACCGCCATTAAGGATTGGACACTATGTTTTCCCCTCGGACCTAATAGTTCGGAATCCCAAGGATTGGATGTGATATTAGGCATGGATTGGTTATCAAGTATGGAGGAACATAGATTGCACCACAAAGTCAATTTTGCTCACCACACCGGAAGGAAGAAGGATCAAATGCATTATCACGACACGAGCGAGGAGAACGCAAGTAAATTGCTTATCGGGAGTGGTGCGGGAAGAAGTACCGATGGTGAAGGATTATCTGATGTATTTCCGGAAGAGTTGCCAGGAATGCCACCGGATAGAGACATTGAGTTTTTGATTAAGCTGTTACCAGGAACAGGCCCGATATCGAAGCGACCATACAGGATGCCCGCACAGGATTTGGCGGAAATCAAGAAACAGATTAAGGAACTATTGGATAAAGGTTTTATTCGCCCAAGTTCTTCACCTTGGGGATCACCCGTACTGTTAGTGGAGAAGAAGGATGGATCGTTAAGGATGGTTGTTGATTATCGTGGATTGAATGAAGTAACAATCAAGAACAAGTACCCACTACCTATGATAAATGATCTGTTTGATCGTTTGCAAGGAGCTAAAGTGTTTTCCAAGATTGACTTACGATCAGGGTACCATCAGTTGAAGATTCGGGAGCAGGATATACCCAAGACAGCGTTTACCACGAGATATGGACTGTATGAGTATACCGTTATGTCATTTGGACTGACTAACGCACCAGCCTATTTCATGAACCTGATGAACAAAGTGTTTATGGAGTTTTTGGATAAGTTCATCGTGGTGTTCATTGATGATATTTTGATTTTCTCGAAGAATGAAGAAGAACATAAGGAACATTTGCGATTGGTTTTGGAGAAACTGAGGGAACACCAGTTATATGCCAAGTTCAGCAAATGTGAGTTTTGGCTAAAGGAAGTTGGATTCCTTGGACATGTTATATCCGGAGAAGGAATAGCAGTTGACCCCACAAAGGTCGAGACCGTCACCAAATGGGAAGCACCAACAATAGTTGGAGAGATTCGGAGTTTCCTTGGACTCGCAGGATACTACCGAAGATTCATTGAGAATTTCTCAAGGATTGCAAATCCTATGACAGAATTGTTGAAGAAGGATAACAAATTCATATGGACTGAGGACTGCGAGGCAAGTTTTCAGGAGCTGAAGAAAAGATTGGTTACCTCACCAGTTTTAATATTGCCGGATCAAACCAAGGATTATGAGGTGTATTGCAACGCTTCACGTCGAGGACTTGGAGCAGTGCTTATGCAGGAAGGAAGAGTTCTTTCGTATGCTTCACGACAACTTAAGCCTCATGAGTTGAATTATGCCACACATGATTTGGAGTTAGCAGCCGTAGTGCATGCGTTGAAGACATGGAGACATTTTCTCATAGGAAATCATTGTGAAGTGTACACGGATCACAAGAGTTTGAAGTACATCTTCACACAGAAGGAATTAAATCTCAGACAGAGGAGATGGTTAGAGCTTATCAAGGATTATGATATGAGATTGCATTATCACCCCGGAAAGGCTAACGTTGTAGCAGACGCATTGAGTCGTAAGAGCCACGTCAATACCCTAATGATGGGAGGAATACCCAATGAGTTAGCCGAGGACCTTCGAGAGCTATGTTTGAAAATAGTTCCGAGAGGCTATGTAGCAGCATTGGAGATTCGGTCTACACTGATGGACAAATTCAGAGAAGCCCAAAAGGCAGATAAGGAAGTTGCCTCTATAAAGGAGAAAATGAGCAAAGGAAAAGCTAAAGGATTCCGTGAGGATGAGCACGATACCCTATGGTTTGAAGACCGTGTTTATGTGCCCAATAACCCAGAGATCAGGAAGTTGATTTTGCAAGAAGCCCATGATTCACCCTATTCGATTCACCCAGGAAATACCAAGATGTATTTGGATTTGAAGAATACTTTCTGGTGGACCGGAATGAAGAAGGATATTGCGGAGTATGTAGCAGTTTGCGATGTATGTCAGAGAGTAAAGGCAGAACATCAGAAGCCAGCAGGATTGTTACAACCATTGCCGATACCCGAATGGAAGTGGGATAAATTAGGCATGGATTTCATCACAGGTTTTCCCAAGACTCGTTCAGGATATGACTCGATATGGGTTATAGTCGATCGCTTGACGAAGGTAGCTTATTTCATTCCAGTCAAGACTACCTATAGCAGTGCTAAGTTGGCAAAGATATACATGACCAGAATTGTGTGTTTACGGAGTTCGAGGAGTATCGTATCGATAGAGGAACCCAATTTACCTCAAAATTTTGGAACCAGTTGCACGAAACATTGGGAACCAGACTGGAATTCAGTACAGCTTTTCACCCACAGACCGATGGACAAACTGAGAGAGTCAATCAGATTTTGGAGGATATGCTGAGAGCTTGTGCACTAGATTATGGATCTAGTTGGGATGATAATTTGCCGTATGCAGAATTTTCTTATAACAACAGTTACCAAACCAGCTTGAAGATGGCACCTTTCGAGGCTCTGTATGGAAGGAGATGCAGGACACCGTTGTCATGGGACGAAACGGGAGATCGTAAATTGTTTGGACCAGATTTGATTAAGGAGTCTGAACAGAAGGTTAAGTTGATTCGAGATAGGCTCAAGGTAGCCCAGTCGAACGGAGAAGAGCTATCTGGATTCAAAAGCATAAAGCGACTGAATATGAAGTTGGAGACAGTATATCTTAGAGTATCCCGCTTGAGGAGTTAAGCGTTTTGGAGTTAAAGGAAAATTAGCACCACGTTTAGTTGGACCGTATAAGATTTTGCAACGCATGGGGAAGTTGCTTATAAGCTGGAATTGCGGAAGGACTGTCAGGGAGTTCATGATGTATTCCACGTTTCTCAGTGAAGAAATGTCATTCGAGATAGCGAGCTACCGTTAAGAGACACAGTGCACCGAAGCAATTCAGTTGAAGGATGACTTAACATATGAGGAAAAACCAGTCAAGATTCTCGATTATGCCAGCAGAGTTACTCGCAGCAAGGTTATCAAGTTTTGCAAAGTTCGATTGGAGCCACCACCTCAAGATGAAGCCACACAGGAAAGAGAGGAAGAGTTGCTCAAGGACCACCTCACCTATTTTCTAGCCAACCCGAATCTCGAGGGCTAGATTCATCTTAAGGGGTAGGTTTGTAACATCCCAAATTTTCAATTTGGAATGTTATATATTAAGTCATCATGCATATCATATTTTCTCGCATTTTCCGATCCTAGAAAATTTCACGCAACTCAAGGACCCTCGGAGAAGTTGGAGATTTCATTATTTTCATATTTGGGATTTCTCAAATTTTGAAAAGAGGATCATTTGGATTTATTTATTTATCTTCAAAAGTTTTTCCAATAAAAAATTAAGAGAGGAATAATATGACTTTCCCAACATTTAGGAAAAATGAAGATTTAATAAATAAATCAAAATTTGGTTTTCGAAGTTTATTTGCTTTAGGTGAAAAAAATGAGTATTTTAAAAATATGCATTTGGCCCCGTTTTAAAGTTCATTTCGTTCAACTCATTTTTAGGAGTCGGGAAAATTAATTTTATTTAATTTGGAGTTTGTTTGGTTTTATTTTTAATTCGTTTGTTTTGTTTAAAAAAAAGCGCGCGTCCCTTTGGGCCAAGGGCCCAGCCCACCGCCGCCCAACTCCCCTCCCCTCGCGCTCTCCTTGACGGGAGGAGTCCGGCTCGGCCACGCCGCCGCCCCGCCGTGCCCCCTCCCCAAGGCACGAGCACCCCCCTTTATAACCCCTGCCCCCTCTCTCCTCCTCACCCAGCCGCCCCCCCCAACCCGAGCCGCCGCCGCCGCTTGAAGGCCGCCGCCGCCTGCCCGTCGCCGCCGCCGCCCGCGTCGCCACCCGCCACCCGCCGCCACCCGCCGCCCGTCGCCCGACCCGCGGAGCCAAGCCCCGCTGAGACTCGCCGGAGGTAGCCACCTCGCCGCGCCACCCCGGTCCGGTTTTTGTTTCAAAAACCGATTCAGTTTTTCTTTCGTTGTTCGGTTTTTTTTTTAAAAAACCTAGATTGGTTTATTTTTTTCGGTTTTATTAATTAGTGAACGTTCACCGACCCGTTCGTTTTAATGAACGTGTTCGTCGGTTAGTTTCTGTTAACGAACGTCCGTTCGGTTAACCGTTCGTCGTTTTTCTTTTAATCAGATTTAATCCGTTATTTTCCGAATTCGATTTCCGATTCAATTTTCAAATCAGTTTATTTTCTCGCTCGTTTATCGGAATCAGGTGATTCAAGCGCCTGGAGTTTCGTTTCGAAACCGCCGTTCCGACTAACCTACTTAAACAAAGTTTTGCTACTGTAGAATTTGACCAAGTTTTAAATTGCTAAAACTGAGTCGTTCTCTCTCGACTTTCGACTTTCGAGGCTTTGTTTGATTCGATTCTTTTGCAACCAGGGTTCTTAAGTTGAACTCTCTGGTTAGATCTTTTATTTGAGATTTCCCTGTGCATTAGATGAGTACTTATTGTATGCTTGTTGTTTGTCTGCGTTAGATCACCGGTCGCCGCTTGTTACTTGAATCCCTAGGTCTCGCGGATCATCGCAAGGCAAGTAACATTGATCATACCTTTTCTACTACCCAGTTTTATGCATTAGCCCTATTCCTCAAACACTTGCATGTTTAGGATCAACTTAAATTGTGGGATGGGAAGTAGATTGAGGTAGTACCCATTACCTGTTTTACTTATGAAACCTTGGGAGTTACTTCTACGTTTGCTTACTTATGCCATGCTATGCTAGTAGACGTGGATTAGGTGAGTGAAAATCCATGACAGATGTGAGATTGTTAATTACTGGTTTATCTAAGGTGGCAACCTAAACACACATCTGGGTGGATTGAGGCACTGGTTTCTATCAGACTTGCTGTATTTCTTGGACCGCCACCCGGGCTCTAAGGGATCATAAGATTATTCAAACTGAAACTTCCGTGTGCAGCCACAAGCCAATATGGGCTCTGCATAGTTGAGTAAGTTGTGCGAACTCTTACGGGTAGGCTAGCTGATGTAGGGGATGTAGGTTGGTGCGGTCTACCCACATGTAAGGTGCTAGTGCTTCGAAAAACTGTGTCTCGGTCATCCGTTTCTCAAACACCATGTAGTCACGAGAACCAAGCGGAGGCGATTGAGTCTTGTGGGGAAAAGTGCGCAACCTCTGCAGTGTATAAACTAATCATGATTAGCCGTGTCCCCGGTTATGGACGTCTTGAGTATCTAGTAATTGAATATCGTGTGAATCTCAACATGTTACTTCTAATAAATGTTATTGGGTTTTGATGAGTACCTTATTAATTGGGATTGAGGATGCTGTCAACCATTCTCAATGTTTAACAACCACCATGATAGTTAAATAAAATTATTCCTTTGTTGTAGGGAAAAACTAGCTTTATGCAAAATGTAACCGAGAGCTTTACCACTAGCCATATATGCATGTAGTATAGGTTTATTCCTTCATTACTCTCTATGTGTTACATTGCCAAGATATTCCATGTCTTGACCCGTTTCGGGCTGCAACTTTCATGTTGCGAGACTTTTCGAACGACAGTAAGGTGTTAGGTCGTGGTTCTATACTCAGTGATGCCGATGGAGTTGATGGACTCACTTATCTTCCAAGCCTTCCGCTGTTATTATTAGATGGCCTTAAGCCATGTTATTGTAATAAGTTCCCTTGTGGACAACGTTGTATTAAGTGTCTGATTGCTAATCTGCTATAAATCCTTCGAAGTACTGTGTGGTGTCAGCATTACTGATCCAGGGATGACACTGAGCACAGAGACTTGATCCATTCGGGTCCGGTCGCTACACACGCGGATCATGGGTCGAGCACCGTCCGATCCACCCGGATCCAACAGCAGCGCTCCCTCATCACCTTGCCCAACAACCCACAAGCCACAGGCCGCACTCCTCCCTCGTCCGCCGCGAACCCTAGTGCTCCCCGATCCCTCCCACCTCCCCTCCCCTTGCCGCCACCCACCCCTCCCCTCGCTCTGCTCCCTCTCTCCCTCCCCTCCGGCAAGATCCAGCGCGCTCCAAGATCCCCATGCTCTGCTCCTCCCTCCCTCCCCTCTTGCAAGATCCAGCGCGCGGCCTCCCTCTCCTTGATCCAGATCGAGGCAGATGCTCCCTGATACGTCTCCAACGTATCTATAATTTTTTATTGCTCCATGCTATATTATCTACTGTTTTGGACTATATTGGGCTTTATTTTCCACTTCTATATTATTTTTGGGACTAACCTATTAACCGGAGGCCCAGCCCAGAATTGCTGTTTTTTTGCCTATTTCAGTGTTTCGAAGAAACGAAATATCAAACGGAGTCCAAACGAATGAAACCTTCGGGACGTGATTTTCTCACCGAACATGATCCACGAGACTTGGACCCTACTCCAAGGGAGCCAAGAGGCGGTCACGAGGGTGGGGGGCGCCCCCCCCCTAGGGCACGCCCCCTGCCTCGTGGGCCCCTCGGAGCTCCACCGACGTACTCCTTCCTCTTATATATACCTACGTACCCCCAAACAATCAGATACGGAGCCAAAATCCTAATTCCACCGCCGCAACTTTCTGTATCCACGAGATCTCATCTTGGGGCCTGTTCCGGAGCTCCGTCGGAGAGGGCCGTCATCACGGAGGGCTTCTACATCATCATAGCACCTCCGATGAAGTTTGAGTAGTTTACCTCACACCTTCGGGTCCATAGTTAGTAGCTAGATGGCTTCTTCTCTCTTTTTGGATCTCAATACAGTGTTCTATCCCTCTCTCATGGAGATCTATTCGATGTAATCTTCTTTTTGCGATGTGTTTGTTGAGACCGATGAATTGTGGGTTTATGATCAAGTCTATGTATGAATAATATTTGAATCTTCTCTGAATTCTTTTATGTATGATTGGTTATCTTTGCAAGTCTCTTCAAATTATCAGTTTGGTTTGGCCTACTAGATTGGTTTTTCTTGCCATGGGAGAAGTGCTTAGCTTTGGGTTCGATCTTGCGGTGTCCTTTCCCACTGACAGAAGGAGCAGCAAGGCACGTATTGTATCGTTGCCATCGAGGATAACAAGATGGGGTTTATTTCATATTGCATGAATTTATCTCTCTACATCATGTCATCTTGCTTAAGGCGTTACTCTGTTTTTAACTTAAGACTCTAGATGCATGTTGGATAGCGGTCGATGAGTGGACTAATAGTAGTAGATGCAGGCAGGAGTCAGTCTACTTGTCTCGGACGTGATGCATATATACATGATCATACCTAGATATTCTCATAACTATGCTCAATTCTGTCAATTGCTCAACAGTAATTTGTTCACCCACCGTAGAAATACTTATGCTCTTGAGAGAAGCCACTAGTGAAACCTATGGCCCCCGGGTCTAATATCATCATATCAATATCCATCACTTAATTATTGCTTTGCTTTTTTACTTTGCCTTTTACTTTTTACTTTGCGTCTCTATACCAAAAATACCAAAAATATTATCTATCATCTCTATCAGATCTCACTCTCGTAAGGGACCATGAAGGGATTGACAACCCCTAACTGCGTTGGTTGCGTTGAGCTATTGTTTTTGTGTAGGTACGAGGGACTTGCGTGTAGCCTCCGACTGGATTGATACCTTTGTTCTCAAAAACTGAGGGAAATACTTACGCTACTTTTCTGCATCATCCTCTCTTCTTCGGGGAAATCCAACAGTGCTCAAGAGGTAGCAAGAAGAATTTTTGGCGCGGTTGCCGGGGAGTCTGTAGAAAAGTCAACATACCAAGTACCCATCACAATCCCTATCTCCCGCATTACATTAGTTTCCATTTGCCTCTCGTTTTCCTCTCCCCCACTTCACCCTTGCCGTTTTATTTGACTTCTCTCTCCCAATCTCCTTCTTCTTTTTCCGTTTGCCTTTTTCTCGCTTTGCGTTTTGTTTGCTCGTGTGTTGGATTGCTTGTTTGTCACGATGGCTCAAGATACTACCAAATTGTGTGACTTCACCAATACCAATAATAATGATTTCCTTAGCACTCTGATTGCTCCTCTTGCCAATATTGAATCTTGTGAAATCAATACTGCCTTGTTGAATCTTGTTATGAAAGATCAATTCGCCGGCCATCCTAGTGAAGATGCCGCTACTCATCTAAATAGCTTTGTTGATTTATGTGATATGCAAAAGAAGAAAGATGTCGATAATGACGTTGTTAAATTGAAGCTATTTCCTTTTTCTCTTAGAGATCGTGCTAAAGCTTGGTTTTCGTCTTTGCCTAAAAATAGTATTGATTCTTGGAACAAGTGCAAAGATGCTTTTATCTCTAAGTATTTTCCTCCCGCTAAGATCATCTCTCTTAGAAACGACATTATGAATTTTAAGCAACTTGATCATGAACATGTTGCACAAGCTTGGGAGAGAATGAAATTAATGATACATAATTGCCCTACTCATGGTTTGAATTTGTGGATGATAATACAAAATTTTTATGCCGGATTGAACTTTGGTTCTAGAAATCTTTTAGATTCGGCCGCGGGAGGCACTTTTATGGAAATCACTTTAGGAGATGCTACTAAACTCCTAGATAATATTATGGTTAATTATTCTCAATGGCACACTGAAATATCCACTAATAAAAAAGTGCATGCGATAGAAGAAATCAATGTTTTGAGTGGAAAGATGGATGAACTTATGAAATTATTTGCTACTAAGAGTGTTTCTTCTAATCCTAATGATATGCCTTTGTCTACTTTGATTGATAATAATAATGAATCTATGGATGTGAATTTTGTTGGTAGGAATAATTTTGGTAACAACTCATATAGAGGGAATTTTAATCCTAGGCCTTATCCTAGTAATCCTTCTAATAATTATGGTCCTACAACAACTCTTATGGAAATTTTAATAAGATGCCCTCTGAATTTGAGAATAGTGTTAAAGAGTTTATGAATTCACAAAAGAATTTAATGCTTTGCTTGAAGAGAAATTGCTTAAAGTTGATGATTTGGCTAGGAACGTTGATAGAATTTCTCTTGAGGTTGATTCTTTAAAGCTTAGATCTATTCCTCCTAAGCATGATATCAATGAGTCTCTCAAAGCCATGAGAATTTCCATTGATGAGTGCAAGGAAAGAACTGCTAGGATGCGCGCTACAAAAGATGCCTTTATTAAAGCATGTTCTTCCAATTCCTATGAAAATCAAGATGAAGATCTAAAAGTTATTGATGTGTCCCCTGTCAAATCTTTGTTTTGCAATATGAATCTTGATGAAACTGAATATGATCTTCCTTTACCTAGAAGGCGTTCCAAAAATTCGGAGTATTTAGATCTTGATGATAAAATTGATGAAAGTGGGATTGAAAGAAATAAAACCCTAGATGTTGCTAAACCCACTATATTGGATTTCAAGGAATTTAATTATGAAATTTGCTCTTTAATTGATTGTATTTCGTTGTTGCAATCCGTGCTAAATTCTCCTCATGCTAATAGTCAAAAGAAAGCCTTTACCAAACATATCGTTGATGCCTTGATGCAATCTTATGAAGAAAAACTTGAGTTGAAAGTCTCTATCCCTAGAAAACTCTATTATGAGTAGGAACCAACTATTAAAATTAAAATTAAAGATCATGAGTTTTATGCTTTGTGTGATTTGGGTGCTAGTGTCTCCACTATCCCCAAAACTTTGTGTGATTTGCTAGATTTCCGAGATTTTGATGATTGCTCTCTAAACTTGCATCTTGCGGATTCCACTATTAAGAAACCAATGGGAAGAATTAATGATGTTCTTATTGTTGAAAATAGGAATTATGTGCCCGTAGATTTTATTGTTCTTGATATAGATTGCAATCCTTCTTGCCTATTATTCTTGGTAGACCTTTCCTTAGAACGGTTGGTGCGATTATTGATGTGAAGGAAGGGAATATTAGATTTCAATTTACATTAAAAAAGGGCATGGAACACTTCCCTAGAAAGAAAATAAAATTACCATATGAAACTATCATGAGAGCCACTTATGGATTGCCTACCAAAGATGGCAATACCTAGATCTATCCTTGCTTTTATGCCTACCTAGGGGCGTTAAACGATAGCGCTTGTTGGGAGGCAACCCACTTTTATTTTTAGTTTTTGTTTTTGTTTCTGTTTAGGAATAAATAATCCATATACCTTCTGTTTGGATGTGGTTTTGTGTTTTAATTAGTGTTTGTGCCGAGTTAGACCTATTGGATCTTCTTGGATGATAGTTATTTGATCTTGCTGTAATTTCCAGAAACTTTGCGCTCAGTGCTCGAATTATTAAAAATCACCAGAACGTGATAAAATACTGATTTCAATTGCTGCTGGTCAATAAAAAAAATTCTAGGTCTTCCAATTTTGGTAGATTTTTTGGAGTTCCAGAAGTTTGCGTTAGTTACAGATTACTACAGACTGTTCTGTTTTTGACAGATTCTGTTTTTCGTGTGTTGCTTGCTTATTTTGATAAATATATGGCTAGTAAATAGTTTATAATCCATAGAGAAGTTGGAATACAGTAGGTTTAACACCAATATAAATAAAGAATGAGTTCATTACAGTACCTTGAAGTGGTCTTTTGTTTTCTTTCTCTAACGGAGCTCACGAGATTTCTATTGAGTTTTGTGTTGTGAAGTTTTCAAGTTTTGGGTGAAATCTTTTGATGGATTATGGAACAAGGAGTGGAAAGAGCCTAAGCTTGGGGATGCCCATGGCACCCCAAGATAATCTAAGGACACCAAAATTCAAAGCTTGGGGATGCCCGGAAGGCATCCCTCTTTAAATCTACTTCCATCGGTAATTTTACTTGGAGCTATATTTTTATTCACCACATGATATGTGTTTTGCTTGGAGCGTCTTGTATTATTTGTGTCTTTGTTTGTTAGTGTGCCACAATCATCCATGCTGTACACACCTTTTGAGAGAGCCATACATGAATTGGAATTTGATACAATACTCTATGTGCTTCACTTATATCTTTTGAGCTTGATAATTTTGCTCTATGTGCTTCACTTATATCTTTTGAGCTTGATAATTTTGCTCTATGTGCTTCACTTAGATCTTTTAGAGCACGGTGGTGGATTTGTTTTAATGAAACTATTGATCTCTCATGCTTCACTTAGATTATTTTGAGAGTCTTAATAGCATGGTAATTTGCTTAATAATAATATGCTTGGTGTTCAAGATTTGTGAAACTTTCTTTTGAGTGCGTTGAATACTAAGAAAAGATTGATGCTCTATAATTGTTTTGAGATATGAAGATGGTGATATTAGAGTCATGCTAGTTGAGTAGTTGTGAATTTGAGAAATACTTGTGTTAAAGTTTGTGATTCTCGTAGCATGCACGTATGGTGAACCGTTATGTGATGAAGTCGGAGCATGATTTATTTATTGATTGTCTTATGAGTGGCGGTCGGGGACGAGCGATGGTCTGTTCCTACCAATCTATCCCCCTAGGAGCATGCGCGTAATACTTTGCTTTGAGAACTTCTAGATTTGTGCAATAAGTATATGAGTTCTTTATGACTAATGTTGAGTCCATGGATTATACGCACTTTTTCCCATCCTTCCACTATTGCTAGCATCTCTTATACCGCGCACCTTTCGCCGGTATCATACACCCACCATATACCTTCCTCAAAACAGCCACCATACGTACCTATCATGGCATTTCCATAGCCATTCCGAGATATATTGCCCATGCAACTTTCCACCGTTCCGTTTATTATGACACCTCCATCATTGTCATATTGCTAGCATGATCATGTAGTTGACATCGTATTTGTGGCAAAGCCACCATTCATAATTCTTTCATACATGTCACTCTTGATTCATTGCATATCCCGGTACACCGCCGGAGGCATTCATATAGAGTCATATTTTGTTCTAAGTATCGAGTTGTAATTCTTGAGTTGTAAGTAAATAAAAGTGTGATGATCATCATTTTTAGAGCATTGTCCCAAGTGAGGAAAGGATGATGGAGACTATGATTCCCCCATAGGTCGGGATGAGAATCCTGACGAAAAAAAAGGAGGCCGTAAAAAAAGAAAAGGCCCAAATAAAAAATGAGATAAAAAGAGAGAAGGGACAATGTTACTATCCTTTTACCACACTTGTGCTTCAAAGTAGCACCATGATATTCATGATAGAGAGTCTCTCATTTTGTCACTTTCATATACTAGTGGGAATTTTTCATTATAGAACTTGGCTTGTATATTCCAATGATGGGCTTCCTCAAAATTGCCCTAGGTCTTAGTGATCAAGCGAGTTTGATGCACACCCACTTAGTTTCTTTTGATGAGCTTTCATATACTTATAGCTCTAGTGCATCCGTTGCATGGCAATCCCTACTCACTCACATTGACATCTATTGATGGGCATCTCCATAGCCCGTTGATACGCCTAGTTGATGTGAGACTATCTTCCCCTCCTTTTGTCTTCTCCACAACCACCATTCTATTCCACATATAGTGCTATGTCCATGGCTAACGCTCATGTATTCCGTGAAGATCGAAAAAGTTTGAAAATGTTAAAGTATGAAACAATTGCTTGGCTTTTCATCGGGGTTGTGCATGATTTAAATACTTTGTGTGGTGAAGATAGAGCATAGCCAGACTATATGATTTTGTAGGGATAACTTTCTTTGGCCATGTTATTTTGAGAAGACATAATTGCTTTGTTAGTATGCTTGAAGTATTATTATTTTCTTTTGTCTTGAATCTTTTGAATCTGAATATTCATACAACAATTAAGAAGATTTGCATTGAAATTATGCCAACTAGCACTCCGCATCAAAAATTCTCTTTTTATCATTTACCTACTCGAGGACGAGCAGGAATTAAGCTTGGGGATGCCTGATACGTCTCCAACGTATCTATAATTTTTGATTGCTCCATGCTATATTATCTATTGTTTTGGACTATATTGGGCTTTATTTTCCACTTTTATATTATTTTTGGGACTAACCTATTAACTGGAGGCCCATCCCAGAATTGCTGTCTTTTGCCTATTTCAGTGTTTCGAAGAAACGGAATATCATATGGAGTCCAAACGGAATGAAACCTTCGGGAACGTGATTTTCTCACCGAACGTGATCCAGGAGACTTGGACCCTACTCCAAGCGAGCCAAGAGGCGGTCACAAGGGTGGGGGGCGCCCCCCCCCTAGGGCACGCCCCTGCCTCGTGGGCCCCTTGGAGATCCACCGACGTACTCCTTCCTCCAATATATACCTACGTACCCCCAAACGATCAGATACGGAGCCAAAAACAACTCCACCGCCGCAACTTTCTGTATCCACGAGATCCCATCTTGGGCCCTGTTCCGGAGCTCCGCCGGAGAGGGCCGTCATCACGGAGGGCTTCTACATCATCATAGCCCCTCCGATGAAGTGTGAGTAGTTTACCTCAGACCTTCGGGTCCATTGTTAGTAGCTAGATGGCTTCTTCTCTCTTTTTGGATCTCAATACAATGTTCTACCCCTCTCTCGTGGAGATCTATTCAATGTAATCTTCTTTTTGCGTTGTGTTTGTTGAGACCGATGAATTGTGGGTTTATGATCAAGTCTATCTATGAGTAATATTTGAATCTTCTCTGAATTATTTTATGTATGATTGGTTATCTTTGCAAGTCTCTTCGAATTATCAGTTTGGTTTGGCCTACTAGATTGGTTTTTCTTGCCATGGGAGAAGTGCTTAGCTTTGGGTTCGATCTTGCGGTGTCCTTTCCCAGTGACAGAAGGGGCAGCAAGGCACGTATTGTATCGTTGCCATCGACGATAACAAGATGGGGTTTATTTCATATTGCACGAATTTATCTCTCTACATCATGTCATCTTGCTTAAGGCGTTACTCTGTTTTTAACTTAATACTCTAGATGCATGCTGGATAGCGGTCGATGAGTGGAGTAATAGTAGTACATGCAGGCAGGAGTCGGTCTACTTGTCTCGGACGTGATGCCTATATACATGATCATACCTAGATATTCTCATAACTATGCTCAATTCTATCAATTGCTCAATAGTAATTTGTTCACCCACCGTAGAAATACTTATGCTCTTTAGAGAAGCCACTAGTGAAAACTATGGCCCCCGGGTCTATTCTCATCATATCAATCTCCATCACTTTATTATTGCTTTGCTTTTTTACTTTTACTTTGCATCTCTATACCAAAAATACCAAAAATATTATCTATCATCTCTATCAGATCTCACTCTCGTAAGTGACCGTGAAGGGATTGACAACCCCTAATCGCGTTGGTTTTGTTGAGCTATTGTTTTTGTGTAGGTACGAGGGACTTGCGTGTAGCCTCCTACTGGATTGATACCTTGGTTCTCAAAAACTGAGGGAAATACTTACGCTACTTTGCTGCATCATCCTCTCCTCTTCGGGGAAATCCAACACAGTGCTGAAGAGGTAGCACTCCCCATATCCGCCTCGATCCGCCTCCCCCTCGACTCTAGCCACCTCCCTCGGCGCCACCCTCCCTGCTGTCGTCGCCGCATCCGCCAAGCCCAAGCCCGCACCCAAGGTGCCGATCCGACGTCCCTTCTCCTCCCCCGGCACCGATCTTCAAATTACTTGCTTGTCTGATCCCCTTTTTTGGGTTGGATTTGCACCGGCAGGCGAGGTCCATGGATGACATCAACGATGAGGAGGAGGAGGAGGACGACTAGGACATCCGCGACCCCACCCCCGAGCTCGACGAGCTGGACGAGGAGACCGTCGAGTCCGACCTCGAGCTCGACAACGAAGCTGTCATCCACCTCGACCACGATGACGCGCCACAGAAGGTCCTTCCCCTGCTCACCCCCATCTCTGTTACCTTATTTCCATCGCTGCTCTGCTCTGCTCTGCTAGTGTAGATCCGCAGCCAAACTCCCATCGTAGCAAGCGGCCATGTCGCGGGATCACAGTGGCCTAACCGGATGCAGGAAATGTGCCAATTTGTGTTGGACCTTATACAGCACAGGATTATGCTCTCTTCTAGTATACCTCTTTTATCATTACCTTACAACCAAGGATGCTCTTTTCTTTTTTCCTTTATTAGTTCCTCAAGCTTAACTGCCCAGTTACTGTTCTATGAGTAGTCTTAGTTGATCATAACCATGTTAGTGTTGTTCTTTAATCCTCTGGCAACTTTCCATGTCAAATTCTGCTACCTTGCTCCAGATTGCTGTTACCTAACACAACCTAGCATTATGCTGTTTCCTTCTGCTTCATTGCCCCAGTTTGTTGTTACCTGACAAACACAGGATTATGATGCTTTTTTGTATAATTTATGTGCCATGATTGCTGGCGGTATAGATTAACAGTGACTGTAGCTTGGTGCATTGTGTCATGTTGCCGCGGCGTTTAGCCTACCTGATGGCTGATATTTTTGTCCATACATGAGTATAGTTTCTTATTGCCTTATGTGAGTTATGTCAAGGGACCCACTTATCAGAAGTCAGTACTTAATGTGTGGATAGTTGTGCTGTTTTGTAGGTTGTTGGCACCAAGGTGTTTGAGATGGTCTTCCTGTTGGTGCACGAGGAAGAGGAAGTGAAGTCTTTGATTTGTCCACCGAGGAAGAGGAAGCACGAAGTCTTTGATCTGTCCAGAGGGTAAGTCCTTGGTCAGTCCCACTCTTCCTTTACCATGTGATGGTGACCTCCATGTGTTATCTGGACACTTTGGTTCATATACCATTCTTGTGATTTTCCAATGCTATGTCAATAAATTAATCTGTAACCTTTAATGAATTCAATGTATGATTGTGATGAGAATGAATGAATGAATGATATCATACCAACTTGTTTTTGTCCTTGATCATTATCATTTGTGGTAGCTCCTAGGCAACATGTGCCTTTTCTTGCTCCGAGTTCCTAAGTATGGTTTTGTACTTTTGTTAACTAGACAAACAAAATTTTAAATTTGGTGAATATGTTTGGTGCCTTAATTCTAGTAGTCTTTGCTGTCAAAAACATGATTGTATTGTGAGCCATCAAGTTCTTGGAGTCTTCTTGGAGCTTGCTGGTATTTAATTTTTTTCCACCAATATAATATTTGCTAATATTTAGTAATGGTTGCTACTATTATCTGTGCCCTCATGCCTCAGGATCCACTCCTAGTTGCTTGTGTATTTGTTTATTATTCTGTTCAATTCTTTTCCTAGCTGTTGTATGTTGGAGGATATTGTAGGATAATGATTGTTTACAGTCTTTTGCAGGAGCTCTAGGCTGTAGCTGGAAAAAGGGAACACTTCATCTTTGTAGTTGTTGTATTTGTTGGGGAATATTGTAGGATAATGATCATTTCCTGAATGGTTGTTCTATGCTTCATAGCAGCACACTTATTTAGCTTTTCTAAATTCTTGGATGATCTGGACTATGGCATGACTGTAATACATATAATGTACTCGTTTTGGTTGTCTTTGTGAAAATTTGTGTGATTGGGGCTCTGCTGATCGAAATATTGATTATTTATTATTGATACTTTATTGTTTATACTTTATTGTTGATATATTGGAAACGGAACAAATACTATTTGGGCCCTAAAAGGCCACAAATCAAACAATTCAGGAAAAATTGAACAAAATTACTAAAAAAATATTAATTGTGAAAAGGTGAAGGCCAAGAAAACAAAAAGGCTTAGGCCCAATAACGAAATAGTTCCAGAAAAGGCCATACCCCATGAAATAAAAACACCAAATTGTTGGGCAAGGCCCATGTAGCTAGCGAAAACTAACAGAAAAAATATATATTAGAAAGGCTGAATTAATGGGCTCGGCCCATATAGACACCCAATTGGACCAGGCTGATTCTTATCCATGTCAGCTTTCCATGCTGGATCCTACGTGGCCTGGGGAGGCTGCTAGTGACCAAAATTTTGGTCAAAGAACCAACAACCTTTTACATATCACGAAGAAGGTCGTTAATTTTAGTTTATGACCGACAGCTTTTGACCTTCTATTTTTTGTCACAAAAAGGTCGCAAATGAAAAACAATGACCTTTCAGGGACCAGATGGTCGCAAGTTGACATATTTCTTGTAGTGAGAAGATAGAGAGAAAATGAAAGTCATACCCTATGCCTCATAGGTTCTATCATGTATGCAATGCTGTCTACAAGACCTCATATGTGCCTTGATATTAGTTTAGCAGGGAGGTACCAAAGTAATCCAAGAGTGGATCTCTGGACAGCAGTCAAGAGCATCCTGAAATACCTGAAAAGGACTAAGGATATGTTTCTTGTTTATGAAGGTGACAAAGAGCTCGTCGTCAATGGTTACGTCGATGCAAGCTTTGACTCTGATCCGGATGACTCTAAGTCACAAACCGGATATGTATTTATATTGAATGGTGGAGCTGTCAGTTGGTGCAGTTCCAAGCAGAGCGTCGTGGCGGGATCTACGTGTGAATCGGAGTACATAGCAGCTTCGGAAGTAACAAATGAAGGAGTCTGGATGAAGGAGTTCATATCCGATCTAGGTGTCATACCTAGTGCATCGGGTCCAATGAAAATCATTTGTGACAATACTGGAGCAATAGCCTTGGTGAAGGAATCCAGATTTCACAAAAGAACCAAGCACATCAAGAGACGCTTCAATTCCATCCGCGATCTAGTCAAGGAGGGTGACATAGAAGTTTGCAAAATACATACGGATCGGAATGTTGCAGACCCGTTAACTAAGCCTCTTCCACGAGCAAAACATGATCAGCACCAAGACTCCATGGGTGTTAGAATCATTACTATGTAATCTAGATTATAGACTCTAGTGCAAGTGGGAGACTGAAGGAAATATGCCCTAGAGTAATAATAAAGCTGTTATATATATTGCCTTGTTTCATGATAAATGTTTATTATTCATGCTAGAATTGTATTAACCGGAAACTTAGTACATGTGTGAATACATAGACAAATAGAGTGTCCCTAGTATGCCTCTACTAGACTATCTCGTTAGTCAAAGATGGTCAAGTTTCCTAACCATAGACATGTGTTGTCATTTGATGAATGGCATCACATCATTAGAGAATGATGTGATGGACAAGACCCATCCGTTAGCTTAGCATTAATTATCATTTAGTTTTATTGCTATTGTTTTCATCATGACTTATACATGTTCCTCTGAATATGAGATTATGTAACTCTCGAATACCGGAGGAACACCTTGTGTGCTATCAAACGTCACAACGTAAATGGGTGATTATAAAGATGCTCTATAGGTGTCTTCGATGGTGCTTGTTGAGTTGGCATAAATTGATATTAGGATTTGTCACTCTGTGTTTCAGAGAGGTATCTATGGGCCCTCTCGGTAATGCTCATCACTATAAGCCTTCCAAGCAATGTGACTAATGAGTTAGTTGCAGGATGATGCATTACGGAACGAGTAAAGAGACTTGCCGGTAACGAGATTGAACTAGGTATGATGATACCGATGATCGAATCTCGGGCAAGTAACAGACCGATATGTATGTTGTTATGCCGTTTGACCGATGGAAGCACATCGAAGTGCTTCCCTCAAAGTATCGGGCGCCTCCGGTGGAGTCGAAGCTCCCCCCCCCCCTCCTTTAAAGGGGGCTGCTCGCTCGATTTCAGAGCCGCATGGGTCTCCGGAGTGGTATTCGGCTGGTGGCCGGACTGGTCCGGGCCCTAGTCGTCAGTCTCCATGGGGGTTGTGCCCCCCATGTTTTCGGTAGCCGAGGCATTACCCTCTGGCGCCGTTTCCGTGGCCTTCCGCACCTCTCCCTGGCCTGGAGAGGTCCTTTGGGACAACACCTCAGTGTCATCCATGGCATGTGGCAGAGAGGCTCGCGGAGGCATTTCGCTCTCCATCATCTCCGACACCAAAGAGTTCCCCAAAGATGATGATTGCTGGGGGAGATCACGGGCCGGACTGAAATACGTAAATGATATGTTATCCTACAATTTGTAAAAGGCTAGATATATGTATACTATCTTTGAATACTTATGATTCGGCCAGGGGCTTCGGCCTGGGGCGCCACTCGGGGATGGCTTCGGCGTCCGATACCGAATCGTCCGAAAGGGAGATCTTCCCCTTCTTGGGCGCCTCCACCTCTAGGTCCACGGAAGTCCCCCTTTTCTTCTTTCCCCCCTTAACGGGAGAATTGATCTCCTCCTCTTCTTCCTCTTCATCTTCATCCCCCTCTTAGGAGGAGGGAGCTTCGGTATCTCCAGACGCAGCGTTCGAAGTACCTTTTCAGCGAAGGCCACTTCTGGCCTCCTGGCCCTTCTTCTTGGCCTTCTTCTCCGGCGCCAGGTACGGCGCCGGGACCAACATCTTCGTTAGAAGAGGAATGGCCGGGTCTTTGGGCAGCAGAGCCGGACATCGGATCCGCTCCGCCTTGTTTGTCCTGCCCTGAAGGAAGAATGGAAGGCTTAGCATACCCCTTGGATTTACTAATTTAAGTTATGTTCGGAAATCATAAAACTTACTGGAGTGGCCTGATGAGCACAGTCGATGCCAATGTCTTTGGTCGTCTCCGGCCACGACTTCTGGGCCTTGAAAAGCATCTTCCAGATTTCTTCGTGTGTCGTGCCGAAGAATCGCTGCAGGGTCCAAGGGCCCGCCGGATTGAACTCCCACATGTGGAGAGACCGGCGCTGGAAGGGGAGAATCCGGCGAAATAGCATCACCTGGATCACATCAGTAAGGCTGGTGTTCTTCTCCATCATATTTTTGATGCGCTTCTGCAGCATCATCACTTCGTTGGATGATGCCCAGTCCAGACCCTTGTTAATCCATGAGCCGCATCAGGGGTTCGGATCTGAACTCGGGAGCGGCCGCCCTATTGGCGCCGCGGGGTTCGGTGATGTAGAACCACTCCTACTGCCATATCTTGACAGCCTCCACTAAGGCCCCTTTTGGTGAGGTGACGTTCGGAAGCTTGCTCACGGTGGCGCCTCTGCAGTCTACATGCTGCCCGTCAACCACCTCCGGCTTCACGTTGAAGACCTTAAGCCATAGGCCGAAATGGGGGTGTCGGGGTTCAAGAACGACACCTATGGGATCACAGGGAATCCCTACTATGGTTGCCTGGGTGCGGGGTTGTAAAAAGAGCGGGTTTAGAAGATCAACGCGGGGGAGTTTTATCCAGGTTCGGGCTGCAAGTGATGCTTAATACCCTAGTCCTGCTTTGGTGTATACTTCGTGTTATTGAGATCTTGAACTAGCTGTGGTGCATGCCGTGTTATTGAGATCTTGAACTAGCTGTGGTGCATGCCTAGCCCAAAAAGTCTGAATCATTTCTCAGTATGCCTCGGGCCTCCTTTATATGTCAAAGGGGCTGCCACAGCGGCACACAGGAGGTGCAGCTACAACTGCCTGTGCACAAGTATAGGGGTACAGAAGGCCCCTACATTTGTACACTGACAGGAGCCCCCGGGCCTGGGCCACACATAAGCGTAGAGCATTGTTGGGCCAGGCCCAAAACGGTGCGCGAGCATGTGTGGCAGAGTGTTACTGCGGTAACTCCTTTGCCAGTTGCGCTTCCCCATGACTCGCGTTGAATGCGTGATGTGGGGGGTCGTGCGTGGAATCACTGCAGCATGCTTGCGTCATCTCGTGGTGAATAGTAAAGAGGCGGCTTGCGTCTTGCCCACAAAAGAGGGAGAACTGCAGTGCCGCTGCTCATTTACTCTCCCAGCCTTGGAACCACCGTTCCATGTTTCCCACTACGCCCACCCCTTTCGCCACATACGCCGCATGCACGGCGCGGGGTAGGTGACATACGCGCGGAATATGGGAAGGCGCACTATGGCTGGTACCTATGCGCCTTTGATTGGGCGAGGAGGGCGGTTGATGGCCTCACTTGTTGCCAACTTAATGAGTCGTACTTGAACGGGCTCTTCAGAGGTGTAGAGCTGGTCTTTTAGCCTTCTCGCTCGGCTATATAAAAATGGACTCAGGAGGAGGAAGGGAGGCATCTTCTCACATCTTCCCTTCGCCTCCATTCTCTATCCAGTGCCATGGCAAGAGGGCGTGGTCGTGGCCGTTCTTCTGCGGAGGCGACCAGGTCTTCCTCCCACCAGAGAGACGCGGCGGTCAAGGAAGAGCCAGCCTCCCAAGGCGAATGCCACGCTCGAGGTGGAGGCACCGTATGGGGCTGTGGTCGGTGAGGCGGTCGAGGCAGAGGCGGGCGCAGCAGGGGGACACCCGCATCATCGCCATCTCCGTCACCATCTCCGCCTCCATCTCCTTCTACTTCGTCGAGCGGTCATGTCGGGGACATGACGCTGGAGTTCCTCCTACAACTGCGCGAGCCGCCGTGTAGCCGCCTTCGCCTTCCCAAGGAGTTTGCGAGGGTTCTGGAGATCGACCAGCCGCCGAGGCTGAGGCTTCACATGAAGGGGTGTTGCAATGGCGACATGTGGGTGAACACAAGGTTCCCCTTCCCTCATGTAATGCTCCTTCGTCAGGGCTGGAAAACCTTCGCACACGCCCATTGCTTGATGAAGGGGCATGTCATCCTCTTCAAGTTAGTGGAGAGTGACCTGCTCCCCATCAAGGTCTTCGAGCGCTCGGGACACAGGCTAGGGTGCTGTGCAAAGAGCTTGACCGACGACGAGAGCTCCTCCTTGAGCGACGGCGACAGGGAGAGGACCAACGGGGAAGATGACGTGGATGCCAGACTAGGCATCGGACGCCCCGTCCCTAGGCGATGCCGGCAACAGCACCATTTCCACCTGGCCTTTTCCCCGGCAGGACGATCTGCTGGGGGCGGGGCAGCTCTTGGCGGTGGCTCCTCGAGCCGGCTCCTTGTACTTCTCGAGGCCGCTACTTCTGGCGGCTGGCGTTGGAGTGCTGGAGAAGACGAATAAGGCGGGTGGCGGGCCATCAACTCGGAGTATGATGGCACCAACGCCTTCATCGCATATTGCCGGCCTGCTGCCTCATCTTTCGGCTTCTTCCCCGGCACCGTCATCACCAGCCTTCTCTTGGTGTCTTCTGCTGCTCGTACCTCGCCTAGGCGCTCCTTTTGCCCTCCTGCTTATCCCGATCCGCTTCCTGAGGAGAGGGACAAGAAAGGGATTACGGGCATCTTATCTTTTTTTAGATTTTAAGCCCGCGGGACTTGTCGAATTTAGACCTTGTAACCCCTTGCTCATGTTTATGTTCCGCATGAATTGTACTTGTTGGATCAACGTATTAATGAAAAGGGGGTTTTCCGGGCTCTTTTGTGCGTGAGCGAGGCCCACACCAAGGAGCGAGTCCTTGTTTTTTCTAAGTAAACAACGTCGCTCGGCAACAAGCCTTGCCTTCCTCCCACTTTAAAGCCTGACCACACTCACGCCCTTGGCGGAGGTAGGGACAAAGCAGGACTAGGCCCCTCGATCATTTTCCTTTTCACTGCAACTCCAGATTCTGGCCTGAAAGAGATTTTAGGCATAGGAAAGAGGGAGCACGACGGTATAGGAATGATCAAGGTCTCGTACGTTCAAGTTTCATATGGAAACGCATGGCGGGGGAAATAGAACTTATCTGAACTCGCAGCCCCCGGCAACCATGGCTTGTCGGGGTCGGGGGTGTCGATCCGCCTTCTTTCCTCCAAACAGCTCTGCAGAAACGCCTGTGCGGCCTGCGAACCAAGAACAGACTGGAAGAGACAGAAAGACATGACTCGACCTCTATGCTAGGGGTTAACCGCCGCCAAGAACTATCAACCCTAACACAAAGAGAGACTCAACCTAGCATGCATGCTAATTTCTAGGGCACCAGCGCTTCATTTATTTATCTATTGCTCAGGGTTTGCGCCTGGCTTTGTACAAAGGGTTACATGCCTTGCCGGCAAGGCTTGTACAAAAAGTGGTCTGCCGGGAGGCCCAGCAACCGCGCCTTATGGATAGAACATGCGAAGATGTTCGATGTTCCAGGAGTTGCTCTGGAATCCCATCTTCGGTCTCCAGGCGGACTGCACCGGGCCTGGTGACTCGTATTACCCGATAAGGGCCTTCCCACTTTGGTGTCAACTTGTTGGAATTCTTGGAAGATTGAACTCGCCGAAGAACAAGTTCGCCTTCCTCTAGGCTTCGAGCATGAACCTTGCGGCTATGGTAGCGGCGCAAGGCTTGCTGGTAGCGAGCAGCTCGAACAGCAGCCCAAAGACGATCTTCCTCAAGGAGCGTCGCATCATCTTGGCGCAACTGCCCTTGCTCAAGCTCATCATAAGCGAGCATTCGAGGTGACCCATATATCAGTTCTGTGGGGTGAACTGCTTCTACCCGTATACCAGGGCAAAGGGTGTCTGGCCAGTGGCTCGATTTGGCATCGTCGTGATCGACCAAAGAACCGTTGGCAACTCATCAATCCAGCGTCTTCCGCACTTGTGTAGCTTGTCAAAAGTCCTTGTCTTGAGGCCCCGCAACACTTCCGTGTTTGCCTTCTCAGCCTGGCTATTACTTATGGGATGAGCCACAGAAGCAAAACAAACCTTGTCGCCGAGGTCTTGGATATACTGCATGAAGGCGCGGCTCGTGAAGGGCGTGCTATTGTCGGTGATGACTCTGTTTGGCACACCAAAACGGCAGACTAGCCCCTTGAAGAACTTGACGGCTGACTGTGCTGTCACCTTTCTCACCGGCTCCACTTCCGGCCACTTCATGAACTTGTCGATTGCGACGTACAAGTACTCAAAGCCCCCGACAGCACGGGGAAAGGGGCCCAGTATGTCGTTCCCCCAGATCAAAAATGTCCTGGAAAGAGGGATTGTCTGAAGAGCTTGAGCTGGTTGATGGAGCTTCTTCGAATGGAACTGGCATGCTTCACACTTGGTTACTAGCGCAGTTGCATCCTGGAGGGCGGTGGGCCAGAAGAAACCTTGATGGAATGCTTTGCCGGTAAGGGCCCTCGACCCTATGTGGGAGCCACACATGCTCCAAGTATCTCTGCCAACAGCTCTAGTCCGTCCTCCCGAGGAATGCACTTCAATCTCACACCGTTCGGTCTCCTTCTGTATAGGGCATTATCCACAAACTGGTACATGCTGGACCGACATGCTACTTTCTTTGCTTCTTCCTGTTCCTCGGGGAGTTCCCCTGTTTGGAGGAAACAGACGGTGTGTTGTGCCCATGCCGGGGCCTGGGGCTCGATGGCAAGGACTAAGGGCTCGTATTCGGTCGTGAGGGCAGCCGCCTCCATGGTCAGGGCTTGAGGCTCTGCCGGAGGTTGCCGCTCTCCAGCAAGCTTGGGGCCCCGGCAACGTCCTTGCTGGCGGCTCCTGGGAGCTCGACGGGGAAGTACTTGATGGGGCCTGCCTTCCTTCGCTTGTTCTGCCCTGCTGATGGCTCAACAGATGGCTGAGTTAATCGAAGCACAAAGGTACCTAGTTCCACAGGTAACTTGAGGGCAGCGCGTTTTGACAGGTCGTCGGCAATGTTGTTCTCCGCTCGGGGAACATGCTCTGCTTGCAGCCCGTCGAAACGCTCTTCCAAATTCCTCACTTCATCCACGTAGGCCTCCATCAGTGGGCTCTGGTAATCCTTATTAACTTGCTTGACGATGAGATGAGAATCACCTTTGATGATGAGCTTCCTGATTCCGAGGTCTGCCACGATCCTGAGACTGGCAAGCAATCCCTCATACTCCGCCGTGTTGTTCATCGATTTTTCTCGGGGAAAGTGCATCTGGACCACGTACTTGAGGCGTTCTCTGGTGGGCGCGACGAGTAGTACGCCGGCACCAGCACCTTGTAGTGAGAAAGCTCCATCAAAGTACATGATCCAATCGCGGCGCGCCTCCTTGCCGGGAAGGATGGTCTCTCCACTTGTCGAGCTTCTCCGCAGCAGGAGGGAAGTCGAGGAGGAGCTGCACGCGTGCCAACGCTTCCACTCGCATGGGAGGTGGCGAAAGCTGCGTGGACCGTGATGCGCTTCTACTTCTAACCATGTTAGAAAGAGCTCTATCACAGTCTCGTGGTCGGGCGCTGCTCCCGCCTGCGTCCAGGCGTGCACGCCGGCTCGGTGCGTCCTGAGAATGACGCAAAATGCTCTTCCTACGGCGGCACCCAGGGGCACCATCGTCGCAGTGTTGCTCATCGCGCGCGGATTGGGAAGGTCGCAGCACGGGCGCTCGTTGGGGCATCATAGAGTCTGCTGCGTCGCCCGTGGGCAGCACGGCCCCACCTCCGGACCCGGTAGCGTGTGGCTCGTCGTCTTGGACCTGAACAATGTCGCTTGCCTGGCTCCAATTGCCAGAGTGTCGTGGATTCTCGCGGGTCGTGCCTCCGGCACCACCCGCGGCCACCCCGTCGCCCGCCCGCGCTGGTGCGGACAGGCCGGCTCCGGACAACCCGATCATTGTGATCCCCTTCTTCTCGGGGGCCATGGCAATGATGAAGTTGGTGAGTTGGCTTTAAAAACCGGATTTTCACAGCTTACGCCCCCTACCTGGCGCGCCAAAGATGTCGGGGTTCAAGAAAGACACCTATGGGATCACAGGGAATCCCTACTACGGTTGCCAGAGCGCGGGGCTGTAAAAAGAGCGGGCTTAGAAGATCAACGCGGGCGAGTTTTATCCAGGTTCGGGCCGCAAGTGATGCATAATACCCTAGTCCTGCTTTGGTGTATATTTTGTGTTCTGGAGATCTTGAACTAGCTGTGGTGCATGCCTAGCCCAAAAATCCGAATCCTTTCTCAATATGCCTCGGGCCTCCTTTTATATGTCAAAGGGGCTGCTACAGCGGCACACAGGAGGTGGAAAGCGTCTACAGTGTACAAGTTTATCCTGACATTATGGGACAAAACGCATTTAATGCGCTGCCGACGTGTCTTCTTGCTTTATCAGGGACGGCAAGTGTCGTGGTTTTGTCATGGCAGAGGTCCTCATGAAAGGACTTAGTCGTGGAGCCATCACTACGGGTTAGCTTGAATGGGTTAAAGCGGACACAAGGACGCAAGAGAGTTTATACTAGTTCGGCCCCTTCGATGAAGGTAAAAGCCTACGTCTAGTTCTGATGGAATTGATGGGGTTTTGATGACTAGGGAGCAAACAAGCAGCCTAAGTCTCGAGTTGTTGTGCATTGTCTGAATACGCCATGGTCGTCCCCTTATATACATGGGTGGCGCCGTCGGTTTCGAGAGTCCGAGACCGGCTCATAGGCGTGTCGGTTCGGTCTCTAGTATTTCTAACTTACAACACAAGTTACATACTAATGCCGGTTTACGGCTACAACCCTTAAACCGGTTCTGGGCCTTGGGTCCTCATTGAATATCCTCACAGGCTTCAAGAATACTTGACTACTGATGAAGTTAACCCGGCCTCTCCTGGCCGGTTTACGCCCAGTAGTAATATCCCCAACATTAGGCCCGAGAATGATTTGAACAGGTTCATGTCAATCCTTAGTAAAAACTTCGTCTTCAATCATCTTCTTGGTTGAACCGCCGTGACGTCATCTTCTCAGATTGTGGTGAACCGGCATGACGTCATTTGTCATAAAAACTATCCACAATACCTCTTTTGTTTAATAGACATGCGACAATCGAGGCGACAGCTCTGTTTCCAAACTCGTGCCTCCTTGATTCTTGCGCCTGACACATGTCCTTTGCCTTTATAAATAGACCGAAGGGTCATTTCTTTTTCCCCTTCGTGCCCCTCTGCTTCGTCTTCCTCGCGCCGCCCAGCTTCGGAGCTCCGCCGCCGCCGTCAACCTCTGCACCAGCCTTGGCCGCTGCATCACCCTGAACATACCAGAGCATCGCGGCGACCTTCCGCTTCTTCCTCCGCTCTGGTAAATCTTCTATCCTTTCACCATAGATCTGTTCTTAGGGTTTCCATGTTCTTCGGTGTTCATCGCTTGTTTCTTGCTCATATGATAACTTTCAGTTAAGTCTGTGAATCCTTGTTCTGCGTAGCGGTAGTTTTTTGGCATCCGCTGTCACCTACGCATCTCAAGGTCTTAGATCTCCCTGCGTTCTTGCTCATTAGTTCAGTACCACTCCGTTTTATACCTTGAATATTTATTTCTTTTCTGAATATGCTCCAGATCCGAAACTGTAACAAGTTTTCGTGAAACCTGTTTTTGCACATCCACACTTGATTCATTCATGTTTCAGACCAGGCGGTTTAACTTTGTATAGAAATTGACAACTCGGCATATACCATTTGTCCCCTTGTTAAACCGCCAAGGTTTTTCCGGTTTATGTATTGCCACCTTGCAGAACTCCGCTTTATAAGCAACATCTTCTGGTTTAACAATGAATGTATCAATCTATAGCCTTCCAACATGTTCTTGAACCGGTATTACTGCCTTGCAGATTGCATCATGGCCAAGCAAGTGTATGAGTGTAACTGGGTCCCTTCTCGGTGGCTGAAACCCAAGCTGGAGAACTTAGTTACTTTGGCGCTTTAGGCGAGAAAAGGCGTCATTCACTGGAGGGTCCCTGGTCCGGAGAGTTCTCCAGAACCCAAGGATGGAGAAGTTGTCCTTTTTGCTGACCACCTAGCCCGGGGTTTCAGTCCACCCGGTTCAAAGTTTTATCGAGATGTCTTGGCCAACTTCCAACTGCGTCCACAAGATATTGGCCCCAACTCCATAACCAATATCTGTCATTTTCAAGTGCTCTCTGAGGTGCTCTTTCAGGAGCAGCCCACAGTTGAACTGTTCAGAGATTGCTTCCATCTAAACCGCCGCACTGAATTTTCTGACGGTACCAACACCGAGTTGGGTGGTGTGGCGATTCAAAAGCGGAAAGAGGTCACTTACCCTCACGCCAAACTGCATAGCCATCCCAAAGAGTGGAACTCAACATGGTTTTACTGCAAAGATACCTCTCCTGAGGGAGAAAATCCTTTACCGGGTTACCGTTCAGAATGGCTAAGCAATACACACCCTCTCCCTCACAGACTGACTGCTTGGGAAAGAAGCAAATATGCCCCCCAACTATCCAAGCTCTGGGGCTTCATGGCCAAGGGTTGACAGGAGTTGATCTTGCTCGATGCTGGATATCATGGAGTATACTGCCCCTGAGCCTGCGCTCCGGTTTGATGTGCAAATACACAGAAGATGTAAAAGACCCTCTTCGGCATATTGAGATCCAACTGACAGATGATGAAGTTATTGAAGCTGTTAAGAGGATGTTGAATGAACCGGAAGCTGCTTGCGCCCAAACCGGCCTGGCTCCCTTTTCTGCCATTAACAAACCGCCAGCCGTAAGACTCATATCTTATTCCTTTATAAAATCTGATTATGTTCAAGTATTCTTTGTTGATGTTAACATCTTTCCAACAGGGTGATGATCCATTTTGGAGCAGGAAGACTCCACAAGAGGAACCGGTGGCAATAACCCGGCCCAAGACCAAAGTTGTGAAGAAACCAGCTTATAGAAAGAAAACCACTGCCTCCTCCGATCCACCAGCTGACGATGATGTGGGTAATCCGGACCTTGTGGTAGAACTTGACTCACTTGGTCTATTTTTTACACACCTTATTGATAATGATTATTGCTAGGATGATGCTTTGAAGCTAGTCATCCTGATGTTGTAGAGGTAATCGCTCTTTATTCCGATTCAAACCCTTTACCTTCAGTACAAATCCGTCGGGCAAACCGGAAAGTTAAATTTTATCATCCTCTTGCTTACTTGGATCGAAACTTTCTTATGAAGACACAACAGCATGAAGCTCGTCGCGCAACCCGGCACAGCGGCCAGGTAGTCACCTCCACCGATTTACCGAACAGTCCAGTTCGGAAACGCCGTTCAGAGGTCTGTAACTATTTCGTCAATGCTTATACTAAAGCGGGCTGCTTTCGTCAACCTCTCAATCCATCTGACTCTGATTATCAGGTGACTTCTCATTCTTCCTCTGGCGAGTCGACAGGCACCCAACTCCCACCACTCAAGACAGTGGTTGGGTGAGCCATATTCCTGATAATGTTGTTTGGTATACCACTTTCAATGTTCATTGGACTGATCCGTCTTTTTCCTTTTAGAGCCAAGCCTAGGCCAAGCAAGAAAGCTCGCCTGGATAAAGTGACAGAAGACGAGGCTCCTGAACCGGCCCAAACACCAAACCCTGAGGAACACATCCAGGATGATATACTGACTGATCCACCATTGCAAGGTCATGATGTTACTGTTGAAGAGGCGTATGTTGATACCACCGGTCCTCCAAGTCAACCCACAAGTCCTGCTCAAACTGACAAGACAGTGAGTCCACCAAAGCAGACGGATAAACCGGCGACCCCAGTGTGAACCGGCGAAGCCAAGGATGATGACGATGTGATTACTGGCTTTGGCCATTCCGAGCCAGGTAATCCTATCGCCTTGTCCAAGCATACTGCCAAGGATGAATTTACTACGTTTGGTAAAGGCAAGTGGAGTGCCGATTTGGCAACTTACGCCGCTTTGAATCCACAAGAGCTTCATTCCGGCTACTTGAACCGGTTATATACCAGCCGTGATTATGAACCCGGTTTGGTGAACAAGATGAAGGACAAATATTAGGTAAACTCCATAACTCTCTGCTTGTATATTGCAAACTGTCAACTCTGATAGCCCCCAAGGGCCGATTCAATTTAATGTAGTTAAACCGGGACTTGAATAACATAAGAATTCCAGCATTACTTAATGACAGAGCAAATAGGCATTAGCCCCACAAGTGCCAGGATTAATACTTGTATTGAGCTTGGGACTTTATATATAAATTGTAGGATGAAAAGCAAATATGCATTAGCCCCCAAGTACCAAGGGCATAACTTATTGTGGGGTTGGTACTTCAACTCTGCATCTTAATCCTTAAATGATTATCTATATGTAGGCTGATGTGAACAAGAAAGATAGTCAAATAGCTGATCTTCAAGAAAACCTGAAATCCCAGCTGTCGGGGAAGCTGATCGTGACCCACGAACACCTATGGGACCGAGTCCCTTGTGGTTCGATGGGGGGCGGAGATTGCACAAAGAGCGGATCGAGGCGATGCACGAGCAGATTACCCAGCCGGAGCTCTCGGGAGATAATACTCCTCTCTGCTGCTTGGTTGATTGTATTGTGTTCTTGCTAGGGAGCAATGAGAGCTACAAAACCTAGCCTGAGTGAGTGTGGTCTCGTATGAGTCGAATGAACGAGCAGGCGAACCCTTTCTACATTGCACGGGCCTCCTTTTATAGGATCAAGCGGTCACCACGGTGTAGCATGCAGCGAGGAAAAAATGGGAAAACAGTAGTTGGTACACCAACATGCAGATGTCTGATGCTTTATACCTAACTCTGACGGCAAGGGACAAGAGTAATAAATGCCCGTCCACGCCGCCCTAAACGATTATCTTGAGGGACCGTCAAGTGCGCCTCCGTTTGCCACGATGCTAGCTTGTCAGCACCGCTTATCGCTGCTCCCCGCTGGTTGCACAACTCTTCGACACGCATGCCTGGAATAGCCCCATGGCGACACGTTGATGGATGAGCTGGAGCGGAGATGAAGAGAGGTTGCCTGCCGCGGCAAGCACCTTGCCGCGGATGAATCCTTGTCGCACTCGGGAGCTTATCGCTCACCAAGCCTTCCCGGCAAGCTCCTCTTGCGGGGTCTTGTTCCGCCGTGCCTAGAGTGGCCTTCCCGGCAAGCTCCTCTTGCGGGGCCTTGATTCTTTGTTCTTGAATGGCTCCAAAGGGCAGCGGAGGATCTTGACGATCACCGGGCCAGCCACTGCAGGAGGTGCTGCAATTGCCGTGCATCGAGTTCGAGGTACTAGAGTACCCCTACTCTAGTACACCGACAGAGCCCCGGGCTGGGCCACACAGGCGCCAAGCTCATTGGGCCAGGCCCAAAGCAGTGCATGGGCACGCGGCGGCTGGATGCGCCATTACTCGCCTGGACCCACCACGTCCCCCACGAGCAGCCGCGCGCCGGGCGTGGCGTCGTGGGGAGATCGTGGGGAGCTTTCTTTAATGAGAAAAAGCGGGCATCGCTCCCTCTCCCTCCTTATAAGCGGGGAAGCAGGGGCGGGGCGCCCACTTGCCATTCTTGTCACATCAGAAACCACCGCGGTCCCCCTTTCTTCTCGAGCCCAAAGAGGCGGCGCCGCCGCCTCCCATTGCCTCCGGCGCCACCAACGCCGTCGACCTCCTCCACCACCTCCCCCCATGGCTCCGAAGGCCGACAAGGGGAAAGGCGTGAAATCGGCCGAGGCGCAGCGGCTCGCGGCGCTGCGGAAGGAGCGGGCCATCTTCGACCCCCTGCTCGACTCGAGGGAGCTGCGAGAGCTGTATTACCTCTTCAGTCGGCGGTGGCAGGCGCACCAGCGCCGAGGTGATCTCCACCGCCACATCGAGAAGGTTTCCATCGGGTACCCCTTCTTCGCTTTTCTTCCATCTGCGGGCTCTGCCGCCCCTTTTCAATTCTTTTGTGGCGTCACGAACACATATGGCCTCCGCCTCCTTGATTTCACCCCCAACGCCGTCCTCACCATGGCAGTTTCGCACACCTCTGCGAGAACTTTGTGAGTCCACCCAAATGTAGCCCTTTTCCGCCACTACTTCATGCCCGGCGTAGAGGAGAGCCGCTTGCGGAGCGATTGCAAGGATCTCAGGATCGGCAAGAAGGAAGCATATCTTGACGGAGGCTGCGCAGCAAGTGGGAGGTGGAGAGCCGATTGGTGTTGGATCTTGAGGAGGACCCGCAGCCTTTCACTGCCCTGCGCCAAACTCCCATAGTGCGCGGCAACGATTGGAGCAACTTGGCGCTGGAGGATGCCAAGTTGAAGATTGCCGTGACCCGGATCTTGCGCCTCAAGCACGCCGGGCTTACCGTAGGAGCTGTTGGCGCGGATTTCCTTCGCCGCCGCATTGCGCCCTTGCAGGAGAGGGGGAGGCCTGCTTGGGAGTTCCAAAACACGGCGGACATCATGAGGTTGCGTCCGGGCCTCAACTGGAACTTTACTGGCTTGGAGTTGGATGCCATGCTGCGGGAGCTGTTCAAGCCTGATGTAGATCACCCCGAGTGGTTCATGTTGCCGAGGGGAGTCGTGCCTCTGTGCAACAACTCGTTAAACGACCGCATCCAGCGATGATGCCGTTGTCGCGATTCCCATGGAATCATTCCAACTTGGCGAGGAGCCCGCCCGGCGACATCGTGCAGCAGTTCTTCGACAACTTGGAAGAAGTGCCGATCCGCGCCCGGCGGCAGAAGTGGCTCACCCGCGACACCACCGAGCAAGAGATGGCGCGCAGACGCCACAAGGTTGGAGGAGGCAGCGAAGCAGCTGCCGCCGGGCGTGTTTGGGTTCACCGTCCGAGGAGGCGAGAGGCAGCCGAGGCAGCAAGCCTTGCCGTCGAGAGGAGTTCGCGCGGCGGAGGAGCAGGCCGAGCCCGGCGCTGAGCCGAGCGAGCCTGCGGGTCGCCTCCCTCCGCCGTCAAGTAGCTTGCAGCGGGAGGAGCCAGCAGGCGCCAAGAAGATGCCTCCGCAAGACCGGAGAGTGGCGGGCGGCGGGCGGGCCAACAGCCGCCTCGCCGCCCGACGCTCCACCGCGGCAAGCACTGCTGCCGTGGGGCGCCTCATGCCACCACAACAGCAGGGAGGGGCCCTTAGAGCCACGGCCCCCGCACCCGCCAAGCGTCCGAGGGATCCTACTCCTCCATCTCGTCGCACCGGAGCGGAATTTGACTTCTCCGCTCTCAGCTCCGAGGAGGAAGAAGAAGAGTAAGATCTTGTTGCTGCTACTTGTAATTCTTCAATTTACTGCTTTATCTTGTATCTGACTTGCTTCATTCTGAGCTCTTTCCTTTTTCAGGACGCTGGCTCAGAGGGCGTCAAAGAGAGCCAAGACTCCGGTGGTGGTCATCGAAGACGAATCTCCCGTGGCGACAGGAGGCACGTCTAAGACTCCCTTGCCGGATCCGGCAACCCTTCAACAGAGCAGCCCCCAGCACAGCCCCCAGCGTAAGTACTTGGTTTATTTCTTACAGTTAGGTGTGCTTGGGTGCTCCTTCATCATTGATATCTGACTTGTTGAATTATGTAGGAGCAGAGCAGCCTCATCAGTAGGCCGCGGAGGTCACTCCCGAAGTTCTGCTTGCTTCAACTACGCCGCCAAGGGAGAAATCTCCGCCAAGGGAGCGCTCTCCGGCAAGGGAGGCCTCTCCGACAAGGGGCAGCGCCGACGACCCTCCGGTGGTGGAGACCGCGGCTACGGATCCCATTGGAGGTAATCTTCTTGACTGAAAATTTCCCTTGGGTTCCTTTTCTTCTGTTCTTCTTTTCGAACATTTGCTTGATTTGTTCTTTCTTTTTCGATCATCAGATCCATCTGCGGAGAGCCGATGGAGACCGAGGTTGCCGGGCGAGAGGGCCTTCGCGGCAACAATGATAACGCCGCCAACATGGAGGAGGAGGCGGCGCCGATGGATCCGCCGGCGAGAAGGCCGCCAAGGCTCTTTGGCGCAGAGGCTGGGAGGGTGCGGTGATCGTCTTGTGACCCCCGAGGCCGAGGCGCCAGTGCTGCACCGACCGCTGATCCCCGCCACCGATGCCGCACCGGACTCGAAGAGCCCCAGCCCGGCGCCTATCGAAGGCGGCGGCGGTGTCTTCATCAAGCTTCCATGGGCGTCGAGCTCCAGGCGCCCGGTCGAGGAGAGACCTTGACGTGGAGTTGCTCGCCTCCGCTGGGCTGTCGGCTGGTGAGCAGCCAAGCAGCAGCGATGGCAAGTCGAGGAGGAGCTGCTGAAGAAGCTGCTTGTCGCTCTACCGCGCCCGACAAGCTAAGCTGAGTCGCGGGAAGCACTTGTCGCGAGGGGGAGCTGACATGGAGAAGCGCGCAGAGCTCCTGCTGGCGCCAACAAAGAAACTCTCGGGGCGTAGCGAGGCGCGGAGCAGCTTGTTGAGGAGCGCACGGCCTTCATCTGGAGAAAGCCGAGGTCGAGGAGCAGCAAAGGCTTGCGGCGAGAAGCTCTCTCGAAGAAGGTGAGCTGGCGCGGTGGAAGATCAACCTCGATAGCTATGAGGAAGATCTTGCCGCGCGCGAGCAGTCAATTGGCGGAGCACTCAAGGAGGCAAAAGACGCCGCCCGGCTCTTGAGGCCGCCAGAAGGATTTGGAGACGAGGGTGGCACAGCTGGAGGCCACCCTCCGTAAGAGCGAGGAGGAGGTCACGGGCTGAAGCCTTGGCGAGAAGGACGCCTATACTCTTGGTGAGTTGCAGGGTCGTTTCGCTGAGAAGATCAAAGAGCTCGACACCGCAAAGGACTCCAAGGCGGATCTTGAGCTGAAGCTGGCTACCTTGACGGATACGCTGAACGGCGCCAAGGAGCGGGAAGTGGGTTTGCTGGAGAAGATCAAGGCCAATGAGGAGCTGTTGGCGAATGCCGCGACTGCCCAGGATACCCTCAGGGAGAGCATAATGCACTGGACAGAAGGTCTTGTGGACACTGCCGCCGCCATTCACAATGAGCTGATGGAGCTGGGGATGGTGGATCTTGGGTACTCCACCGACGAGAACCTCCAACCCAGCGCCAAGCTCAGCCTGTTCTTCAAGGGCGTGTTGACGGGTCTCCAGCGGCTCCGGGAGGAGATCCCAAAGCAGCTGGCCGACGAGTCGCGCCAAATCTGTGTCGGAGCCCTCCAGAAGGTGCTGATGAAGGTGGCCTTCCGCAATCCAGGCGTCAACTTCGCCAACGTCCTCAAGTCCCTGTCGCCGACTGCTGACGTCGAAGCACTCAAGGCCCTTGTCGCACCCATCGTGGACAGGGTGAGCGGAGTCAAGAGGCTCGATGGCGACCGCGTGGACTAGGCCGCCAAGTTTATCTTTCCTTTGTCGCTGCAGATCATGTTTAGGAGAACAATCTATTAGATCTGCGACAAGTTATTTTGTAATATACTCTATCTTAGGCAACGATTGCAATGTTATTTCCTTTACTTGATTCCTTCCTTTGTATGCTTGTGCCTTACGCTTTTAGGGAACTTGTCGGCGCGGGCACCTTTGCCGCGAGCGCTGAGTGCGGAACGTCAGTAGCCTACTGGCGATGCCGCCTCCGACAAGCAACCTTGTCGCAACTAGTTGCAGCACGCTTAAGTTGTTGAGCGGACTCGAAACAAAGTAAGGGCGCAAACTAGCCGCGAGTTGGTTCCTCCGCGCACATGTTTTCCATACAAAGTACTATCGTTCGAGGAAGATAACTTAAAAAATTTAAGAACTGATTGCTTAAACTTAGCAACTTAGCTTTTCTGTCGTTTGCTTCCCGGCAAGGTGATACTTCCTCGAGCGACACCTGGTGGCCCACACCATTATCTTCTCCTCCCCCCCCCCCCCGGTTAACTTGTGGGTGGATGAACCTTCCTGTCTTTTGCGGAGAAAGAAGAGAAAATAAAGTTATGGAGCCTAGTGGCTCGTTATCGCTTACCGGGTGTGGATGCTGCACAAAATGTCAGATAACTCATGCAAAATAATGATGAAAGCATGGAATTGACAAGTTGTACGCAACACGCAAGCTTTACTGATGCACGGGGTCTGCGCCCCGCTTTGTACAAAGGATTACATGCAACATCGGCAAGACTTGTACAACAGGGTGGTTGCCGGAACGGGTTCCGGCAACCGCGCCCTATGGGTAAAACTTACGAAGATGCTCTATGTTCCAGGAGTTGCTCACCGGAACGCCATCTTCGGTCTCTAGGCGGACAGCGCCAGGCCTAGTGACTCGTTTCACCCGATAAGGGCCTTCCCACTTCGGCGTCAACTTGTTGGAATTGTTGGCGGACTAAACGCGCCGAAGAACAAGGTCGCCTTCCTCGAAGCTTCTGGCATTAACTCTGCGGCTATGGTAGCGGCGCAAAGCTTGCTGATAACGAGCAGCTCGTACAACAGCCTGAAGACGATCCTCCTCGAGGAGCAGCGCGTCATCTTGTCGCAGCTGCTCTTGCTCAAGCTCATCATAAGCGAGTACTCGAGGTAACCCGTATATGAGTTCCGTGGGGAGAACTGCCTCTGCTCCATAGACTAGAGCAAAAGGTGTCTAGCCAGTGGCTCGATTTGGCGTCGTCCTGATCGACCAAAGAACCACCGGCAGCTCCTCAATCCAGTTTCTTCCGCACTTGCGCAGCCTGTCAAAAGTTCTGGTCTTGAGTCCCCGCAGCACTTCAGCGTTTGCCCTCTCTGCTTGACCGTTGCTTCTCGGATGAGCAACAGAAGCAAAGCAGATCTTGGCGCCAAGATCTTGGACATACTGCATGAAGGTGCGACTCGTGAATTGGGTGCCGTTGTCGGTAATGATCCGGTTAGGAATCCCAAAACGGCAAACAATTGACCTAAAGAACTTGATCGCTATTGTCTTGTCACCTTCCTCATCGCTTCCACTTCCGGCCACTTTGTGAACTTGTCGATTGCAGCGTACAAGTACTCAAAGCCCCGACAGCTTCGGGGAAGGGGCCGAGATGTCGAGCCCCTGACCAAAAAAGGCGGGATAAAGGAATTGTCCGGAGAGCTTGAGCTGGCTGGTGTATCTGTTTGAATGGGCTGCACGCTTCACACTTGGTTACTTGTGTAGTTGCATCTGGAGGGCTGTCGGCGAGAAGAAACCTTGCCGGAAAGCTTTGCCGACAAGTGCTCTTGCGCCAATGTGGTGACCACATATGCCTCCGTGTATCTCTGCCAATAGCTTCAGTCCATCTTCCCGAAGAATACACTTCAATTTCACACCGTTGAGTCTTCTTACATGCAGGATGTTGTCAACAAACTGGTACATACTTGACTGCCGGGCTACTCTTTCCGCTTCTTCTTGCTCTTGGGAAGTTCTCTGTCTGAAGGAAATGGACGATCTGCTGCGCCCATCTTTGGAGCTGCGGCTCGACAACAAGGACTAAAGGCACATCTGCGCTGCTGCGGGAACATCAGCTTCTCGGCAAGAACCTGCAGCTCAGCCGAGCTTGATGATCCCGACAAGTTTGCGAGCAAAACTTGTCGGGGCGTCTGCTTCAACGAAACAAACCCTAGGGCTTGTCGGAGCAGACTGCTCCTCGGCGATATCTGCGTTGATTTTGGGGACCTTCTTGGCGGCGGCTTGGGGAGCTCTGCGGAAAGTAGTCACCGAAACCAACTTCCTCTTCTTGTTCTGTCCGGTTGATGGTGTAACAGTTGGTTGAGTCAGCTTGAGCACAAAATTCCTGGTTCCACAGAGCAACTTGAGTCGGCGCACTTTGACAGCCATCGGCAATATCATTACGAGCTCTTGGAACATGTTCCATTTGCGTGCCTTCAAAGTGCTCCTCTAGCTTTCTCACTTCATCAACGTAGGCTTCCATCAGCGGACTCGATAATCTTTGTTTACTTGGCGGACGACAAGTTGCGAGTCACCCCGACAATAAGCTTCCTGATCCCAAGGTCCACTTTGCTATTACGAGTCCGCAAGCAAGCCTTCATACTCTGCGGTATTATTTGTTGCTTGCTCCTTGGGAAAGTGCATTTGGACTATGTACTTGAGGTGCTCTCCGGTGGGTGCGATAAGCAGCACGCCGGCACCGGCGCCTTGCAGCGAGAAGGCACCATCAAAGTACATCAGCCACTCCTTACTTGCTTCCTTGACGGGATGCTCGTCTCGGAATTTTTCATCTTGCGTCGGCGTCCACTCTGCTATAAACTCTGCCAATGCTCTGCTTTGGATAGTTGAAGTGCTTTCAAACTTGAGGCCAAAGCTTGATAGTTCAAAGCCCACTCGACAATCCTGCCTGTTGCTTCTGGATTTTGCAATATCCTCTTCAGCGGAAAGCGAGTGACAATTGTTATCTCATGTGCTTGGAAGTAATGGCGCAGCTTTCTCGAGGCCATGAGGAGGCCGAAAAGCAACTTCTGCACACTAGAATACCTTGACCTAGCCCCCTGTAGAAGGGAACTGACAAAGTAGACTGGGCGCTGCACCATCCTTTTCTGCATCTTCTCGCAATCCTGTGCTGATCTGTCCTTGTCGGGACCAGAGCTTGACGGCAAAGCCCCCTGCTTGTCGCTGGATGCACCTGCCTCGGTTGCCGGCTCATCATCTGCCTCCCTTTCCGCTACTAACGCATCACTAACCACTTGATTGGTTGCCGCTATATACATCAGCAACTTCTCTTGTGGCTTAGGTGCGACAAGTATTGGAGTGGAGGACAGGTACCTCTTTAAGTCCTGCAGCGCAGCCTCCGCTTCGGGAGTCCATTTCATTGGACCTGCCTTTTTCAAAATTTTGAAAAATGGCAGGGCGCGCTCAGATGACCTAGAAATAAACCTGCTGAGAGCAGCCACGCAACCGGCAAGCCTTCTTACATCCTTGACGCGCTTCGGTGCTTCAATCTGCTCAATGGCCTTAATCTTGTCGGGATTGGCTTCAATTCCTCTCTGAGATACGAAGAACCCGAGAAGCTTGCCGGAAGGGACTCCAAACACGCACTTCTCGGGGTTGAGCTTGAGGTTGATCTTGCACAGATTTGCAAAGGTCTCATCCAAATCTTGAACCAGAGTTGCTTTGTCCTTGCTCTTGACCACTATGTCATCCATGTAAGCTTCTACATTTCTGTGCATTTGCGGCTCAAAAGCGTCATGGATTACTCTTGCAAACGTTGAACCAGCATTCTTCAACCCAAAAGGCATCCGTATAAAGCAGTACGTGCCACATGGGGTAATGAATGCGGTTTTATCTTCATCCTCTTCTGCCATGAAGATCTGATGATATCCTGAATATGCATCAAGAAATGAAAGCAAATCACATCCAGCCGTGGAGTCAACAATCTGGTCTATACGCGGCAAGGGAAATGGGTCTTTGGGACAAGCTTTATTAACATCTGTAAAGTCGATACAGAGTCTCCATTTCCCATTCGCCTTTCGTACAACTACCGGATTGGCCAACCACGTGGGATGGAGCACTCCTCTGACAAGGCCTGCTGCTTCCAACTTCTTGATTTCTTCTGCTATGAATTCTTGGCGATCAACTGCCTGCTTCCTGACTTTCTGCTTAACGGGCCGCGCATGAGGACAGACAGCTAGGTGATGCTCAATCACTTTCCTGGGAACACCGGGGATGTCAGACGGTTGCCATGCAAACACGTCGACATTCGCCCGCAGGAAAGCAACGAGCGCGCCTTCCTATTTAGGGTCAAGTGTGGCACTGATGGTGAAGGTACCACCAGTGCCGTCCTCCTTGGCGGACACCTTCTTGGTCTTCGGCGGAGCAGCCATCATCTTCTTGCACTTTCCGGTGGAGCTCGATGGTGCGTCCTCGACGGTAGCGCAGCACTCCGAAGAGGTGCGCTTGCCGGAGTGGGCATCAGAGCTCTTGTCGGACAAGGTCTTCTTCTTCCCCCCGGGAGCTTCAGCGGCAAGAGGTTTGCTATCTGTTGCAGCTGCTGCATCCCGGTAAATCTTGTCGGCGCAGATAAGAGCATCTTTCTTGTCGCCGGGGACAGAGATGACGCTTATCGGGCCGGGCATCTTGAGTAGGTTGTACGCATAATGAGAGGCTGCCATGAACTTGGCGAGCGCTGGACGGCCAAGTATTCCATTGTAGGGCAATGGGAAATCAGCAACGTCGAACCTGACCCTCTCAGTCCTGAAATTCAGCTCGCTGCCAAATGTTACCGGCAACGTAATCTTCCCTTTCGGCTTGCTCCTTCCTGGGTTGATTCCTTGGAAAGTGCCAGTCTCTTCGAGCTCGCTGTCAGGGATCTGAAGCTTCTGGAGCACTGCAGAGGAGATCAGATTCAAGCCGGCCCCGCCGTCAACCAACATCTTAGTGACCTTGTGGTTGCGGATAGTTGGTGAGACCAACATCGGCAAGCACCCGACCGCAGTTATGCGATCAGGGTGGTCCTCAATGTCAAAGATGATGGGCGTGCTGGACCACTTCAGAGGCCTGCGTGACTCTACGAATGGTTCTGCTGCATTAACCTCTCGCATCCATTGGTTAAGTTGGTGGTGCGAGGTATGCAAAGAAGCACCACCGTCAACGCAGAGGACCTCCGTGGCCTTCTGAAACTCCTGCTCATCAGCTTCATCGTCTTCCATGTCGTCATCGTCATCGTCGTCTTCATCCTTGTCGCGGCCGCGGGGAGGTCTGTCTCCTTGCCGCTGCTTGGCCTTGCCGCGGCGTCCTCCCCGGCCGGGTCTCTTCTTGCTAGCTGCCGCAACACCTTCCTGGGCCTTCTCCTTGTCTTGCCGCTCGTACTCAGCCCTCTGCTGTTCTACAAGCTGCTCGACTTTCTTGCAGCTCTGGAGGTCGTGGCCCTTGGTGCGGTGAATCTTGCAAGATCTTGCTTGTTGGAGCTGTCACCTTGTCGTGACCGCCACAGCTGTCACAGCCCTAGAATTGCTTGACATTAGTTGCATTGAGGCATTCATGTCATCATGTTAATTTCCATAAAAGTTGAAATGGGGATTGTTGAAACCCTAGCACCAATTGAATTCTAATAGGTTCAACTTCAAGATATTTTCAATAATCCCAAAATGCCACGTGAAAATGTTCATGATTAATGGATAAAGGTGAAAGCCTCTTCCAAAAATGATGAACATATCCTATAGGTCATTCCTGGATTTTTGAATTAAATCTTAAACAATTTGACTTTGGGCATTTAAACACTATAAATAATTTAAATGCTCAAATAATGTTGGAAGTATTTGTGGGCCATAGAAATAATTCAGAAGGTGCCCACAATTATTTTCAGGATTTTAAGAGTGCCCTGGTATTTTTAATAAAGCCCTAAAACCTCAGAATATTAGAAAACTAAAATGTAAGTAATAGAGAGAGAAGAGGCCCAGGGCCACTTACCTAGCGCCACTTGGCCCAGTTGTCAGGCGGCCTGGCTGGCCCACTGGCCAGCCCAGCCCACCACCGCCACCCTCCTGTCGTCTTCCTCCCGCGGCCAAGAGGGGGCGGCGTGTCGGCTTGCGTGCCGAGGCCTCCACCTCCTGCTTGCCGCTTCCCCTCTCGCCCTGGACGCGCCACGGAGACGCCCCGAAGCCCCTCGCTCTTCCCCCTCACTCTCTACTCTCTCCCTCGTCCTCTGCTCCCTCTCCGAGAGCACACCGAGCGGCTTCGCCGCCACCGCTCGCCGTAGCCACGGCCACCGGCCCTCCCTCGCCTCGCCGACATGTCCATGGCCTCCGCCGTGACGCCCCCGTCCTCCTCACCGAGTCTCCCGACGCCGGAGCACCCCGAGGCGCCGCCCCCACCATTTCCCCCTTCTCGGACCCGCCGGTCGCCGTCGCCCAATTCGCCGGCTCCGGTGCCCACCCGAGCTCACCGACGGCCTCATCGCACTCACGGTGAGCCCCGAATCGATTCCCCCCTCTTCCCCGACTCATTCTCCCCCTCTAGCTACCACTCCCACCATGACCGAAACCCGCCGCCGCCACTGCACGTCGCCGTCGTGGCCACAGCCACGATGGCTCGATTCCGAGCACGCCATCGTCTTCACCGTACTCGTAGGAGTCCGTAGCACCCACCCTTTCGGCCTGCCGTGCCCCCTAGCGCCAACTCCGACCTCGTCCGAGCTCCGGCGGCCGCCAAGGTCGTCGCCGGCGACGTTTCCGGCGACCCCGAAGCCAACCACCACCACCACTCGATGCGGCTCACTTCCCGCGTCACGTAGCACCCCTCCGCCTCGCTTTTGGTCACCGGAGGAGGAAACCCGCTCCCCTCCGCCGTCTCTGGCTCCGCCGGCGACGAGCCGCGGGTCAACTCCGACGAGTTGACCCGGGTTTGGCCTAGTTTGACTTCCCCGGAGCCACTGACATGCGGGCCCCGCCCGGCTAACTAAATTAGTTAGGTTTAAACTAATTTAACTAACCTAGGTTAGTGCTAATTAACTAGGTTAGTTTAGCTAGTCACTGACGTGTGGCCCCCACACGTCAGGTTTGACCTGAGGCGCCCAGTTGACCGCTGACGTCACACTGACGTCAGGCTGACGCAGTAATACCCTTTTATGGATTTAATTTAATTCATAAATTTCAGAAAATCCTCTAAACTTCTAAAAATCATATAAATTCAACCGTAACTTCGGATGGAAATAATTTATATATGAAAATGATCAGAAAAATATGAAGAATCTGTTTATGCCATGATCATGCATGTTTGAACAAGTTAACCCCACTGAATAGGATGAATCATGATTAGGGTAATTTATGAAATAGCATTTGGAGTTGGAATTCAACCTTGTTTGAATTCCACTTCAACTAACTTGGATTATTATTGCACTAGGTAAATTCAGTACCTTAACATGATCATGCATCATATATGTGCATTGCATTGATTGTGCTCTCTCTTGTTTGCGGTAATTGTCCCTCTCGATGAGCGATGTACCGACGATGAGTTCGATGACACCGATGAAGAACTATTATCTTGAAGTGCCGAGCAAGCAAAACCCCTTGTTCATTCCGATATAATCCCACTCTCCGCTCCTGCTCTATTTTACTGCATTAGGACAACAACGACTCATGTGTTACTTGCTGCGGTAGCTGAACCCCTTGATCCTTTGCATGACTGTCATTCCACAAGAATTAGATGAAACCCACTAGCATGAGTAGGAATTGTTTGAGCCATGATGTGCCTACTCATTTATGCTTGTTTGTCATGCCTGCTATTGCTTAGAGTTGAGTCGGGTCGATTCATCGGGAATGAATTGGAATTGTTATGAACATGTCCTATTGTGTGTGAGCTAAGTGTGTGAACACGATTTGGTAAAGGTAGCGGTGAGAGGCCATGTAGGAGTACATGGTGGGTTGTCTCATTGCAGCCGTCCTCGAGAACTGAGTTACGTGTTTGTGATCCATGATCAGATTACTACCACGCATTGGGCCCAAACCAATGGACCCTCTCGGCTTCTTGACCCCCTTGTCCTCGGTCCGGGAGTTGCAAGTAGTTTCGGTGTTTGTAGCATCTTTGGGGCCGCACGCAACGCTGACCTTAGGGGTGGGTTGTGTTGCGGTAGGCACCGTGGCCCGTGTACCGAGTGCCCGTTTGGTATCTCGGGAACCCTGCACACATCGTTCGGGGCTGTATGGGAAACCTCGGCGGACTCCTGCGGATGGAACCGAATAGGCGATAAACCCGGACTAGGGACTTGAGTGTTTAGGTAGGCCGTGGCCGACACCCACGTTGGGCTTCCGCTTGAAGGTTGCCGAGTACATGTCGTGTAACGCGGTAAGTGGTGAGCGTGTGTGAAGAAGTACACCCTGCGGGTTAAATATGATCTATTGAATAGCCGTGTCCACGGAGAAGGACTTCGGGTTGCCTATATCAGTTCATAGACAAGTGAAAGTGGATACTCTAAAATGCGCAAGATAAGCGTGAGTGCTATGGATGGCGTTCTCGTGGGAAGGCGGGAGCGGGTCCATAGTGGTGTATTGCCATGGTGAATATGTGGACTCGTAGCGCCACCTCAAAGAGTTACTTGCGATCGTAGTTCAGGATAGCCACCAAGTCAAAGCTGGCTTGCTGCGGTCAAACTCCACCACCCCTTTTGATAATGATGCATATGTAGTTAGATCTGATGTAAGTCTTGCTGAGTACAATTGTACTCACGTTTGCTTATTTTATGTTTTGCGAGAGACGTCGGTCTCGCTAGTAGTTCCACGGGACTTGACGTTTAGCTTGTTACCTCAGCTACGATCTTGTGCCTCGGCAGATCTGGTAGATAGTCGCCTCAGCCTTTTTCATTTATAGTTATCTCGTACTCGGACATGATTAGCTTCCGCTTGTGCTTTGACTTGTATGCTTCGAGTGTTGGGTCATGAGACCCATGTTTGTAATATCTCGCTCTTGAGCCTAATGTATAATATCTGAGTCGTAGAGTTATGTTGTGATGCCACGTCGTATTTACACATATTGAGCATATTGTGTGTATGTTTGAAATGCTTGGTATGTGTGGGATCCGACAAACTAGTTGTTTATCCTTGGCAGCCTCTCATATGGGGAAATGTAGTCTCGTGCCTCCGGCGATAGTAGTCCGCTTCTGCCCGGTTCACGGAGTCCTGCTAGCCCAAAGACTACTGCTTGGACACTTGACTGGCGGCATGTGTTTCACTTCGTTCCTTATGTCATCCCTTGGGAAATGTCACGCGGTGTTATTCGAGTCCTGCCTAGCTCTGCTACAGCCGGGATACGGAGTCCCATTAGCCAGTGCTACAGCCCGAATACATCGTTGATGACCGACATGCTCGATGTGATTCATGTATGCCTGTCCCCATGGGTTAGCGCCGCTTTGGGTTCACGACTAGCCATGTCGGCCCGGTTCTTTGTCATATGGATGCTAGCGACACTATCATATCGTGAGCCAAAAGACGCAAACGGTCCCGCCATGGTAAGGCGACACCGTGGGAATACCGTGCGTGAGGCCGCAAAGTGATATGATGTGTTACATGCTAGATCGGTGTGACTTAGGATCGGGGTCCCGACAGCGTTGGTATCGAGCCCCGATTGCAGTGGATTACCAAGCCAAACTGGTGAAGTTGTGTCTAGAAATGCTTTAGTTATGTAAGGGAATTGATTGTGGAAGGAACGTAAGGCTCTTTTTACTCCTTATACCTCATGGCCTTCGATCCGAGTCATCCTCTTCTCTTCTCGGGGTTTAAGAACTAGGCTTCTCATCTATCTATTAGGATGACGTGTTACTAATCCATAGACCTTTAAGATTGTTGGTTTTAATCCCGCTTTAGATCCTACTACTTCGTATGATAACTGTTGATCTCGAAATCTTGTTATGATGTTGTTGAGTGGTTATGCCACCATTTTCTGCAGGATGTCTCAAATCATTTTGAGCATTTACAGCCGTTATGCTGTCCGAGTCATCCTGGTCTCTAAATAGTCGATGCATTTGCAAATCCCTTCCTCCGTTCTGATGTCCTTTTGGGCGGATTAAGCACACTAACCGGTCGATGAGGTACTCTGTTGCCTCGACATATATGTTGGAACTATTATTATGACCCTAGATGCTTAGGAGGTCACCTAGCAATTTAGCAATGTTTTTGTATCCCAAGTGTGATGATTCGGCCATCATTTTCAAAGCATCCCGTGATGCCATTTAGTAGTAGGTATTCTACTCTGGGTTGTTGAACCGAGATTCATCCTACTTCATGTTGTTAGTATTTATTAGTGCCTTTAGGATATTAGTAACCTTGCGATAGTCCTCAAGGTCCGTGGTATTTCCTTCTTCCAAATACTACGAACCGCTTATGGCAGAAGTTCTTTTGAGCCAAAAGATCACAATAAGAGTGCTCTTGAGGAGTTCTCCATTCATAATTGTGAATCTGCCAATTCTACCTTCCTGCATGGGTTATCCGGAAGAAATATTGAGCTTGCTCGACATACTAATCTGTGCATCCACAACTCAGGAAGTTATATGTTCCTCTGAGTTGCTCTCTTCAGTTGCATTCTGACATTCATCTATCAATTGATAGCCAAGGGTATGGGTGCATTTGTGTTCATCGATGCATTTTATCCTTGTGGTCCGTCAAGCCATTCTATTCCGGAATGACTAGGAGAAACAAACTCCAGTACCTCATCCATCTCTAGGATTGGATCAAAGTAGTTGTATCCCGCAGATCATAACGCCACTTCAGCTTTTGTTCTGTTCTACCTTGGAGTGTTACCATCTTTATGTCAAGAGTGTCATGGGAATTGCACAACCTCCTAGGAATTCTTGATGCAGTGATACTTCTCACCATCATCATTCATTCCTCGGTCTTCGTGTTGTTGTAACCAGAATGCCGACAAGTGAATTGTGATGTGTGAAATCAATACTCCGAGCAACTTGTTGCTTGGTAGTGAATGGACAATATTCTCATTCTTAGCGTGTTGGTTATCAAACCATCATCCTAAGATTGATCGTGCTACCTAGTCCTTACTTCTGGTACACACTTCGATTGATGGGTTAGGATCGTGTCAAGCCCTCACCCATTTGCTCATTTCGTCTTGCCCTGAAAAGCAAGATTGCTCCCGAGCTTAGTAACATACCGGTGGATCGTGACTTTCCAAATATCTTCTTGGAAGTGTTACCGGGTTGTTCCCTGACTGTTATGTTAAGCTCGTGATCAAGTTGGTTTCTTGTGAACCACCCCTTCTCCAAGAATCTGTGTTGGTTATCCCTGAGCTAGTTGGTTAAGCTAGACAATAACTTGGAGAGTTGGAAGATAAAAGCTTGCCTAACTTAGTTCGTTCCGAAGGGATATTTTTGTGTAGTGTGTATTGAAGAAAGATGATATATCATCGATTGGTCCTGTGATCGCTTGTTGGATCTATTGTCCTATCAACCCTTTGACTTGAGTGTGGGCAATCGTCAAGTCAAATCAGAACCAACGATATGTGTGATGTTGTCTTACTCGTGGTTGATCCCGCGAGCATACACCATTACATCTTTGGTCTAACCAATGCTATCAACGTGCTCACATGATGGTGGAAGTCCAGTGATATGGAAATTCCGATGAGTTGCTGTTGAGCCCATCAGTAGCATTTTGTCTCCCCCATGAGTCATGTTGAGCATCAACCTAGTATTGGAAGCTTGTGTAAGCATTTCTTCGTGTTTTGTTCATGAAGCATATGTTTGGATGAAAGTAGTGACTTCCTCTAGTTCATGTGCATCTGATGTAAGTTGCCGCCATGAACTTGAGAAAGGTTTGTTTTGCCTCTTCTGGAATCATCCCAAGTCCGTCATGCATGTGCAAAGTATTCTATGGTTTGATAGACTGATCATCTTCATTCCATATGTATCCCTAGCACACCAAGCCACTGATTGATTTGTTCAAGGAAAAGGAGTTCTTCCATAAGAGCTAATCATGACCTATGTTAAGACTTCGATATCCTTGATGATGGTTCCCAACTTGAACTCGGTAGTGTTATATTATAAGACTACCAGGTGGTCATGCTTGTCTAGGACAACGTGTTCACATGTTTGTAGCAAAACCAGCTCACGTTTTGGAGCTTGCTATCGTAGTTCATATCCCGAGAATCTCGCAACACCATCGTGTCAAATTGTGTTGCAACCCTTCCCTTTCAGACATGCTGAGTCTGAAATATCCTAACACCAACCAGATCTGAATCTCAGGCAGATATGATGGTTGAAACATTCCAACAGCTGCATTTCGTTCCCAGCTTGCACCGTCCTTGTGCTATCTCGCTATAGACGGTCTTATTAGCAATTCTTGTCCAGGTTATCTTCAAAGTGGACTTACCATGGGTCCCCCCCCACCTTCGATGATAAGCAAATCATCCATTGCGTTGTCTTCAACAAGGTAGTCCACATCATCCATTCTAGTCCGGGTGTACCATTCCTTTGCCTTCCACCAAATGATCGTTTGTGATTGCCTTAGGCTGGTATACAGAGTTCCAATGATCTATGGATCAAAAGTAATTCTTTTTGCCACTTAAGGGAATAGTTCTTGGCGTCACCTTTCTCGAGGTGCCCTGTTACGGGATCATGGGAAATATTTCCTCACCACCTTGACACCATCCACCATCTCCCTAGGCGTGGAATTTTTGCCTCCAATCAAACCCCGTTGTTGTTTCTTCCATCCCTCCCGATGCATTTGGTGTCTCAACTCGAGATGTGTCACCGTCTTAGTCCGTAATGTCGATCATGTTTGCTTAATCTTCGTGAAGATCGAATCATGTAGGGCTTCCCCTTCTTTCTGTTGTCGTGTCGGGTGAAGATCTCGAAGACGTCAAGACCAAGAAGATGGAGTGAACCAACATCTTCGAGAAGGCAATTGGATCATGGAATTGTAATAGTTTGTGACCTTCCTTTTCCTCTTACCTCACGTCTTGAATCTCGGGGCGAGATTCTTGTTTAGTGGGGGTGAGTTGTCACAGCCCTAGAATTGCTTGACATTAGTTGCATTGAGGCATTCATGTCATCATGTTAATTTCCATAAAAGTTGAAATGGGGATTGTTGAAACCCTAGCACCAATTGAATTCTAATAGGTTCAACTTCAAGATATTTTCAATAATCCCAAAATGCCCTGTGAAAATGTTCATGATTAATGGATAAAGGTGAAAGCCTCTTCCAAAAATGATGAACATATCCTATAGGTCATTCCTGGATTTTTGAATTAAATCTTAAACCATTTGACTTTGGGCATTTAAACACTATAAATAATTTAAATGCTCAAATAATGTTGGAAGTATTTGTGGGCCATAGAAATAATTCAGAAGGTGCCCACAATTATTTTCAGGATTTTTAAGAGTGCCCTGGTATTTTTAATAAAGCCCTAAAACCTACAGAATATTAGAAAACTAAAACAGAAGTAATAGAGAGAGAGAAGAGGCCCCAGGCCACTTACCTAGCGCCACTTGGCCCAGCGCTGTGCGGCCTGGCTGGCCCAGCTGGCCAGCCCAGCCCACCACCGCCACCCTCCCTGTCGTCTTCCTCCCGCGCCCGGTGAGGGCAGGGGCGTGTCGGCAGCAGCCGCCGAGGCCTCCACCTCCCCTTGCCGCTTCCCTCTCGCCTCGACGCCAGCCACGGAGACGCCTGAAGCCCCTCGCTCTTCCCCCTCACTCTCTACTCTCTCCCTCGTCCTCTGCTCCCTCTCCGAGCACACCCGAGCGAAGCTCGTCGCCACCGCTCGCCGTAGCCACGGCCACCGGCCCTCCCTCGCCTCGCCGACATGTCCATGGCCTCCGCCGTGACGCCCCCGTCCTCCTCACCGAGTCTCCCGACGCCGGAGCACCCCGAGGCGCCGCCCCCACCATTTCCCCCTTCTCGGACCCGCCGGTCGCCGTCGCCCAATTCGCCGGCTCCGGTGCCCACCCGAGCTCACCGACGGCCTCATCGCACTCACGGTGAGCCCCGAATCGATTCCCCCTCTTCCCGACTCATTCTCCCCCTCTAGCTACCACTCCCACCATGACCGAAACCCGCCGCCGCCCATCAAGACGTCGCCGTCGTGGCCACAGCCACGATGGCTCGATTCCGAGCACGCCATCGTCTTCACCGTACTCGTAGGAGTCCGTAGCACCCACCCTTTCGGCCTGCCGTGCCCCCTAGCGCCAACTCCGACCTCGCCCGAGCTCCGGCGGCCGCCAAGGTCGTCGCCGGCGACGTTTCCGGCGACCCCGAAGCCAACCACCACCACCACTCGATGCGGCTCACTTCCCGCGTCACGTAGCACCCCTCCGCCTCGCTTTTGGTCACCGGAGGAGGAAACCCGCTCCCCTCCGCCGTCTCTGGCTCCGCCGGCGACGAGCCGCGGGTCAACTCCGGCGAGTTGACCCGGGTTTGGCCTAGTTTGACTTCCCCGGAGCCACTGACATGCGGGCCCCGCCCGGCTAACTAATTTAGTTAGGTTTAAACTAATTTAACTAACCTAGGTTAGTGCTAATTAACTAGGTTAGTTTAGCTAGTCACTGACGTGTGGCCCCCACATGTCAGGTTTGACCTGAGGCGCCCAGTTGACCGCTGACGTCACACTGACGTCAGGCTGACGCAGTAATACCCTTTTATGGATTTAATTTAATTCAGTAAATTTCAGAAAATCCTCTAAACTTCTAAAAATCATATAAATTTAACCGTAACTCGGATGGAAATAATTTATATATGAAAAATGATCAGAAAAATATGAAGAATCTGTTTATGCCATGATCATGCATGTTTGAACAAGTTAACCCCACTGAATAGGATGAATCATGATTAGGGTAATTTATGAGATAGCATTTGGAGTTGGAATTCAACCTTGTTTGAATTCCACTTCAACTAACTTGGATTATTATTGCACTAGGTAAATTCAGTACCTTAACATGATCATGCATCATATATGTGCATTGCATTGATTGTGCTCTCTCTTGTTTGCGGTAATTGTCCCTCTCGATGAGCGATGTACCGAAGCGATGAGTTCGATGACACCGATGAAGAACTATTATCTTGAAGTGCCGGCAAGCAAAACCCCTTGTTCATTCGATATAATCCCACTCTCCGCTCCTGCTCTATTTTACTGCATTAGGACAACAACGACTCATGTGTTACTTGCTGCGGTAGCTGAACCCTTGATCCTTTGCATGACTGTCATTCCACAAGAATTAGATGAAACCCACTAGCATGAGTAGGAATTGTTTGAGCCATGATGTGCCTACTCATTTATGCTTGTTTGTCATGCCTGCTACTGCTTAGAGTTGAGTCGGGTCTGATTCATCGGGAATGAATTGGAATTGTTATGAACATGTCCTATTGTGTGTGAGCTAAGTGTGTGAACACGATTTGGTAAAGGTAGCGGTGAGAGGCCATGTAGGAGTACATGGTGGGTTGTCTCATTGCAGCCGTCCTCGAGAACTGAGTTCGTGTTTGTGATCCATGATCAGCTTACTACCACGCATTGGGCCCAAACCAATGGACCCTCTCGGCTTCTTGACCCCCTTGTCCTCGGTCCGGGAGTTGCAAGTAGTTTCGTGTTTGTAGCATCTTTGGGGGCCGCACGCAACGCTGACCTTAGGGGTGGGTTGTGTTGCGGTAGGCACCGTGGGTTGATGTACCGAGTGCCGTTTGGTATCTCGGGAACCCTGCACACATCGTTCGGGGCTGTATGGGAAACCTCGGCGGACTCCTGCGGATGGAACCCGAATAGGCGATAAACCTGGACTAGGGACTTGAGTGTTTAGGTAGGCCGTGGCCGACACCCACGTTGGGCTTCCGCTTGAAGGTTGCCGAGTACATGTCGGTAAACGGCGGTAAGTGGTGAGCGTGTGTGAAGAAGTACACCCTGCAGGGTTAAATATGATCTATTGAATAGCCGTGTCCGCGGAGAAGGACTTCGGGTTGCCTATATCAGTTCATAGACAAGTGGAAGTGGATACTCTAAAATGCGCAAGATAAGCGTGAGTGCTATGGATGGCGTTCTCGTAGGAAGACGGGAGCGGGTCCATAGTGGTGTATTGCCATGGTGAATATGTGGACTCGTGTGCGCCACCTCAAAGAGTTACTTGCGATCGTAGTTCAGGATAGCCACCGAGTCAAAGCTGGCTTGCTGCGGTCAAACTCCACCACCCCTTTTGATAATGATGCATATGTAGTTAGATCTGATGTAAGTCTTGCTGAGTACAATTGTACTCACGTTTGCTTATTTTATGTTTTGCGAGAGACGTCGGTCTCGCTAGTAGTTCCACGGGACTTGACGTTTAGCTTGTTACCTCAGCTACGATCTTGTGCCTCGGCAGATCTGGTAGATAGTCGGGCTCCTCACCCTTTTCATTTATAGTTATGCGTACTCGGACATGATTAGCTTCGCTTGTGCTTTGACTTGTATGCTTCGAGTGTTGGGTCATGAGACCCATGTTTGTAATATCTCGCTCTTGAGCCTAATGTATTATATCTGAGTCGTAGAGTTATGTTGTGATGCCACGTCGTATTTACACATATTGAGCATATTGTGTGTATGTTTGAAATGCTTGGTATGTGTCGGATCCGACAAACTAGTTGTTTATCCTTGGCAGCCTCTCATATGGGGAAATGTAGTCTCGTGCCTCCGGCGATAGTAGTCCGCTACTGCCCGGTTCACGGAGTCCTGCTAGCCCAAAGACTACTGCTTGGACACTTGATCGGCGGCATGTGTTTCACTTCGTTCCTATGTCTGTCCCTCGGGAAATGTCACGCGGTGTTACTCGGAGTCCTGCCTAGCCTGCTACAGCCGGGATACCGGAGTCCTGTTAGCCCAGTGCTACAGCCCGATTACATACGTTGATGACCGACATGCTCGATGTGATTCATGTATGCCTGTCCCCATGGGTTAGTGCCGCTTTGGGTTCACGACTAGCCATGTCGGCCCGGTTCTTCATCATATGGATGCTAGCGACACTATCATATACGTGAGCCAAAAGACGCAAACGGTCCCGGCCATGGTAAGGCGACACCCGTGGGAATACCGTGAGTGAGGCCGCAAAGTGATATGATGTGTTACATGCTAGATCTGTGTGACTTAGGATCGGGGTCCTGACAACAGCTTGGCGGTCGGTGTCAGCGGCAACCTCCTTGCCGGAGCCACCAACCTTGGCATTCTTGGCGCCACCATCCTTGCCGGACTGCTCGACAACTAGTACTTCTTTGCTCTTCTTCTTTCTGTTGTTCCGCCGCCGGCTCTTCTTTGCCGGGGCGGTCTCATCGCTGTCAGATTCTGCTCCAACATTCTCTCCTGGGAGTCTTCTTCCCTCCTCAGCACATGCACACTTGTCGGCCAAGGCATACAGCTCACTGACGTCCTTGACTTTGCACATCGCCATCTCCTCCCTCATCCTGCGGTTCCGCACGTTCTGATGAAACGCGCTGATCACCGCGGCAGGGTGGACGTCTGGGATGTTGTAGTGTACACGGCTGAATCTCTGAATAAACTTGCGCAGGGACTCTCCCTCCTTCTGGGCGAGTAGGTGAAGGTCACTCTCTTGGCCATGAGGCTTGTGGCCACCTGTGAAGGCGCCGACAAACTGATGGCACAGATCTGCCCAAGAAGATATGGAACTGTCCGGCAAGTGCATGAGCCAAGATCTGACATTTGGCTTGAGTACCAGCGGGAAGTAGTTGGCGAGGATCTTGTCGTCTCGTCCCCCCGCAGCCTGCACCGCGATGGTGTAGATGCTGAGGAACTCCGATGGGTGTGTCCTGCCATCATACTTCTCTGGCACATCTGGCTTGAAGTTTTTCTTGTCGGGCCACTGGACTTGCCGCAGCTCACGGGTGAACGCAGGGCAACCTACATCACGTCTGACAAGTCGCTCGTTCCCGGGCGCATGCATGTCAACAGCAGGCCCGGCGCGTTGGTCAGATTGACGCCGCGCTTCTCTTCGGCGCTCGATGCGGGTTCGAGCGTCTTCTTGTTGCCGTTCTTGGAGAACTTGGCGCTGGTCGCGACGAGCTCGCGGATCTGATGACGCAGTGGAGTCGCTGTCGAGGTGGATCCGACGAGTCGGCGATCTTGGCCTTCGGGAAGGGGAGTGCATGGTGGTTGCACCCCCGCAGGTCTCGTCACCACCGGCTCGTGCCTTGTCGTCTCGCCGCGGCAAGGACGCAGTTGGTTGACGCGGAACTTCGCCATTGGCAAAGCCGATGAGACTCTGGATGGTGGCCCTCCATTCGTCGACCTTGTCGGCCGTTGGAGGGTAGTCTAGAAGCAGTTGGGCTCTCGCCAAGGCTTCTGCTGGAGTAGTGGGTGGCAATGGCATACGGTGCGAGGAGCGGGATGTGCTCGGACTCCTAACCAAGTTAGGAGGAGCAGCATCCCGTCCCGGCGACCGTGCTCCGCTCGTACCAGCATGCTGGCGTGCATGGTGGCCCCGAGGGCTTCGGGATCCTCCAGCTTGGCCTTGATCCAACGAGCGTATGGCGCTACGAGCACCATGACGCTGTCGGTCTCGCTCCTCCTGATATGGATGCGGTGCGTATCCAGACGCCGAAGCCTGCGCCGCCTTGTCCTTGGACCTGGCAGCGTCGTGGGCTCCCTCGACGATGCCGGTTCCTCCGCCAGCGTCTTCCCCACCACTCGTCAGCTCCGGTGGTGGTGGGTTGGACGCGGACGGCTCTGCTGCCACTGAAGCCTTCTTCTTCGGTGGCATGTTGATGATGATGATGAAGAAACTGCTCGTGTGAACACCGGATCAGGTTCACACAGCCTCGACGCACCCCCTACCTGGCGCGCCAAAGATGTCGGGGAAGCTGATCATGACCCACGAACACCTATGGGACCGAGTCCCTTGTGGTTCGATGGGGGGCGGAGATTGCACAAAGAGCGGATCGAGGCGATGCACACGAGCAGATTTACCCAGCCGGAGCTCTCCGGAGAGATAATACCTCATGTTGCTTGGTTGATTGTATTGTGTTCTTGCTAGGGAGCAATGAGAGCTACAAAACCTAGCCTGAGTGAGTGTGGTCTCGTATGAGTCGAATGAACCGAATGAGCCGAACCCTTTCTACGTTGCACACGGGCCTCCTTTTATAGGATCAAGGGGTCACCACAGGTGGCAACGCAGACGAGGGCAAAAATGGGAAAACAGTAGTTGGTACACCAACTTGTACAGTGTACAGTGCTTTATACCTAACTCTGACGGCAAGGGACAAGAGTAATAAATGCCCGTCCCTGTCGCCTAAACAGTGCAACAGGGACCGTCAAGTGCGCCTCCGTTTGCCACGATGGTAGCTTGTCAGCGCCGCTTATCGCTGCTCCCCGCTGGTTGCACAGCCCTTCGACATGCGTGCCTGGAATAGCCCCATGGCGTCACGTTGATGGATGAGCTGGAGCGGAGATGAAGAGAGGTTGCCTGCCGCGGCAAGCACCTTGCCGCGGATGAATCCTTGTCGCACTCGGGAGCTTATCGCTCACCAAGCCTTCCCGGCAAGCTCCTCTTGCCGAGGTCTTGTTCCCTTCGTGCCTAGAGTGGCCTTCCCGGCAAGCTCCTCTTGCCGGGGCCTTGATTACTTTGTTCTTGAATGGCTCCAAAGGAGCCGCGGAGGATCTTGACGGTCACCAGGCCAGCCCTGCCGCAGGGTGCTGCAACTGCCCGTGCACGAGTTCGGGGTACTAGAGTACCCCTACTCTAGTACACCGACACCAGCAAGCTGAAACCTCCAAAGCAAAGGACGAATTAACCAGCGCTTTAAGCGTCATGGAAAAGCTTAAGGAGGGCTTCAACAAGGAGCGGGCGGATTGGGCCACTGAAAAGGCCGCTTTAACTCAATGGGCAGAACATGCTGAAGCTGCCCTTAAACCGGTGGTGGATGCCCTGACCAGTGTAAAGCGGCAAGTACATTCCATGACCACTCCTGTCTTTGTTAAGCCCTTTTTAACTTCTGCCGTAATAAGGCCTTCTCATTAAATTGCCGGTTTAATAACCCTTTGAATGATACAGGGACACGTATTGGCCACTTGGGATCAGACGTGCGGAAAAAGTTGAAAGCTTCTTATATATTGATAAAGCAACTCTATACCGGTGCACAACGGATCATCAGCACCGCTTCTCACAACAACCCGGCCCCGACCTTGATCCAGGATACCCTTAAAAGGTTGCCAATGCTTCCTGCCTGGTTTGAAGAATTAAAGAAATCTGCTGCTAGAACCGATGTGATAAATGCCTTAATCTGGGCCAAAGCGTGGGTGCCGGATTTTGATCCTGTTGAAGCGGCCCAAGGTTTCCCAAGCTTGAAGGAAGAGGGACGGAATTCAATGAAGAAGATCCTCGAGCTATAAACCGAGAGGTGCGCCCTTTGGCCTGTCAGCTGGTTGAAGAGGCAAATTTGTCTCACTATCAGGCCCAGTATGATGGAGAAAATAAACGAGTGTCTGCACCGATTCCTGAAGCGGAGAACCTTATACCGCCAATCCATAAGCATACTTACGCTCCTCATATTGAACCGTCGTTGCTGATCAATGATGAAGCTGTATTCCTAGCATTAATGGGAATCGATTGGACGACTGTTGATTTCCTGCCGCTGGGTAGGGAATCAGAAGTTGAAGCGGCGCAGGATGACCCACAACCATCAGGCCAAGCTGGCGATCAAGCATAAACCGGAGGCCGGTTTACATTAATGCTTCCTTATGTTATGCCAAAAACAATTATCTTATCTGGGCAATGTGTTGCCTTGTAATAGACTAGCTGCCACACTGTGTGTTGATATGCCTTCGTGCATATTTATTGCAACTTATGCTTTTGTAGAATCATCAACTTTAAACTGTTGTCTGCAGTCAAAAAAGCTTAAACCGCCATTGTGGTTGTACCACCAGACGGGTCATCATATCCATGTATATGAAACTAAAGATAATACTTTAGATTAAACATATGATAAAATATGAGAATATATGATACCTGCCATCGTTGGGCATGAAGTTGGTTGTGCCAATCTTAAAGCGGAGTTTTAAGAAACCCGCTCTGCTGAAGGAGAAAACAGCTCCTGTGTACATAAGGTCGGTTTACCAGGTAAACCGTTCCGGGTTAAGATGAACACCGGTGTTACTCCATAATAGGATGTTTTATCAAAAATCAAACCGGGCAAAAGTGTCTCCGGATGAAAAACAAATCGTGTCCCGTCAACTGATAGTCGAATCGGTTTAACAATTGTCGGTTTAAGAACACAACAAGAGAAATATGCAAGAGGACAAACAAATTGCAAGCAAAGGAAAAGACAAAAACCTTTGCGGCAAAAAAGGCTGTTTGAGCCGATCAAGTGGCATTACCATGGTCGGACACGACCAAGCCCCCAATAGGCGTAGCTATGGTTCATGTCAGCCAGGTCCCCAAATGATGCAGTGGCATTACGCCAATAAAGAGGTGTAGCGATGGTTCAGGTTCGGCCAAGCCCCCAAGTGATCCTGTGGCCTTAGGCCGACCAAGAGGCGTGTCTGGTTCAGACGTGACCAAGTCCCCAAGTGATCTCGTGGCTTTCGCCTGTCAAAAGGTGTTGCATTGGTTCGGACATGACCAAGCCCCCAAGTGAAATAATATAAAGCTTTGTTAAAAAGCTAACTCAAGGGGTAAACAGGAGACCGCTTTAAGATAAAAACTCCATGTAACCACGCATGATGTAAAAATAACAGAGACCCCGCTTTAGCTAGGGCTTCGATTTATTTTATTGATCATAATATATACATTGTCATAATATGTACATAAGTAAAGCCTATGGCTTAAGTATAGTAGGGCCGAAGATGAGCTATGTTCCACGGCCTGTTGGTCTCCTCCTCTGATGTACATGAGTCTTTATGCTCTCGAATATCAATCAGATAGTACGACCCGTTGTGCAGATTCTTGCTGACCATGAAAGGTCCTTCCCAAGGTGGGGATAGCTTGTGCATATCAGTCTGGTCTTGAATGAGTCGGAGCACCAAATCTCCTTCTTGAAAGGTTCTGGTTCTAACTCGGCGACTGTGATAGCGACGAAGATCCTGCTGGTAAATCGCCGAACGGGCAGCTGCAATGTCACGCTCCTCATCCAACAGGTCCAAAGCATCTTGCCGAGCTACCTCGTTGTCCGCTTCAACATAAGCTGCTACACGAGGTGAGTCATGACGGATATCACTGGGGAGAACCGCCTCCGCTCCATAGACCATGAAGAACAGCGTGTATCCTTTCGATCTGTTGGGTGTAGTGTTGATGCTCCATAACACAGATGGTAACTCCTCAACCCAACAACCCGGCGTCCGCTGCAAAGGAACCATAAGCCGGGGTTTGATGCCTCGTAAGATCTCCTGGTTAGCTCTCTCTGCTTGGCCATTGGACTGTGGGTGAGCCACTGATGAAATGTCAAGCCGGATGTGCTCACGTTCACAGAACTCCTTCATAGCACCCTTAGACAGATTGGTAACATTTTCAGTAATGATACTGTGTGGAAAGCCAAACCGGAAAATCACCTTCTTAGTGAATTGAACCGCCGTGGCTGCATCACACTTGCTGATGGGCTCCGCTTCTACCCACTTTGTAAATTTGTCAACCGCCACCAAAAGGTGGGTCTTCTTGTCCTTGGACCGTTTGAAAGGCCCGACCATATCTAGCCCCAAAGTCGCAAACGGCCAACTAACTGGAATCATCCTCAATTCTTGAGTCGGCACATGAACGCGTCTTGAGAATTTCTGACAGCCGTCACATCGCCTAACCAGGTCCTCCGCCTCAGCATGAGCAGTCAACCAATAAAAACCGTGACGAAACGCCATAGCCACCAGAGATTTTGAACCGGGGTGGTGACCACAATCTCCTTCGTGGATTTCGTGCAAGATCTCACAACCTTCCTCTGGGACACACAGCATTGAAACGCTCCTGATAAACTTCAATGATGCAACTCGCCATTGACAATAGTCATGGACTTGGATCGCCGGATTATCTGTCTGGCCAGCGTCTCATCCTCTGGTAATTCGCCCCGGTTCGTGTACGCAAGATAAGGAACCGTCCAATCCGGAATGACATGCAGAGCCGCCACCAACTGAGCCTCCGGATCAGGAATAGCCAAATCCTCTTTGCCAGGGAGCTTGACCGACGGGTTATGCAGGACATCTAAGAAGACATTAGGCGGGACCGGTATACGCTGAGAGCCCAGCCGGCTTAAAGCGTCCGCCGCTTCGTTCTTCCATCTGTCCACATGGTCCACCTGATATCCCTTAAAGTGGCCTGCAATAATATCCACCTCACGGAGATATGCTGCCATGAGCGGGTCCTTAGAATCCAAAGTACCAGACACTTGTTGGGCCACCAGGTCCGAGTCACCGGAGCACTTAACTCGGCTGAGATTCATCTCCTTAGCCATTCGGAGACCTTGGAGTAAAGCTTCATACTCAGCTGCATTGTTAGTACAAGGGAACATTAAACGGAGAACGTAACATAACTTATCACCTCGTGGGGAAGTTAATACGACTCCAGCCCCCGAGCCCTCCAATTGCCTGGACCCATCGAAATGAATAGTCCAGTAGGTGTGATCCGGCTTTTCTTCAGGCGCTTGCAGTTCCGTCCAATCATTGATGAAATCCACAAGTGCTTGAGATTTGATCGCCGTCCGAGGCACGTATTTCAAACCGTGCGGTCCAAGCTCTATAGCCCACTTGACAATCCGGCCAGTTGCCTCCCTGTTTTGAATTATATCTCCCAAAGGAGTAGAGCTGACTATTGTGATGGGATGTCCCTGGAAGTATTGCTTGAGCTTCCGGCTTGCCATGAAAACTCCATACACCAGCTTCTGCCAGTGCGGATACCTTTGCTTGGACTCGATAAGCACCTCACTAATATAGTAAACCAGACGCTGAACCGGATATTCCTTGCCCGCCTCCTTGTGCTCTACCACAATAGCTACGCTGACTGCACGAGCATTAGCTGCCACATATAGTAGCAATGGTTCTTTGTCAATCGGAGCAGCAAGAACAGGCGGGTTGGCTAGCTGCCGCTTTAAGTACTCCAATGCTTTATCAGCGGCCGGACTCCAGACAAAGGGATCCGCTTTTTTCAGCATCTGATACAAAGGTATTGCCTTCTCACCAAGGCGACTGATAAACGGGCTCAACGCGGCAATCCGGCCTGCCAAGCGCTGGAAATCATTGATACATTTTGGTTTAGCCAGAGAGGTGATAGTTGTGATCTTCTCCGGATTAGCCTCAATTCCCCTGTTGGACACCAGAAAACCCAATAACTTGCCTGCCGGTACACCAAAAACACACTTGGCCGGATTGAGCATCATCTTGTATGTCCGTAGGTTATCAAAGGTTTCCTTCAAATCATCAACCAGAGTCTCCTTCTTCCTTGACTTAACCACAATATCATCCACATAAGCATGCACATTACGACCGATCTGCTTATGAAGGCAATTCTATACACACCGTTGATAAGTTGCCTGGGCACTCTTGAGCCCAAAGGGCATAGATACATAGCAGAAGGCTCCAAAAGTAGTTATGAATGCCGTCTTCTCCTGGTCCTTAAATGCCATCTTGATATGATGATAACCAGAATATGCGTCCAGAAAACTCAACCGCTCACAATCCGCCGTAGCATCAATAATCTGATCAATGCGGGGGAGGGAAAAAGGATCTGCTGGACAAGCCTTGTTAAGATCTGTGTAATCCACACACATGCGCCAGGTGACGTTCTTCTTAAGGACCAGCACCGGATTAGCCAGCCATTCAGGATGGAACACTTCAACAATAAAGCCAGCCGCTAAGAGCCTGACCACTTCCTCTCCAATAGCTTTGCGCCTTTCTTCGTTGAACCGGCAGAGAAACTGCTTCACCGGTTTGTACTTAGGATCAACATTAAGAGTGTGCGCAGCAAGTTCCCTCGGTACACCTGGCATGTCAGAAGGCTTCCATGCAAAAATGTCCCGGTTCTCATGGATGAACTCAATGAGCGCGCTTTCCTATTTCGGATCCAAGTTGGTACTGATACTAAACTGCTTGGACGAATCACCAGGTATGAAGTCAACAAGCTTGGTCTCAGCTGCCGATTTGAACTTTAGGGCCGGATCATGCTTTGTGGTTGGCTTCTTTAATGGAGTCATGTCCGCCGGATCAACATTATCCTTGTAGTACCTCAACTCTTCCGTGGCACAAACCGACTCTGCATAGGCTGCATCACCTTCTTCAGACGCCAAGGCAATCTTGCGACTTCCATGAACGGTTATGGTCCCCTTGTGACCCGGAATTTTGAGCTGCAGATAGATATAACATTGCCGTGCCATAAACTTGGCATAAGCCAGCCGCCCAAACAAAGCGTGGTACGGGCTCCGGATCTTAACCACCTCAAAAACCAATGTTTCTGACCTGGAATCATGATCATCTCCAAAGGCCACCTCCAGAGCTATCTTGCCAACAAGATATGCTGACTTGCCAGGTACCACACCATGGAACACCGTATTGGACGGTTTAAGATTCTTGTCTGTTAGCCCCATACGGCAGAAGGTCTCCTAGTACAAGATATTAATGCTGCTTCCTCCATCCATGAGCACCCACCGGAGGTGAACTTATAACCTCCCACCTGAGGTGCCACCACCAACGCTAGCTGACCCGGATTGTCAACCCGGGGAGGGTGATCCTCTCTGCTCCATATGATTGGCTGTTCTGACCAGCGCAGGTAACGAGGCACGGCCGGTTCAACAGAATTCACTGCTCGCTTGTGAAGCTTCTGGTCTCGTTTATCCAAGCTAGTGGTGAATACATGATATTGCCCACTATTCAACTGTTTTGGATTGCTCTGATAACCCGACTGCTAGTGCTGGTTGTAACCACCTTGGCTACTCTGATTGTTTTGATTCTTATGTCCACCCTGATCTCCATTGAAGCCTGAACCGGCATTTCCTCCACCGTGACCCGGCCCATGGAAACCGGATCCTGAACCACCACCTGATCCGTGATCATATCAGAAAGCATTAAAAATTTTGAACTCCTGCACAATATAACAATCCTTCCAAAGGTGGGTGGCTGGCGCCTCCTTCGTCCCATGCTTCGGACAGGGCTGGTTTAATAGATAAGTCAGGCGGTCTGGATTGGGGTTTGGAGCTCCACCACGATTCGGCGGTTTACCCTTCCGTCGCTGACCCCTGTCCTATGCGTTAGTATTAGCCACAAAGTCCATGCTGACATCCGCTTTACGCTTGCCTCCGTTACCATGACCTGCCATGTTGTGTTGCTGCCCCTTGGAGTTGCCGTTCTTCTTTCCCTTCCCTGTCTTGTCATCATCAGACTCGGGATCCTTGGTACCATCAGAACCAGCATACTTCACTAACGTAGTCATGAGGGTCCCCATATCGTTGCAATGGCGCTTCATCCGTCCCAATTTCAACTTCAGAGGTTTAAACCGGCAGTTTCTTTCCAAAGTTAAAACCGCGGAGTCAGTGTTGATACGGTCTGATGAGTGCAAAATCTTTGAGACTCGGCGTACCCAGCGGGTTGTTGACTCTCCTTCCTCTTGGACATAGGCCGCTAAGTCCACTATCGACATGGGCTTCTTACATGTATCCTTGAAGTTCTGGATATACCGGGCTCGCAACTGGGCCCATGAACTGATAGAATTGGCGGGTAAGCTCTTTAACCAAATACGAGCTGTCCCTTCAAGCATCATGGTACTTTACACACGCCGCTTCATCTACGTCAAGCATCTCCATGGCCATCTCATAGCTCTCTACCCATGCTTCCGGAGACAAATCGGCCGTGTAACTTGGTACCTTGCGTCGGCCCTTGAAATCCTTGGGCAGGCGCACATTGTGTAAAGCGGGGACAAGACAAGGCACTCCCAAAGAACTAGAAGTAACTCCTGGCTCGATTGAGGTGGTTGAACGAACCGGCGTGGTGGACGAGCCTCTGCTGCGCTGCTAACTCGCTTCCTGCACGCTGCGTGCGGTCCACCACTTCACGAGCATCACCAGCCGGGTTATGGCATGGGCGCTTCGGTTCCGTGCATTGCTGGAAACGGCCCGTCCATCCATCCGCCTGCTGTAACTCCGGCTTGGACGGGGGGTGGAGTGAATTCGGTCACGGCTATATGACTATGCTTCCTGCTGAACCAAAGCTGCTCGAAGAAGTTCCTTAACCCGGCGCGTCTGCACCGCTTGCGTAGAATCACCTTCAATCGGGATGGCCTCCAGCCGTGAAGCGGCGGCAATAAGATTGTCCATAGGATTGGAATAATGACCTGGAGGTGTCTGGACAGGCTGAGGTATGATGTTATTCTCTCGAGGCGGCTCCATCAGGCGAGGTTGAGCCGGCGCACCCGTCCCAGGTGCCTCCGCCCGGTTTAACCACGGCGGGTTACTAGTCCCTGCTCCTGGGGTGTTAAAGAGGTTTCTGCCATCGAAGACCGTCGGCAGGCGAGATCGATGCTTCCTTTTCAGGACTTCATGTGACGCGTTCTGGTCCAGCATAAGCTTATAGGCCTGCGCATCCAAAGCGGCCCGCTCCGCGACCATCCCGTTGTTCTCAGCTGCTAGGTCGGCCTTGGCCTGAGTGATCTGTTCCCTCACTTTTGCAATCTCCGCGTTGTGGGCGTCCTGATCCGCCGGGTTAGCCTCTGCCATAAGCACAGCCAACGCATCAAACAGATCAGATAAAACTTGAGCCGGCGGGCGCACAGAGCCTCCTGCCCCTGCCTCCGCCTCCGTTGCTGATCCGGAGAACATTGCAGCTACAGTCGAAGAGTGGACCGCCGCCTGTGTACCGGCCATGAATATCCCAACCCGGTTGGGTAGATCAGAGGGGTCCGGAATACTGTTACCATCGGAATAGCCCCCAATCCGGTCGTCTTGTAACTGATACAATGACTCGGTTTCTCCGGTCAAGGACTCGTCGCCGTAATAAACGACGGTCTCGCTACCAGATTCCGATCCGCCATCATATTCTCCTCCGTGGATGACTCCCACGAAGGCACGCTTCATGGCCGGTTTACCCTGGGCAGATCTCGCACGCTGAGCCGTTTCGACGAGGTCGATGCAGATGTCCGGCTCAGGGCCCGTTTCACCGATCTTGCCAATGAAGACGTGTATGCCACCAAAGGGGACCCAGTACCCATACTCAATAGAGCCGGCCTCGGGGCCCCAGCCTGAATCATTGATATAGAGCTTGCTGCGACGACTCTTGGTCATCCGGCCCACAACGTAACCCTTGAGTCCTTCGAAGTTGCCCTCCAAGAACTTGAAACCATCGTGCGATAGCCCCACGGTGGGCGCCAACTGTCGTGGTTTTGTCACGGCAGATGTCCTCATGAAAGGACTTAGTCGTGGAGCCATCACTACGGGTTAGCTTGAAGGGGTTAAAGCGGACACAAGGACGCAAGAGAGTTTATACTAGTTCGGCCCCTTCGATGAAGGTAAAAGCCTATGTCTAGTTGTGATGGAATTAATGGGGGTTTCGATGACTAGGGAGCAAACAAGCTTCGCCTAAGTCTCGAGTTGTTCTCTGTTGTCCTGAATCGTTGCCGGGTCGTCCCCTTATATACATGGGTGATGCCCGTCGGTTTGCAGAGTCCCGAGACCGGCTCATAGACGTGTCCGGTTCGGTCTCTAGTATTTCTAACTTACAACACAAGTTACATACTAATGTCGGTTTACGGCTACAACCCTTAAACCAGTTCTGGGCCTTGGGCCCTTATTGAATATCCTCACGGGCTTCAAGCATACTTGACTACGGATGAAGTTAACCAGGCCTCTCCTGGCCGGTTTACGCCCAGTAGTAATATCCCCAACAGCAAGGAAGCTTGTCTCGTCCTTGCTGCCTCGCCTCGCTTCGACGTGCGTCCAAGCTGACGAGGCATGCAGCGCCATGCTTGCTGGATGGCTGCTGCGCTGGTGCGGTGGCAGGGTCTTCACGAAGATCGCATGCCACCACGCAGGTGCTTTCTTAGTTGGCCTAGGAGCTGCATGCTGCCACGTAGGTGCGTGCCTAGTTGGCAGGCTGGCTGCTGCGCTGAGAGCGCCACGTGGTAGTGAAATCTTGGTAGGTGCGGGCCTGGTTGTGGCCCCTCAGATGTCCCCGGCAATGGTCTTGTCGGGGTCTTGTTGTGAGCGTCCCCGGCAAGGGTCTTGTCGGGGGAGCTCCGTCTTCTGGTTCTTATCTGGTCTTGCAGGCCTTCAGTCTTCACAAAGATCTGCATGCCACCACGCAGGCGCCTCCCGGGCCTTGGTTCCAATGTTGTCAATGGTGTGGGAACTCTCAGGCTCAAGGGTGGCGGTCCCGCTGGTGTTGGGTAAGTTGCCCCGGCAAGGCTCTTGCCGTGGCAGCATAGGTCGTCCCCGGCAAGGCTCTTGCCCGGGGGGGCCACCTTGCCCTTTCGCTCTTTGCGCCTCTGGTCTCAACGCAGCTCTGGTATTCTTGTTCCTTGCTTCTTCTGCCCCGCCAAGCGTGGCCACAGGTGCGGCTACAATTACGTGTGCACAAGTAAAGGGGTACAGAAGGCCCCTACTTTTGCACACTGACAGGGGAGGGGGAATGCGGAGGAGCACCTCACACACGACAATGAACGCCGAAATGTGGAGAAAAGAATTTGGGTTTAGATTGTGGAAATCTAGCCCATAATAGAACATGAGGCCGCGGACGAAAGGGTGGAGAGGAAACCCTAGTCCCCGGAGAAACTGGGGGATGAACACTACCCTCTCGTTAGGCTCTGGAGTGGGGATGATCTTCTTTTTGGTAGGGAGCCGGTGGGCGATGTCCATGTCCAAGTACCCCGCTTCCCGGAGTTCCTTGACGTTGCTCTCCGTGACGGAGGAAGCCATCCACTTGCCCTGCGAGCCGGATCTGGACATGGCTAGAGTGTTTGGTGGCGACGGAGAAGATCGAAACTTGGGCGCTGGAGCTCGGGGATGGAAGGGCTGAGGAAGAAGAATGTGTGAGGTAAAAAGATGGATCCTTATCCTCTTATAAAGGCAGTGAATATCAAGCGCCCCCTCATGAGCATTAAAACTTGCCTATTCCCAAGGGGTCGTGCAAACGGCCCGGTTGGATTACCCAAACCCGTATTTATGAGAATCCCGCAATAAGGGGACATGATCTCTGCTTAAGACAAGACGTGTCAATGAAGACCGTGCCTCGAAACGCGAAGCGGGAGGCTAAAAACGGTTTGAAATAATAATAAGGCCAGGCATAACGTTGCTACCTCTTGAGCATGCGTTGGTTTTTCCCTTGAGGAGGAAAGGGTGATGCAGCAAAGTAGCGTAAGTACTTCCATCTGTTTTTGAGAACCAAGGTATCAATCCAGTAGGAGGCCACACGCAAGTCCCTCGTACCTACACAAACAAATAAGAACCTTGCAACCAATGCGATAAAGCGGTTATCAATCCCTTCACGACCACTTGCTAAAGTGAGATCTGATAGAGATGATAAGATAATATTTTTGGTATATTTTATGATAAAGACTGAAAGTAAAGATTGCAAAATAAACGGTGATAGAAATAATGCCGGGGGCCATAGGTTTCACAAGTGGCTTCTCTCAAGATAGCATAAGTATTACGGTGGGTAAACAAATTACTATCGAGCAATTGATAGAAAAGTGCATAATTATGAGAATATCTAGGCATGATTACGTATATAGGCATCACGTCCGTGACAAGTAGACCGACTCCTGCCTGCATCTACTATTATTACTCCACACATCGACCTCTATCCAGCATGCGTCAAGAGTATTAAGTTCATAAGAACAGAGTAATGCATTAGGCAAGATGACATGATGTAGAGGGATAAACTCAAGCAATATGATATAAACCCCATCTTTTTATCCTCGATGGCAACAATACAATACGTGTTATTTCCCCTACTATCACTGGGATCGAGCACCGCATGATTGTACCCAAAGCTAAGCACTTCTCCCATTGCAAGAAAGATCAATCTAGTAGGCCAAACCAAACTGATAATTCGAAGAGACTTGCAAAGATAACCAATCATACATAAAAGAATTCAGAGAAGATTCAAATATTGTTCATAGATAATCTTGATCATAAACCACAATTCATCGGATCTCGACAAACACACCGCAAAAAGAGTTACATTGAATAGAACTCCAAGAAGGTCGAGGAGAACTTTGTATTGAGATCCAAAGAGAGATAAGAAGCCATCTAGCTAATAACTATGGACCTGAAGGTCTGTGGTAAACTACTCACACATCATCAGAGAGGCTATGGTGTTGATGTAGAAGCCCTTCTTGATCGATTCTCCCTCCGGCGGAGCGCCGGAAAAGGCCCCAAGATGGGATCTCACGGTTACAGAAGGTTGCGGCAGTGGAAATAGGTTTACGTGGTGCTCCTGGATGGCTTCGGGGTACGTAGGTATATATAGGAGGAAGAAGTAGGTCGGTGGAGCCACGAGGGGCCCATAAGGGTGGAGGGCGCGCCCCCTGCCTCGTGGCCTCCTCGTTGATTCCTTGACGTCCACTCCAAGTCCTCTGGATCACGTTTGTTCCAAAAATCACGCCCCCGAAGGTTTCATTCCGTTTGGACTCCATTTGATATTCCTTTTCTGCGAAACACGGAAATAGGCAAAAAAACAGCAATTTGCGCTAGGCCTTGGGTTAATAGGTTAGTCCCAAAAATAATATAAAAGTGTATAATAAAGCCCATTAAACATCCAAAACAGAATATATAATAGCATGGAGCGATCAAAAATTATAGATACGTTGGAGACGTATCAAGCATCCTCAAGCTTAATTCCTGCTCGTGCTCGAGTAGGTAAATGATAAAATTAGAATTTTTGATGTGGAATGCTACTTAGCATAATCTTTAATGTAATTTTCTATATTGTGGCATGAATGTTCAGGTCCGAAAGATTCAAGACAAAAGTTCAATATTGACATGGAAATTCAAGCATACTAACAAAGCAATCATGTCTTCTCAAAATAACATGGCCAAAGAAAGTTATCCCTACAAAATCATATAGTCTGGCTATGCTCTATCTTCACCATACAAAGTATTTAAACATGCACAACCCCGATGACAAGCCAAGCAATTGTTCCATACTTTTGATGTTCTCAAACTTTTTCAATCTTCACGCAATACATGAGTGTGAGCCATGGACATGGCACTATGGGTGGAATAGAATGGTGGTTGTGGAGAAGACAAAAAGGAGAAGATAGTCTCACATCAACTAGGCGTATAATTGGGCTATGGAGATGCCCATTAATAGATATCAATGTGAGTGAGTAGGGATTTCCATGCAACAGATGCACTAGAGCTATAAGTGTATGAAAGCTCAACGAAAGAAACTAAGTGGGTGTGCATCCAACTCGCTTGCTCACGAAGACCTAGGGAAATTTGAGGAAGCCCGTCATTGGAATATACAAGCCAAGTTCTATAATGTAAAATTCCCACTAGTATATGAAAGTGACAACATAAGAGGCTCTCTATCATGAAGATCATGGTGCTACTTTGAAGCACACGTGTGGAAAAAGGATAGTAACATTGTCCCTTCTCTCTTTTTTCTCTCATTTTTTTATTTTTTTTATTTGGGCCTTCTCTTTATTTTTTTATTTTGGCCTCTTTTTTATTTTCTTTTCTATCGTCCAGAGTCTCACCCCGACTTATGGGGGAATCATAATCTCCATCATCCTTTCCTCACATGGGACAATGCTCTAATAATGATGATCATCACACTTTTATTTACTTACAACTCAAGAATTACAACTCGATACTTAGAACAAAACATGACTCTATGTGAATGCCTCCGGCGGTGTACTGGGATATGCAATCAATAAAGAGTGACATGTATTAAAGTATTATGAATGGTGGCTTTGCCACAACTACAATGTCAAGTACATGATCATGCAAAGCAATATGACAATGATGAAGCGTGTCATAATAAATAGAACGATGGTAAGTTGCATGGCAATATATCTCGGAATGGCTATGGAAATGCCATAATAGGTAGGTATGGTGGCTGTTTTGAGGAAGGTATATGGTGGGTATATGATACCGGCGAAAGGTCCGCGGTATTAGAGAGGCTAGCAATGGTGGAAGGATGAGAGTGCGTATAATCCATGGAGTCAACATTAGTCATAAAGAACGCATATACTTATTGCAAAAATCTATTAGTTATCAAAACAAAGTACTACGTGCATGCTCCTAGGGGGATAGATTGGTAGGAAAAGACCATCGCTCGTCCCCGACCGCCACTCATAAGGAAGACAATCCGTAAATAAATCATGCTCCAACTTCATCACATAACGGTTCACCATACGTGCATGCTACGGGAATCACAAACTTTAGAACAAGTATTTCTAAAATTCACAACTACTCAACTAGCATGACTCTAATATCACCATCTTCATATCTCAAAACAATTATCAAGTATCGAACTTCTGTTAGTATTCAATGCACTTTAAAGTTTTTATCTTGGATGCCTATTATATTAGGACTAATTTTATAACAAAAGCAAATTACCATGCTGTTCTAACAGACTCTCAAAACAATATAAGAGAAGCATGAGAGATCAATAATTTCTATAAAATATAACTACCACCGTGCTATAAAAGATATAAGTGAAGCGCTAGAGCAAAATTGTTTAGCTCAAAAGATATAACTGAGGCACAAAGAGTATTCTAATAAATTCCGATTAATGTGTGTCGCTCTCAAAAGGTGTGTACAGCAAGGATGATTGTGTTAAACTAAAAAGTAAAGACTCAATTCATACAAAATGCTCCAAGCAAAACACATATCATGTGGTGAATAAAAATATAGCTCCAAGTAAAGTTACCGATGGACGAAGACGAAAGAGGGGTTGCCTTCCGGGGTATCCCCAAGCTTTGGCTTTTTGGTGTCCTTGGATTTACCTTGGGGTTCCTTGGGCATCCCCAAGCTTAGGCTCTTACCACTCCTTGTTCCATAATCCATCAAATCTTTACCCAAAACTTGAAAACTTCACAACACAAAACATAACAGAAAATCTCGTGAGCTCCTTTAGGGAAATAAAACAAACCACTACTTAAGGTACTGTAATGAACTCGTTATTTATTTATATTGGTGTTAAACCTACTGTATTCTAACTTCTCTATGGTTCATAAACTCCATCACTAGACATAGATCCATCAAAATAAGCAAACAACACACGAAAAACAGAATCTGTCAAAAAAAGAACAGTCTGTAGTAAACAGATTTGTTCGAAAAATTCTGGACCTCAAAAAATCCTGACAAACTAGGATAACCGGGAAAATTTGGATACTGATCTACTGCAAAAAGAATTATTATTTTATCACGCTCTGGTGAGTTTAAACAATTATATTCGTGAGCACAAAGTTTCTGTCTTTTTTCAGAAAGATCAAACTATTATCACCCAAGAAGTTCCTAGTGGTTCTACTTGGCACAAACACTAATTAAAACACAAAACAAATCTAACCAGAAGGTATATCAAAGATTTATTACTAAACAGAATCAAAAAGCAAGGAAGTAAAATAAAATTGGGTTGCCTTCCAACAAGCGCTATCGTTTAACGCCACTAGCTAGGCATAAAGGCAAGGATAGATCTAGGTATTGCCATCTTTGGTAGGCAATCCATAAGTGGCTCTCATAATAGATTCATAAGGTAATTTAATTTTCTTTCTAGGAAAGTGTTCCATGCCTTTCCTTAACGGAAATTGGAATCTAATATTTCTTTCTTTCATATCAATAATTGCACCAATCGTTCTAAGGAAAGGTCTACCAAGAATAATACGACATAAAGGATTGCAATCTATATCAAGGACAATGAAATCTACAGGCACATAATTCCTATTTGCAACAATAAGAACATCATTAATTCTTCCCATAGGTTTCTTAATGGTGGAATCCGCAAGGTGCAAGTTTAAAGAACAATCATCAAATTCACGGAAACCTAGCAAATCACACAAAGTTTTTGGAATCGTGGAAACACTAGCACCCAAATCACACAAAGCATAGCATTCATGATCTTTAATTTTAATTTTAATAGTAGGTTCCCACTCATCATAAAGTTTTCTAGGGATAGAAACATCCAACTCAAGCTTTTCTTCATAAGATTGCATTAAAGCATCAACGATATGTTTGGTAAAAGCCTTATTTTGACTATAAGCATGTGGAGAATTTAGCACGGATTGCGACAAGGAAATACAATATATTAAAGAACAATTATCATAATTAAATTCCTTGAAATCCAAAATAGTGGGTTCATTGCTATGTAAAGTTTTGACCTCTTCAATCCCACTTTTACCAATTTTTGCATCAAGATCTAAAAACTCCATATCATTGGGACGCCTTTTAACTAAATTTGACTCATCTCTAGTCCCATCATTATCAAGATTCATATAGCAAAACAAAGATTTAATAGGGGACACACCAATCACTTTTAGATCTTCATCATTATTATCATGAAAACTAGAAGAACATGCTTTCACAAAGCAATCTTTCTTAGCACGCATCCTAGCGGTTCTTTCTTTGCATTCATCAATGGACATTCTCATGGCTTTGAGAGACTCATTGATATCATGCTTAGGTGGAATAAATCTAAGTTTTAAAGAATCACCATCAAGAGAAATTCTATCAACGATCCTAGCGAACTCATCAATCTTCAAGCAAAGCATTGAAATTCTTTTGAGAAATAATAAATTCTTTAACACTAGTCTCAAAACCAGAGGGCATCCTATTAATATTTCCATAAGAGTTGTTGTAGGAATTACCATAATTATTAGAGGAATTACTAGGATACGGCCTAGGATTAAAGTTTCCTCTATAAGCGTTGTTACCAAAATTGTTCCTACCAACAAAATTCACGTCCATAGATTCATTATTATTCTCAATCAAGGTAGATAAAGGCATGTCATTAGGATCAGAAGAAACACTCTTATTAGAAAACAACTTCATAAGTTCATCCATCTTTCCACTCAAAACATTGACCTCTTCAATTGTATGCACCTTTTTACTAGTAGATCTTTCAATGTGCCATTGAGAATAATTAACCATAATATTATCTAGGAGTTTAGTAGCTTCTACTAAAGTGATTTCCATAAAAGTGCCTCCCGCGGACGAATCTAAAATATTTCCAAAAGAAAAATTCAATCCGGCATAAAAGTTTTGTATAATCATCCATAAATTGAAATCATACGTAGGGCAATTACATATCATTAATTTCATCATCTCCCAATCTTGTGCAACATGTTCATGAAGTTGCTTAAAATTTATAATACCATTCCTAAGAGAGATAATCTTAGCGGGAGGAAAATATTTAGAGATAAAAGCATCTTTGCACTTATTCCATGAATCAATACTATTTTTAGGCAAAGACGAAAACCAAGTTTTAGCACGATCTCTAAGCGAAAAAGGAAATAACTTCAATTTTACAATATCATTGTCCACATCTTTATTCTTTTGCATATCACGCAAATCAACAAAGCTCTTTAGTTGGGTAGCGGCATCTTCACTAGGAAGGCCGGCGAATTGATCTTTAATGACAAGATTCAGCAAAGCAGCATTAATTTCACAAGATTCAGCATCGGTAAGCGGAGCAATCGTAGTGTTAAGAAAATCATTGTTGTTGGTATTGGCAAAGTCACACAATTTAGTATTATCTTGAGCCATCGTGACAAACAAGCAATCCAACAAACAAGAAAACAAGAAGCAAGCAAAAAAAGGCGAACGGAAAGAGAGGGCGAATAAAATGGCAAGGGTGAAGTGGGGGAGAGGAAAACGAGAGGCAAATGGAAAATAATGTAATGTGAGGGATAAGAGTTTGTGATGGGTACTTGGTATGTCTTGACTTGTGCATAGACTCCCCGGCAACGGTGCCAGAAATCCTTCTTCCTACCTCTTGTGCATGCGTTGGTTTTTCCCTTGAAGAGGAAAGGGTGATGCAGCAAAGTAGTGTAAGTATTTCCCTCAGTTTTTGAGAACCAAGGTATCAATCCAGTAGGAGGCCATACGCAAGTCCCTCGTACCTACACAAACAAATAAGAACCTTGCAACTAACACGATAAAGGGTTGTCAATCCCTTCACGGCCACTTGCAAAAGTGAGATCTGATAGAGATGATAAGATAATATTTTTGGTATTTTTATAATAAAGATTGAAAGTAAAGATTGCAAAATAAACGGCGATAGAAATAACTAGTTTGCGGAAGATTAATATGATGGAGAATAGACCCGGCGGCCATAGGTTTCACTAGTGGCTTCTCTCAAGATAGCATAAGTATTACGGTGGGCAAACAAATTACTGTCGAGCAATTGATAGAAAAGTGCATAATTATGAGAATATCTAGGCATGATCATGTATATAGGCATCACATCCGTGACAAGTAGATCGACTCCTGCCTGCATGTACTACTATTACTCCACACATAGACCACTATCCAGCATGCATCTAGAGTATTAAGTTCATAAGAACAGAGTAACGCATTAGGCAAGATGACATGATGTAGAGGGATAAACTCAAGCAATATGATATAAACCCCATCTTTTTATCCTCGATGGCAACAATACAATACGTGTCATTTCCCCTACTGTCACTGGGATCGTTGAAAGGATCGATATGGTTGACTAGAGGGGGGGGGGTGAATAGGCAACTAACAATTTTTAAGCTTTTCTTTACCAATTTAAACTTTGCAATAATAAAGGTTGTCTAGATGTGCAACTAGGTGAACAACCTATATGATGCAATCAACACAAGCACAAGAGCAAGCAAAGATAGAAACACAAATAAGCTTGCACAAGTAAAGGGATAAGATAACCAAGAGTGGAGCTGGTGGAGACGAGGATGTGTTACCGAAGTTCCTTCCTTTTGAAGGGAAGTACGTCTCCGTTTGAGCAGTGTGGAGGCACAATGCTCCCCAAGAAGCCACTAGGGCCACCGTAATCTCCTCACGCCCTCGCACAATGCAAGAGCCGTGATTCCACTATTGGTGCCCTTGAAGGTGGCAACCGAACCTTTACAAACCAGGTTGGGGCAATCTCCACAACTTAATTGGAGGCTCCTAACGACACCACGAAGCTTCACCACAATGGAATATGGCTCCACGGTGACCTCAACCGTCTAGGGTGCTCAAACCCCCAAGAGTAACAAGATCCGCAAGGGATAAGTGGGGGGAATCAAATGTCTCTTGGTGGAAGTGTAGATCGGGCCCTTGTCACCCAATCCCGAGCAAATCAACAAGTTTGATTGGCTAGGGAGAGAGATCGGGCCAAAATGGAGCTTGGAGCAACAATGGAGCTTAGAGATGGAAGAGGTGGTCAACTAGAGGTAGGAGACACACCTTTTATACTCGTGGAAAAGATCCAACCGTTATCCTCTAGTTCAGCCCGCGACATGCGGTACTATCGCTCGAAAGCGCGTACTACCCTCACAGGCGACACGCTGTACTACCGTGGAGGACCACGGTACTACAGCGCAGCAGCAGAGGTCGGGACTGGCTCGATCGAAGCAGTACTACCGCTCGCGCGGTACTACCGCTCACCATTGCGGTACTACCGCAAGGCAGGTAAGCCACAGACTACGAAGAGCGCGGATGAAATAAACTACATCCGTGCCTACTTCCGCTGAAAAAGAAATGGTGCAAAAACTCGACGCGGTACTACCGCGCACGAGGTGCGGTACTACCGTGGAGGTGCGGATGTAAAAAATTACATCCTCTCCTACTACCGCGGCGCAACAGTACTAGGCATTAGGGCCACGGTACTACGGCTCCAAGAGAGCGGTACTATCGTGGCCTCCCACGGTACTACCATGCAAGACGTGCGGTACTACCGTGTGGGCAGGGATGTAAAAAATTACATCCGCGCCTACTACCGTACTGGAGCAGCACTAGGCCTGGGAGTTGCTTGTGGTACTACCGCTCCCTAGAGCAGTACTACTGCAAGAACAGCAGTAGCCGTCGGATTATGTACAACTGTGATAACGGGAAGATGCTCCAAAGTGCAAGGAAAGGAAGGACAAGTGTACGTGTTGATTCCACCCAAACCTTTCCGACGCGGACCCCCTCTTAATAGTACGGCTCTCCTACGACTCAAAACCACCAAAGAGAAACGTAGAACAATGCCGTCTTCAATAGTCTCCGAGGGGCACCAAATCGTCTCGTGCCTAGTGATGAAGCATCTGAGAAACTCAAGGCATACGATTAGTCCGCAAAAGTATCGTCATCAATCACCAAAACACTTAAGGGATAAAAATGCCCTTACAATCTCCCCCTTTTTGGTGGATTGATGACAATACGGGATTTGCACAAAGATACGATAATATTGAGCAAGGGCAAACCCCTCCTCTCCAAAATATAGACGGGCTCCCCCTAGATGTGTGCACCCTGGATGAATGCTTTGGACTGCATAGCACACATACTAGGATCACCAATCCCCCTATATTTTAGAGACAAAGGCACGAAAATCAACATCTAAGCAAAACATAGCACAATATAACACAAGCTCGCTAAGATAGATAGAGTGCATATGTCTTACACCATATGAAGGAAAATCAACTAAAACGAGGTTCAAACGAAGTTCAACCGAGAAAGCAATAAACACACCAAACACGAAGACGACACACGACTCGCAAATCACTACACTCTCTCCCCCTTTGGCATCGAGACGCCAAAAAGGCAGAGAGGACACCTACACACAAGCGGTGGCTCAAGCAGCAGGGAACTCATCCCAGCCCTCTCCGTCGGACTCCTCGGCAGCAGGGATGGACTCCTCGACGTCCTCCTCAGAATCAGTCCACCAGTAGCCTTGCTTCTCCATCCACTCGGCCTCTGGAGTGATCGCTCCTCGCACCGCCTGACACATCCTCACCATATAGCTGCAAGATCTTCCTGTCCCGGCGACGACTCTCCTTGGACGCCACGTGAGTCTTGTACTGCCCCTTGGCTTGCATGCAGAAAAGAGTCTTCATCTTGTCCTTCAGCTTCTTAGCCCATGAAGGCATAGAGGAGCTCTGGGAAGGCCGAATAGCATGGCCCTCAGCAACATTCTCGGCGCCAGCATCCTCCTCATCAGCAGCAGCCCTAGCAGCAGACGCCTCGGCACGAGTAGTAGTGTTGGCCCAGTTGGGTTTGACACGCAGACAGATGGGATCATGGCAAATCCAGTCAGGGGCAAGGAACTCCTCACCAGGGAACATCTTCTCCCAAGTCTTCGAGATCAGCAGAAACAGATAGGGCCCATAGATAGGCACTTTGCGGTTGAACACCGCAAACCGAAGCTCACACCACATGATGTGTGAGACATCAAGTGGCTGAGTCTGAGACAAACGAGCCTCCTCGCAGATGAGCATCATATCCACCATATAGGCATGAATCTTGTCCTTGTCACCAATGCAAGGGAACAATGAGTTGCGGAAGATGCGGTACATGATATCCAGAAAAGAGTTGAGCACCAACCCTATCTTGCCACTTGGGAGCGTCTTCTCAACATAGTATGGTGCAAGCCTGTCCTTGTTGGCAGAATCAGAGTTGGCATGGGGGCGTACACCCACGGGAGTGTCGAGCCCGTCATCAGGTACCTGGAGCAAATCCATGAACTCCTTCCAGGTAGGAGTCAGCTTACGGCCATTGGACATCCAGGTCATCCTCCTCTCTTCATCAGGGTGAAAGTAGACTAAGGCAAAGAACTAACAGATAAGCTCAGGGTCATAGTCAAGGTGAAAGGATATCACATGCTCAATGCCAAACTGCTCCACCAAGTCCAGAGCCTCTCCAAAGTAGGCACGGAACTTGTCCTTCCTCAAGTGATGCATGTCAATCAATTTCACATCCACATAGGTATTCTGCTTGTTCTTGATGACATCCAGATAGATGTTGGTTTGTTGCTTGTTCCAAAACAGCTCACAACCCCTGACAGAGGAACGAGGGGTCACGTACGGGTGAAGCTGCCTGAGACAGACGTAGTCAGATTGTGGCATCTCATCCATGCCCTTGGCGGGCTCCTTGTACTTGCTAGCTGTAGTCTTGACATTGCGCTTGGGGGCAGAGGAGCCCTCTGGTGCGTCACCTGGGTTGCGCAGACGCTTGGAGCCAGTGTCACGACTGGGATTGGACCGGCGAGAGCCACCACCTAAGACACACACGCAAAACACCAACGAACGCGAAGAGGATCAATGCAAAGACCACAGCAAAGCACAAGAAACACATAGGAAATATACGTGAAGGTTGGCCAGCGATAGATGTGAGCCACGGTAGTACTGCCAGTGCCTGCGGTACTAAAATATTAGTACTGCTCCCAGTCGCGGTAGTACCGTGCTAGGTCACGGTAGTACCGTGGTTGGAGCGGTAGTAAAATTTTAGTGCCGCAGTGTGCGCGGTAGTACTGCGCCAGAGGGGCGGTAGTACCGTGCAAGCGGTAGTACCGCGCCCGACGGGCGGTAGTACCGCATCGCGTCAGATCCAAACGACAGTTCGAATCTGAAAAGACCCGCGAAACAACGGCAGTGCTACGGTGATCAAACCTAGCGCAAGACAACAAAATAAGTATAATTCCTACGCAAAGCTACTCTCCTTCATCCTATTCTTGCAAAGAGAAAGCCTACAAATCTCTAGAACACACAAGTCTCCCCCAACAACCTAGAGGCAAAGAACTCAATAAAACGAGGAAAGATTGGGGAAAAACCTGGGTCCATAGCAAGAGCACGTGGTGGGGAAGGATCCCACCGGACGGAATCACGGGAGGGCAGCCGGAGGAGGAGATCCGGCGACGAACGCCGGCTCCTATCTTGAGCGAGAGAGAGAGAGAGAGAGAGAGAGAGAGAGAGAGAGAGAGAGAGAGACGACGTGGGAGGAACTGCGAATGGGTATGGGGGAGTTAGAACTCCCCCTGCCCGTCCTTATCCCCACGCGCCCAAGTCGGCGCGGTAGTACCGCAAGTCATCGCGGTAGTACCGCTCGGGCGGAAGTACCGCACCGAAGCGGTAGTACCGCTCACCCAGGCAGCAGTAAAAAATTACTGCCGCGTGGGGGCAGTAGTACCGTGCTCCCACACGCGGTAGTACCGCAGTTGGCCGTGGTAGTACCGTAGCCGGCCGCGGTAGTACCGTGAGCTCAAGACACCACCGGTTTCAACACAAGAGAAAGGTCTTTGCACGGAAACTTTTCACACAAAAGAAGCCACAAGCACACGCACAAACCAGAGGCAGACAGACAACAAGAGAACACCAAGCGACACAACCTCTCACAAGGATAGGGCGGTGGCCAAGGCTACCTATGTTTGAGTTAGATGGTATGGCACCACGAAGAATTATCCTTGGGCCCATGACCAAAACTCATCTTTGAAGCACAAGTACCATCAAAAATGGCTAATGTGAAAGAGTTGATCTATTTATGCATGATAGGGGGAGGGAGAGTTCATTGAGAGAACAACACTCCCCCTATGTCCATGCCTACACCTAAACTAGACAACAAGTTGAGTGTGGTGGGGGGTGCACGGGTTCAAGTCACATTGCTCAAACCAATGATATTTAGCTCATGCCTTAACTCACGAAATCTTGCTTCATCCAAGGGCTTCGTGAAAATATCTGCAAGGTTATCATGAGTGTTGACATACTTGAGCTCGATCTCCCCTCGCCTAATGTGATCCCGGATGAAGTGATACCGAATCTCATGTGCTTCGTCTTGAAGTGTTGCTCCGGGTTGAGAGAAATCTTGATGGCACTTTCATTATCACACCAAAGAGGCACTTTGTCACAAATGACACCGTACTCCTTTAAAGTTTGCCTCATCCATAGGAGTTGAGCACAACAACTACCGGCGCCACATATTCCACTTGATTGACGAGAGAGACACAACTTTGCTTCTTGAAAGACCAACTTACCAAAGAGCAACCAAGAAATTGGCACCCTCCGGAAGTGGACTTCCTATCCACTATGTCTCCCGCCCAATCGGAATCCGTAAATCCTTCAAGCTTGAAGTTTTCCCCTCTTGGGTACCATAAGCCAAAGTTTGGGGTATGAGCCAAATATCGAAAGATTCGCTTGACCGCCACATAGTGGCTTTCCTTCGGTGCGGCTTGAAACCGTGCACACATTCCCACACTCAACATGATATCCGGTCTAGATGCACAAAGGTAAAGCAAGGAGCCAATCATGGAGCGATATACCTTTTGATCCACGGCTTTACCATTGGGATCAATGTCAAGTTGGCACTTGGTAGGCATTACTGTAGTAGCCGGCTTGACATCACTTATCTTGAATCTTTTGAGCATGTCTTAAGTGTATTTGGCTTGGTTGATGAAGGTTCCTTCTCTTCTTTGTTCGATATCGAAACCAAGGAAGAATTTCAACTCTCCCATCAAAGACATCTTGAACTTGGAGGTCATGAGAGCGGCAAATTCCTCATTGAAAACTTTGTTAGGGGAACCAAAGATAATACCATCAACATATAGTTGGCATACAAACAACTCCCCGTTGACCTTCTTAGTAAAAAGAGTGGGATCGATTTGCCCCACTTCAAATCCACGATATTGTAACAACTCGGTAAGGTGGTCATACCACGCACGTGGGGCTTGTTTAAGGCCATAGAGTGCCTTATCGAGCTGATACGCATGATCCGGGAAGTAGGGGTCCTCGAACCCAGGGGGTTGCTTGACATAGACCAACTCATTAATAGGACCATTAAGAAAAGCACTTTTCACATCCATTTGTTGCAACTTAAAGTTGTGATGGGCAGCATAAGCAATCAACAAACGAATGGATTCAAAGGCGAAAGCAACGGAGCAAAGGTTTCACCGTAGTCGATACCCTTGACTTGGGAGTAGCCTTGTGCTACCAATCTTTCCTTGTTGCGAATGATGTTCCCATGAGCATCTTGCTTGTTCTTGAAGATCCACTTGGTTCCAATGACGTTGTGGTTCCCCGATGGCCTTGGCACCAATCTCCACACCTTGTTGTACTCGAAATTGTTGAGTTCTTCATGCATGGCATTGAGCCAATCCGAGTCTTCGAGCGCCTCATAGACCTTTTGGGGTTCAACACAAGAGACAAACGCGTGATGTTCACAATAGTTTGCCAATTTTCTACGAGTGCTTACCCCTTTTCTTAGGCTTCCAACCACATTCTCCATGAGATGGACTTTGGTGGTGAGTTTGGATGCAATCTTGGCGGCACGACGCTCTAATTCTTCCTCGGAGGTGAGATGAGGTGGGGTCACTTGATCATCTTGAGCACCGTCTTGAACATGTTCTTGATCTTGAGCATGCTCGGGGAAGATAACTTGACCTTGGGCATCATTTGGTGTGTCACCATCGTCTTGAGCACGATCTTGCCCTTGGTCTTGTTCATGAGGTTGAGGGCCTTCACTTTGTTCTTCGGAAGCGTGTGGGCCTTGAGTTGGTGATGGCTCCACTTGAGTGGAGCATTGTCCTTCTCCCTCGGCCACAAGGGGTTCCTCAATGGGTAGGATAAAACCAACACCCATTCTTCTTATGGCTTGAGGAGGAATTTCATCACCTACATCACAAGTGCCACTTTGCTCCACTTGGGAGCCGTTATTCTCATCAAACTCCATGTTACACGTCTCCTCAATAAGTCCCGTGGATTTATTGAGGACACGGTAAGCATGAGAGTTTGTAGCATAACCAACAAATATGCCCTCATGAGCTCTAGCTTCAAATTTAGAAAAACGAACACCTTTCTTGAGAATGAAACACTTACACCCGAACACCCGGAAGTACTTGAGATTGGGCTTGTTGCCGGTGAGTATCTCATAAGGAGTCTTGTTCAAGCCTTTTGCGGAGATAGAGCCGATTGGATGCATGACATGCGGTGTTGATGGCTTCGGCCCAAAAGTTGTATGGAGACTTGAACTCCACCATCATGGTTCTTGCCGCATCCATCAACGTCCGGTTCTTCCTCTCCGCAACACCATTTTGTTGAGGGGTATATGGTGCAGAGTATTGATGCTTGATCCCCTCATCACTAAGAAACTCATCCAAGGTGTAGTTCTTGAACTCGGTGCCGTTGTCACTTCTTATTGTCAAGATCTTTGCATTATGTTGACGTTGAGCTTCATTCGCAAAGTCGATGACAGTTTGTTGAGTCTCACTCTTCCTCTTGAAGAAGTATACCCAAGTGTATCTTGAATAATCATCCACAATCACCAAGCAATACTTTCTACCCCCAAGACTATCAAAGGATGGAGGTCCAAAGAGGTCCATGTGCAGGAGCTCCAAGGGTCTCTTCGAGTAGATGATAGTCGTGGGAGGGTGAGCCTTTTCATGAAGCTTTCCTTCGATACAAGCACTGCAAGCACGATCTTTGGCAAAACTAACATTTGTTAGTCCACGGACATGGTCCCCCTTGAGAAGACTTTGCAAAGATCTCATATTGACGTGGGCTAAACGGCGATGCCAAAGCCATTCCACGTCAACTTTAGCCATTAGGCATGTCGCGGTCTTAGTGGGTCGCTCCGAAAAGTTTATCACATAAAGACCATTCTCGACATGCCCAACAAAGGCTACTTTAAGAGTCTTGCTCCACAAGAGGGCCACGGTATCAATGTTAAAGAAGGTGGCAAAGCCCATGAGTGCAAGTTGACGAACAGAAAGCAAATTGTATGCAAGGGACTCAACAAGCATGACTTTCTCGATCGTTAGATCATGAGAAACGAAAACCTTTCCAAGACCAAATACCTTAGAATGTGAGGCATCACCCCACTCGACATTGGTGGGCATAGATGGGATCTTTTGCACGTCCACCACCAAGTTCTTGCTCCCGGTCATATGATTTGTTGCTCCACTATCGAGCAACCATGATCCCCCACCGGAAGCAAACACCTACAAGAAATCAATGCTTGGTTTTAGGTACCCATTTAGTAATGGGTCCTTTGATGTTAGTAATGAGGGTCTTAGGAACCCAAATAGACCATTCAATGTACTCATAAGAAGAACCAACAAATTTAGCATATACATGCCCATCACTAGCACGACACAACACATATGAGGGGTTAAAGTCGCCGGCTATGTTCGAGGGGGTGGCGTTGTCCTTCTTGGCATTGCCACCCTTTGCATGGTTCTTATTCTTCTTGGAAACACCCTCTCCCTCCCTCACAAAAGTTTGCTTGAGAGGAGGAGGTTGCTTGGTCTTGTCATTCTTCTTCTTGCTCTTGGGCTTGGGCGCGAACCCAATCCCTCCTTGGCCAACTTCCTTTTGATTACTCAAAAGGTCGTTAAGGTTCTTCTCACCTTGTATGCATGTGACAAGGCCTTTTTCAAGTTGCTCCTTCAACTTAGCATTCTCCTCAACAAGATGCACATGCTCACAACAAGGGTTAGTAGCATTTGCATTATCAATCAATACCATATGAGGAAAGGTGGCTTTATCCTTGGTTAGCTTCACTTGGAGTTGATCATGAGACTCTTTGAGACTAGCATGAGCACCCTTCAAGACTTTGTGAGCCTTGTCGAGAATGTAAAACTCCTCGTTGAGTCTAGCAAGATCAACTCCAAGCTTTGCCTTCTCGGAGCTAAGCACACGAGACACAACAAGAGCATGATCAAGGTCTTTCTTTAATTTAGCATGATCATCGTTGTATGACTCCTCAAGAGCCAAACGAAGACCACGCTCTTCCTCAAGAGCATTGGAAAGATCCGAAATCTCATCGGCATAGTCACGACTATGCCCTTCCATCTTAGATATGGTTTCTTCATGAGCCTCGATCATGACATTGGCTTCACCAAGTTGTTCCAAGAGAGCAATGAAGTGCTTCTTGTATTTGCCCTTGAGTTTACCCATAAAGGTCTCAAACTCATTCTCCTCCACATTAGTCCCCTCATGTTCATCAATGCAATCCGTCAAAGAAGAATGATTGATGATGGTAGTTTTGATGTTGGGGGTTACCTTGTTGGTGGCTTTAGCCATGAGGCACTTGGCAGTGATGCTTTCATTGGGTGAATCAAAGAGAGACACCCGAGGAGTCGTTGCAATGGCAACGGAGGCCATGGCAACCGACTCACCATCTTCATCATCATGATCCTCATTGTACTCTTCTTGAACCACAAAAGATTTGTGAGGAGCCTTCTTGGTGAAGTTGCTCTTGTTGGGGAAGGACTTGGCCTTGTCCTTACGGATGAGCTTGCCACCATTGTCTTCCCTCTTCTCATATGGGCACTCCGCAACAAAGTGACTCACATTGCCACAATTGAAGCAAGTCCTCACTCGTTGCTTGCCCTTTGCGCCACTTGTGTTGCTCTTGTTGAAGTTGGGCCTTGAGTTCTTCTTGCTCCAAAATTGCCTTGAAGCAAGGGCCATGTGTTCATGATAGTCATACTTCGTATCTTCGAGGTTGCTCTCTTTTTCTTCCTCCTCTCCATCTTATTCGACACAAATCTTGGCCTTCAAAGCGAGGTTGGGCTTCTTTGCTCTTTGGGAGCGAAGCACCGCATTGTCGGCGGTCTTGTCCAATATGCTCATAGCCACAAACTCATCCAACACATCACTTGAGGACAGGGTGTGGAAGTCCGGCCGTTGACGGATGACGGAGGACATGGCTTTGTGGTAGGGCATCATTGCCTTGAGGAATTTGCGCTTGATCCAGTTGTCATCCGTGTCCTTACTTCCATGATCCCGGAGGGAGACTGCAAGCTTGGTTACTCTCCAATAGAGCTCACGAGGTTCTTCTTCTTATTTCATTGCAAACTCATCGGCTTCATCTTGCACTACTTCATAATTGGAACGTTGAATGCTTGCGCTTCCTCGATAAAGGGAAACCACCTTGAGCCAAGCATCTTTGGCAAGGGAGTAGGGCCGGAGATGAGGGAGGTCTTCGGGAAGGATTGCTTCATGGATGATGAAGAGAGCATTCTCATTGAATTGATGGTCCACAACTTCTCTAGGAGAAAAGTTGCTCGGATCATGCGGATAGAAACCTTCTTCAATGATTCTCCAAAGGTTAGTGTTCACATGATTTAAATGACGCTTAAAATGATAAACCCAAGAATCAAAGTCCTCCTTTTTATCAATCTTAGGTGGTCGACCGACATGATTCAAATGAGTGGAAGGAATCGGTCCACCATAAACGGGAGGAGGTTGCACATGGGCAAAGATGCCGGTGCCATTCTTACCACTAGACGAAGGGGCTTTCTCACTAGTAGCTTCCCCCTTATCGGAGTTAGCATCCGCTCCCGTGTTGGCGGGATCACCCACTTTCACGGGTGCGGTGGAAAGTTTAAGCCCTTCTAGGAATTCCTTAAACATGTCCTTGACCTCAGTCGTCATGGAGGTTTTCAATGTGTCCAACGCCACATTGAATTCCTCACGAGAGATCGAGGTACCCCCATCTCCCGTAGATGATATCGGATTCGCACCGGAGTGCTCCCCCACATCATCTACGACGTCAACCATACTCTTCGGACGGTAAAGTCCTTAAAAAGAGACGAGGCTCTGATACCAATTGAAAGGATCGATATGGTTGACTAGAGGAGGGGGGTGAATAGGCAACTATAATTTTTTAAGCTTTTCTTTACCAATTTAAACTTTGCAATAATAAAGGTTGTCTAGATGTGCAACTAGGTGAACAACCTATATGATGCAATCAACACAAGCACAAGAGCAAGCAAAGATAGAAACACAAATAAGCTTGCACAAGTAAAGGGATAAGATAACCAAGAGTGGAGCCGGTGGAGACGAGGATGTGTTACCGAAGTTCCTTCCTTTTGAAGGGACGTACGTCTCTGTTAGAGCAGTGTGGAGGCACAATGCTCCCCAAGAAGCCACTAGGACCACCGTAATCTCCTCACGCCCTCGCACGATGCAAGTGCCGTGATTCCACTATTGGTGCCCTTGAAGGCGGCAACCGAACCTTTACAAACAAGGTTGGGGCAATCTCCACAACTTAATTGGAGGCTCCCAACGACACCACAAAGCTTCACCACAATGAAATATGGCTCCACGGTGACCTCAACCGTCTAGGGTGCTCAAACACCCAAGAGTAAGAAGATCCACAAGGGATAAGTGGGGGGAATCAAATGTCTCTTGGTGGAAGTGTAGATCGGGCCCTTGTCACCCAATCCCGAGCAAATCAACAAGTTTGATTGGCTAGGGAGAGAGATCGGGTTAAAATGGAGCTTGGAGCAACAATGGACCTTAGAGATGGAAGATGTTGGGGAACGTTGCAGAAAATTAAAATTTTCCTACGGTTTCACCAAGATCCATCTATGAGTTCATCTAAGCAACGAGTCAAGAAGTGAGTTTGCATCTACATACCACTTGTAGATCGAAAAGGAAGCGTTCAAGGGATGGTGATGATGGAGTCGTACTCGTCGTGATTCGGATCATCGATGACCAAGTGCTGAACGGACAGCACCTCCGCGCTCAACACACGCACGGGACGGACGACGCCTCCTCCGCCTTGATCCAGCAAGGAGGAAGGAGAGGTTGAGGAAGATTGCTCCAACGGCAGCACGACGGCGTGGTGTTGTTGGTGCAGAGTATCTCGGCTGAGGCTTCGCCAAGCACGTACGGAGGAGGAGAGGTGTTCGGGTGGGGAGGGGCTGCGCCTTGGCTTAGGTGTTCAGCCCTCCCCTCACCCCCTCTATTTATAGTGAGAGGGAGAAGGGGCGCCGGCCCCTCTAGATGGCATCTAGAGGGGGGCGGCGGCCAAGGGGAGGGGGGACTTGCCCCCAAGCAAGGGGCGCCTCTAGGTTCCCCCAACCCTAGGCGCAAGGGCCCAAGGGGGGGTGCGCCCAGCCCACCAGGGGCTGGCTCCTTCCCCACGCAGCCCATGTGGCCCCCGGGGGGTGGCCCCTCCGGTGGACCCGGAACCCTTCCGTGGCCCCTGCACAATACCGATATGCCCCGAAACTTTCCGTGTCCGCTTGACAACTTCCCATATATAAATCTTTACCTCCGGACTATTCCGAACTCCTCGTGACATCCGGATCTCATCCGGACTCAACAACATTCGTAATCACATACAAGTCTTCCTAATAACCCTAGCGTCACCGAACCTTAAGTGTGTAGACCCTACGGGTTCGGAGACATGCGAACATGACCGAGACGGCTCTCAGTCAATAACCAACAGCGGATCTGGATACCCATGTTGGCTCCCACATGCTCCTCGTTGATGTCATCGGATGAACCACGATGTCGAGGATTCAAGCAACCCCGTATACTATTCCCTTTGTCAGTCGGTATGTTACTTGCCCGAGACTCGATCGTCGGTATCCAATACCTCGTTCAGTCTCATTACCAGCAGGTCACTTTACTCGTACCATAATGCATGATCCCATGACCAGACACTTGGTCACTTTGAGCTCATTATGATGATGCACTACCGAGTGGGCCCAGTGATACCTCTCCGTAACACGGAGTGACAAATCCCAGTCTCGATCCGTGTCAACCCAACAGACACTTTCGGAGATACCTATAGTGCACCTTTATAGTCACCCGATTCGTTGTGACGCTTTGGTACACCCAAAGCACTCCTACGGTATCCGGGAGTTACACGATCTCATGGTCTAAGGAAGAGATACTTGACATTGAAAAAGCTCTAGCAAAACGAACTACACGATCTTGTGCTATGCTTAGGATTGGGTCTTGTCCATCACGTCATTCTCCTAATGACGTGATCCCATTGTCAATGACATCTGATGTCCATAGTCAGGAAACCATGACTATCTGTTGACCAACGAGCTAGTCAACTGGAGGCTCACTAGGGACGTATTGTGGTCTATGTATTCACACGTGTATTATGATTTCCGGATAATACAATTATAGCATGAATAAAAGACAATTATCATGAACAAGGAAATATAATAATAATGCTTTTATTATTGCCTCTAGGGCATATTTCCAACAGTCTCCCACTTGCACTAGAGTCAATAATCTAGTTACATTGTGATGAATCGAACACCCATAGAGTTCTGGTGTTGATCATGTTTTGCGCGCGGAAGATGTTTAGTCAACGGATCTGCGACATTCAGATCCGTATGCACTTTACAAATTTCTATGTCTCCATCTTGAACATTTTCACGGATGGAGTAGAAGCGACGCTTGATGTGCCTGGTCTTCTTGTGAAACCTGGGCTCCTTGGCAAGTGCAATAGCTCCAGTGTTGTCACAGAAGAGTTTGATCGGCCCCGACGCATTGGGTATGACTCCTAGGTCGGTGATGAACTCCTTCACCCAAATTGCTTCATGCACTGCCTCCGAGGTTGCCATGTACTCCGCTTCACATGTAGATCCCGCCACGACGCTCTGCTTGCAGCTGCACCAGCTTACTGCTCCACCATTCAACATATACACGTATCCGGTTTGTGACTTAGAGTCATCCAGATCTGTGTCGAAGCTAGCATCGACGTAACCCTTTACGACGAGCTCTTCGTCACCTCCATAAACGAGAAACATGTCCTTTGTCCTTTTCAGGTACTTTAGGATATTCTTGACCGCTGTCCAGTGTTCCTTGCCGGGATTACTTTGGTACCTTCCTACCAAACTTACGGCAAGGTTTACATCAGGTCCGGTACACAGCATGGCATACATAATAGATCCTATGGCTGAAGCATAGGGGATGACACTCATCTCTTCTTTATCTTTTGCCGTGGTCGGGCATTGAGCCGAGCTCAATCTCACACCTTGCAATACAGGCAAGAACCCTTCTTGGACTGATCCATTTTGAACTTCTTCAAAATCTTATCAAGGTATGTGCTTTGTGAAAGACCTATGAGGCGTCTCGGTCTATCTCTATAGATCTTGATGCCTAATATATAAGCAGCTTCTCCAAGGTCCTTCATTGAAAAACACTTATTCAAGTAGGCCTTAATGCTGTCCAAGAATTCTATATCATTTCCCATCAAAAGTATGACATCTACATATAATATGAGAAATGCTACAGAGCTCCCACTCACTTTCTTGTAAACGCAGGCTTCTCCATAAGTCTGCATAAACCCAAACGCTTTGATCATTTCATCAAAGCGAATGTTCCAACTCCGAGATGCTTGCACTAGCCCATAAATGGATCGCTGGAGCTTGCATACTTTGTTAGCATTCTTAGGATCGACAAAACCTTCCGGCTGCATCATATACAGCTCTTCCTTAAGATAACCATTAAGGAACGCTGTTTTGACGTCCATCTGCCATATCTCATAATCATAGTATGCGGCAATTGCTAACATGATTCGGACGGACTTAAGCTTCGCTATGGGAGAGAAAGTCTCATCGTAGTCAATCCCTTGAACTTGCCGATAACCCTTAGCGACAAGTCGAGCTTTATAGATGGTGACATTACCATCCGCGTCCGTCTTCTTCTTAAAGATCCATTTGTTTTCTATCGCTCGCCGATCATCGGGCAAGTCATTCAAAGTCCATACTTTGTTTTCATACATGGATTCTATCTCGAATTTCATGGCTTCTAGCCATTTGTTGGAATCTGGGCCCGCCATCGCTTCTTCATAGTTCGAAGGTTCACCATTGTCTAACAACATGATTCCCAGGACAGGGTTGCCGTACCACTCAGTGCGGAACGTGTCCTTGTGGACCTCACGGGTTCAAGAGCAACTTGATCCGAAGTACCTTGATCATCATCATTATTTTCCTCTTGAAGAGGTGCAAGCATCACAGAACATTTTCTGAGCTGCACTACTATCCCGCTCAAGAGGTAGTACTTCATCGAGTTCTACTTTCCTCCCACTTACTTCTTTCGAGAGAAACTCTTTTCCGTAAAGGATTCGTTCTTGGCAACAAAGATCTTGCCCTCGGATCTTAAGTAGAAGGTATACCCAACGGCTTCCTTAGGGTATCCTATGAAGACGCATTTTTCCGACTTGGGTTCGAGCTTTTCGGGTTGAAGTTTCTTGACATAAGCATCGCATCCCCAAACTTTTAGAAACGACAGCTTAGGTTTCTTCCCAAACCATAATTCATACGGTGTCGTCTCAACGGATTTAGACGGTGCCCTATTTAAAGTGAATGTAGCTGTCTCTAGAGCGTATCCCCAAAATGATAGCGGTAAATCGGTAAGAGACATCATAGACCGCACCATATCCAATAGAGTGCGATTACGACGTTCGGACACACTGTTACGCTGAGGTGTTCCAGGCGGCGTGAGTTGTGAAACGATTCCACGTTTTCTTAAGTGTGTACCAAACTCGTGACTTAAATATTCTCCTCCACGATCCGATCGTAAGAATTTTATCTTTCGGTCACGTTGATTTTCTACTTCATTCTGAAATTCCTTGAACTTTTCAAAGGTCTCAGACTTGTGTTTCATCAAGTAGACATACCCATATATACTCAAGTCATCTGTGAGAGTGAGAACATAACGATATCCTCCGCGAGCCTCAACACTCATTGGACCGCACACATCGGTATGTATGATTTCCAACAAGTTGGTTGCTCGCTCCATTGTTCCGAAGAACGGAGTCTTGGTCATCTTGCCCATGAGGCATGGTTCGCATGTGTCAAATGATTCATAATCTAGAGACTCCAAAAGTCCATCAGCGTGGAGCTTCTTCATACGCTTGACACCAATGTGACCAAGGCGGCAGTGCCACAAGTATGTGGGACTATCGTTATCAACTTTACATCTTTTGGTATTCACGCTATGAATATGTGTAACATTACGCTCGAGATTCATTAAGAATAAACCATTGACCATCGGAGCATGACCATAAAACATATTTCTCATATAAATAGAACAACCATTATTCTCGGATTTAAATGAGTAGCCATCTCGCATTAAACGAGATCCAGATACAATGTTCATGCTCAAACTTGGCACCAAATAACAATTATTAAGGTTCAAAACTAATCTCAGAGGTAAATGTAGAGGTAGCGTGCGACGGCGATCACATCGACCTCGAACCATTCCCGACGCGCATTGTCACCTCGTCCTTCGCCAGCTCCGCTTATTCCGCAGCTCCTGCTGTGAGTTACAAATATGAGCAACGACACGGTATCAAATACCCAGGAGTTACTACGAGTCTTGGTAAGGTACACATCAATTACATGTATATCAAATATACCTTTGGTGTTGCCGCCTTCTTATCCGCTAAGTATTTGGGGCAGTTCCGCTTCGGGACCCTTCCCTTGCAATAAAAGCACTCAGTCTCGTGCTTGGGTCCATTCTTTGACTTCTTCCCGGCAACTGGCTTACGGGCGCGGCAACATCTCTGCCGTCCTTCTTGAAGTTCTTCTTACCCTTGCCCTTCTTGAACTTAGTGGTCTTATTGACCGTCAACACTTGATGTTCTTTCTTGATTTCAACCTCTGCTGACTTCAGATTGAAAATACTTCAGAATGGTCTTCACCATCCCCTGCATATTGTAGTTCATCACAAAGCTCTTGTAGCTTGATGGGAGCGATCAAGGATTCTTTCAATGACCGCCTCATCCGGAGGTTAATGTCCAGTGGGACAAAGGGTTGTGCAACCCGGACATTTTGAGTATGTGCTCATTGACGTAACTATTTTCCTCCATCTTACAGCTATAGAACTTGTCGGAGACTTCATATCTCGACCGGGCATGAGCTTGGAAAACTAGTTTCAGCTCCTCGAACATCTCATATGCTCCGTGTTGCTCAAAACGCTTTTGGAGCCCCGGTTCTAAGCTGTAAAGCATGCCGCCTTGAACGAGGGAGTAATCATCAGCACGAGACTGCCAAGCATTCATAATGTCTTGGTTCTGCAGGGACGGAGCGCCACCTAGCGGTCCTTCTAGGACATATTGTTTCCTGGCAGCTATGAGGATGATCCTCAGGTTCCGGAACCAGTCCGTATAGTTGCTGCCGTCATCTTTCAGCTTGGTTTTCTCTAGGAACGCGTTGAAGTTCAAGTTGACATGAGCGTTGGCCATTTGATCTACAAGACATATTATGCAAAAAATTTAGACTAAGTTCATGATAATTAAGTTCATCTAATCAAATTATTGTAACGCCCCGGATTCGATGCGCCAGGTGTCTGCCAGTTATTCGCTGTCGTTGCCATGTCATTTGCTTGTGTGTTGCACTTTGCCATGTCATCATCTGCATTTCATATCATGTCATCATGTGCATTTCATTTTGCATACGTGTTCGTCTCATGCATCCGAGCATTTTCCCGTTGTCCGCTTTTCCAATCCGCACTCCTATGTCTCCGGCGCCTTTTACCTCTTTTTCGTATGCGGGTGTTAAACGGTCTCGAAATGGACCGAGGCTTGTCAAGCGGCCTTGGTATAGCACCGGTAGACCGCTTGTCAAGTTTCGTGCCATTTGGAGGTCGTTTGGTACTCCAACGGTTAACCGGGTAACCGCAAAGCCCTCTTTGAGTTGCAGCCCAACACCCCCTCCAAAGTGGCCCAAAACCCAGCAAACTCCCCTCCTTGCTCTCGGTCGTTCGATCACGATCGCGTGGCCGAAAACCGCACCTCATTTGGACTCTCCTAGCTCCCTCTACCTATTTATATGTGCCCCTCCCCGAATTCTCGCGCCGACCAAACCCTAACCTAGTCCCTCTCGCCACGGACAAATACCCGGCCGACGGACATGTCCGCCTCCGCCTCAAGAGCCAATCCGGCGCCGCCACGTCACCTCAGCCGCCCGCCTTCGCCGGGCCGTGGAGCCCAGATCGGACCCGCCCGGCTGCGCCGGGCGAGGAGCCCAGAACCCGCCGCCGCCTCGCCCTCGCCGGACCTTCGCCCGCCGCCTTGGCCGTCCGCGGCGACCAACTCCGGCGGCCGGAGCTCGTCGCCGCCTCGCCCTGCGCCGCCAACCGCGCGGCCACCTCCTCCTCTCCGGCGCGCCCACCGAGCCAGCCTCGGTCGCGCCTCCCAGCGCCCTCCGCCGCCCTCGGCCGCTGGCGCGCCCAGCGCCGCCCGAGCTGCTCCGCCAAGCCTCGCCTCCTTCGCTCGCCGCGCCTCCCCGCGCTTGCCGCCCCGCCCGTGAAGCTCCTCCACCGCTGGATCCGGTGCCCGGAGGCCCGATCCACCGGTTCCCGGCCTCCCTTGCCGCCGCCTTGCCCGGATCAGGCGGATCCGGTGAGGTCTGCCGCCGCCGCTGCCATGAACGAGCTCGGGAGCGAGCAGAGGAGCTGCTCCTCCCGTGCGCCGCTCGGGACCCCCGCGTGGGCCTCGGCCCAGCCAGCTCCAGCCGGAGGCCCAGCCCATCTCTGCCCCGGCCCGCCGGCCTGCCTCCTCGTCCTTCCTGGGCCAAGCCCGTGGTGAGCCCCCGCTATCCCGCGCCCGTGCGTCATTTTGCTATCCGACGCTCACATGTTTTTTCCCTGAAAATCGTCTAAGTCCCGAAATCTGCAGTAATTTTGTTGCATTTTCATTGCATCATACCTCTGCATCCGTAGCTCCGTTTTGCGCGTGTAATATGTCAAAATGTTCGCCTCGATGAGTAGATCATTTCATCTCATTGCATCATTTTCATTTGAGCTCCTTTTGATTCCCTAAATGCTGTTGCAAGAGTGCTATGTGATGTTAGTTTCTGTTTCTTAACAGAACATGCACTTTTGTCATTTTTGCCATGATTGATGTGTGCACCCTATGATCTTGAGTCCTACATGTGTTTTGTAATATGCCATGCCATCTTTCCAGTGGTGCTTGCTATGTATTTTTGTGATCTATGTGGTGACTAGCACAAGCATGCAAAGTAGGCTTCCTGATGTTGCTGATTTCAGCCCTGTTTTGCTGATATTTTTATGACATGTTAACTTGATGCTACAGAGAGATCCATGCATATTTTGAGATACTTCATTAAGGATGTTTTGTTATGCATGTCTTGCTCTATCCATCCATGCCCTTGTTTGCAATTATGGAGTGCCCTAGCTTGAGTCAATCGAGCTCTACTTTTGCTATAAAATGTTTCCTGGCAGATTGTTTACATGTTATTCAATTTTGCCAAGGTTGTTGTAGTTTATCCTTGCATGCTATGATGTTGTTCTTGCCATGTATAGCTTCTATGCCATGTCTTCTTACTGTTGGTTGCCTTGCCATGCCATGTATTGCTCTGTGGTGAGTGGTTCAAGCTCACCAACATGCCTACTTATCGTTGTTCCTGCCATGTTTGAATCTGTAATATAACTTGCCATGTTTACATGGGTGCAATCATATTTTCTGATCCTTTTTGGCTTATGGTCAGTAAGGGACTTTTGTTCTATGCTTTGAGTAGATTCATGCCATGCCTTTGTTTGCCATGTTAAGTTTCTGTAGCATGTTGTTTGATAGCTCTAAACATTGCAACCTGTTGTTATTTCTGCCAATGCCTGAAACTGTTATTATTTGCAATCTTGCCATGTCATTTTGAGCATGTTCTAGTGATTTCTGGATATAGCTCAGTGTTCATGTTTTGTAATGCTTTACCTGTACATCATGCCCATGCCTTTTGTTTTCATGTTAAGTTGCTGTAGCTTGTTGTTTTGATGCTTGCAACATGCCTAGTTGCTGTTTTGGACAGATTGTTGTCATGTCTTGTATAGTGTGTAGGTGTTGAACCGTTGCTCCGTTTTGAGTGTGCTCTATATGAAACTTGCTTGATTTTGCATGTAGCTTCATATTATCATGTTGAATCCATGTTTTGAGGTGTTTGCTTGATGCTTGTATGCATTTTGCATCAATGCCATGCTTATCTTGTTTTGCTCATATCTTCTAGGCCGTAGCTCCGAATCTAATGAACTTTATATGTAACTTGACTAGAATTTCGTGTAGATCATCATGGTGCATATTAACTTGCTGTTTAACAACTTGAACATAAGGTTTATTCAGATCTGGACCAATTTCGAAATTGGCATATGAGGACTTACCGGAATTGTTATATGTTGTTTCCGGCCTCATTTAAACTTGCCTTGATGTGTTGCTCTTGTTTGCATCATCTCTTGCCATGAGTAGCTTCATGTAGCTTTGTCATGTGTCATGCTTGTTGTGCATCATGTCTTGTCTATGTGTGGTGTGTTTACTATGTTGTGTGCTTCTTCTTGTTAGTTCCCGTTTCGTTGCGATCGTGAGGATTCGTTCGTCTACCTTGGTTCGGCTTCTTCCGTTCGCCTTCTTCATGGACTCGTTCTTCTTCCTTGCGGGATTTCAGGCAAGATGACCGCTACCCTGGATCTCACTACTATCATTGCTATGCTAGTTGCTTCGTTCTATCGCTATGCTGCGCTACCTATTACCTGTTTATCAAGCCATCCCAAATTGCCATGTCAGCCTCTAACCTTTTGCACCCTTCCTAGCAAACCGTTGTTTGGCTATGTTACCGCTTTGCTCAGCCCCTCTTATAGCGTTGTTAGTTGCAGGTGAAGATGAAGTTTGTTCCTTTTGGAACATGGAGATGTTATTCCTTGTTGGAACATGTTTACTTGTTGGGATATCACAATATATCTTATTTAATTAATGCATCTATATACTTGGTAAAGGGTGGAAGGCTCGGCCTTATGCCTGGTGTTTTGTTCCACTCTTGCCGCCCTAGTTTCCGTCATATCGGTATTATGTTCCCGGATTTTGCGTCCCTAACGCGGTCGGGTGATTTATGGGACCCCTTGACAGTTCGCTTTGAATAAGACTTTTCCAAAGAAGGCCCAACATTGGTTTTACCATTTGCCTCACCACCACCTATATTTCCCTTGGGAGTAATTAACCCAAGGGTCATCTTTATTTAGCCCCCCGACCAGTGCTTCTCTAAGTGTTGGCCCGAATCGAGCCACTTGAGGGCCACCTTAGGGCAACTTGAGGATTGGTTTTACTCAGAGCCTGTCTCATCCGGTGTTTCCACGAGAACGAGATATGTGCAGCTCCTATCGGGATAGTCGGCGATCGGGCGGTCTTGCTGGTCTTGTTTTATTACTTGTCGAAATGTCTTGTAGCCGGATTCCGAGATCGATCGGGTCCTCCCGGGAGAATGAATATCCTTCGTTGATCGCGAGAGCTTATCATGGGCTAAGTTGGGACACCCTGCAGGGTATAAACTTTCGAGAGCCGTGCCCGCGGTTATGTGGCAGATGGAATTTGTTAATGTCCGTTGTAGAAAACCCGGTTGATCTTAATTAAAATACACCAACCGTGTTGCGTAACCGTGAGTGTCTCTTTTCGGGGTTGATCGAGAGGAGAACACGGTTTCTGGGTTATGTCTGACGTAAGTAGGAGTTCAGGATCACTTCTTGATCATTACTAGTTGACGACCGTTCCTTTGTTTCTCTTCTCGCTCTCATTTGCGTATGTTAGCCACCATATATGCTTAGTCGCTGCTGCAGCCTCACCACTTTACCCCTTCCTTTCCCATTAAGCTTTGCTAGTCTTGATACCCATGGTAATGGGATTGCTGAGTCCTCGTGGCTCACAGATTACTACACCATCAGTTGCAGGTACAGGTTTGCGATGATCATGACGTGAGAGCGATGTTTGCTTGTCTTGGAGTTCTTCTTCTGCTTCTTCTTCGATCAGGGGATAGGTTCCAGGTCGGCAGCCTGGGCTGGCAGGGTGGATGTCGTTTGAGTTTCTGTTTATGTTTCATCCGTAGCCGGATGTTGATCTTGTATATGTTGTTGATGTATTCTTGTGGCATTTGTGCCTTATGTATGTATCCCCATCTATTATGTAATGATGTAATGATATCCACCTTGCAAAAGCGTTTCAATATGCGGGTCTATCCTTGGTGGGACCGTCGAGTTCCTTTTGGATAGGGTCGCATATTGGGCGTGACAAGTTGGTATCAGAGCCTCGACCGACCCTAGGAGCCCCCTTGATTGATCGTGTAGTTTGGCCGTTGTTGAGTCTAGAAGAAAACTGATTTCTGAGTTTAGTTATATCGGAGAGTAGGAATTCTTTTTACTCCTCAGCCCCTTCGTCGCTCTGGTAAGGAATCTTGACATAGGTGTTTTGAATTACTCCTCTTCCCCTTCAAATTTTTCTTTAGGATCACGCAGTTGGTTTTCCGATCGTTGGCTCTCAGCTCTTTTCATCCGGTGCATTTCTCGTCAAGTTGACTCGAGCCTCTTCATCGTTGTCAAGTTCAATCCTCAGTTGTCTTCTTTTCCCACCCACCCACCCCTTTTCTTCTCGGAATCCGGAGTCCGTAATTGAGTATCCATCCTACTCGTGCGAAGTCTTTGCTTACTTTCCTCAATGATTTCAACCGGTGCTTTCTTTTCAAGTTATTCGTCGGTTCCCCTTCCAAGTTGCCTTTGTTTTTCCCGCCCTCCCACCCTTTTCTTCCCGGAGTTCGAGTTTCTTCCGACCATCAATTCCATTCGTGTGGAGTCTCTTCAGTCTTCCCTCAATCATTTCAACCGGTGAATTCTCGTCGCGTTTGACATTCTTCATCTCTTTCTTTTCCGGTGGACTCAATTCAAGTTTTTCAGGTTAATCATATTCTTTTCCTTCGAAGTGCTTTTCCTGCTCGTTCGCCTCTCGCCAGTTTATTATTCCGGAGTTCCGAAGACATCTCAGGAGATTCGTCTGCCTTCCAATTAATTCGAGGTTATCACCTCAGTCAAATATTTTAATTCTTCCGGTGCTTCGTTCAAGTATTTGTCAATCAGTTCGCGATCTCTTCGTTCTCTTGTCTCTAATTTTCCCTCAAGTATCTTCGTGGTTTCTAATTCTTCCCGGTGATTCATTCTCTTTCGTCAGTCATATCCGAATTCTAACGGTGGTTCTTTCAGATTCTTTTCTTTGATTATCATATTAATTCATTCGTTCTTTCCAATCCTACTGGTGGTTCATGAAGACTTTCTCAAGTTTGGTGCCCACCCTTAATCCTTTTCAAGAAGAATAAGTAGTATACAAAATCCATTGCTTGTCATCAATTTAAGTTGATGAAGGATAAGCATACAATAAATCTTATTCTTATTTCCTCAAAGTGAGTAATCTTTTTCTTCGGAGTTTGTTCTTGATGAATAAATTCTACTTCCAAGTGTTTTCATCTCTTCTTTTCCGGAGTTAAATTTTTCTCGGCCATCTCGTCGGAACCTCCATCCGAATCATCGCAATGCTCATCTTATTCGTTCTTCCTTCATTCTATCTTATCATCCTTTTTGTTACCGGAGTTCTTCATGGTGGCTCTTCATGATTTAATTCTTTCTTCAAGAGTTTCATCAATATTTTTGGTGGAATTCAAATATCTTTTCTTCTTGCATCTCTAAGTGTAATTAATTCTCCATATTCTTTTGAAGTGGAGTTTTGCATTTCTTTGTTCTTTTCAGCTATCCAATTATTTCCGTTTGTGGTCGGTTATCACCTTATTCTTTCGTTGTTGATTTTCTCAACAACTCCAGTCAATCCTTCCTTCTAAGTTCCTTTCATTCTATTTTTGCAATTCTTCCGGAGGCATTGTGTTGCTTATGTCGTCAAGTGTCATTCCATCCTCTCTAGCTCGTGTTCTATTCCTCCATGTTTTAACCAGTGTGCTGCCTAAATCCTTTCAGTCTTATTCATTTCTTTTCTCATTCTAACCACTCCGGTTAGAACGAGTGCTTTCAGAGTCTATCTTGATTCCGTGAGCTTTCGATTCTCGTCATTCTCGTCGTTCTTCTCTTCTTCTCGAGTGCTCTCGATTCTTTGCTTCTTCTCTCGAGTTCTTGTTTCACCTCATCCCTTTTTTCCCTTCCATCTCGGTCCTAAGATCTCGGGACGAGATCTCTTGTTAGTGGAGGAGTGTTGTAACGCCCCGGATTCGATGCGCCAGGTGTCTGCCAGTTATTCGCTGTCTTTGCCATGTCATTTGCTTGCGTGTTGCACTTTGCCATGTCATCATCTGCATTTCATATCATGTCATCATGTGCATTTCATTTTGCATACGTGTTCGTCTCATGCATCCGAGCATTTTCCCCGTTGTCCGTTTTCCAATCGGCACTCCTATGTCTCCGGCGCCTTTTACCTCTTTTTCGTGGCGGGTGTTAAACGGTCTCGGAATGGACCGAGGCTTGTCAAGAGGCCTTGGTATAGCACCGTGAACCGCTTTGTCAAGTTTCGTGCCATTTGGAGGTCGTTTGGTACTCCAACAGTTAACGGGTAACCATAAAGCCCTCTTTGAGTTGCAGCCCAACACCCCCTCCAAAGTGGCCCAAAACCCAGCAAACTCCCCTCCTTGCTCTCGGTCGTTCGATCTCGATCGTGTGGCCGAAAACCGCACCTCATTTGGACTCTCCTAGCTCCCTCTACCTATTTATATGTGCCCTTCCCCGAATTCTCGCGCAGACCGAACCCTAACCTAGTCCCTCTCCGCCGCGGACAAAAACCCGCCGACGGACATGTCCGCCTCCGCCTCAGAGCCAATCCGGCGCCGCCACGTCACCCTCAGGCCGCCCCGCCGCGCCCGGGCCCGTGGAGCCAGATCGGACCCGCCCGGGCGCGCGGGGCGAGGGAGCCCGCAACCCGCCGCCGCCTCGCCCTCACGGACCTTCGCCGCCGCCTTGCCGCGCGTCGCGGCGGCCAACTCCGGCGACGGAGCTCGTCGCCGCCTCGCCCTCGCCGCCAACCGTGCGGCCACCTCCTCCTCTCCGGCGCGCCACCGAGCCAGCCTCGGCCGCGCCTCCCGCGCCCTCCGCCGCCCTCGGCCGCCCGGCCTTCGCCAGCGCCGCCCGAGCTGCTCCGCCGCGCCTCGCCTCCTCTCGCTCGGCCGCGCCTCCCGCGCCGCCGCCCGCCTGTAAGCTCCTCCACCGGCTGGATCCGGTGCCGGAGGCCCGATCCACGGTTCCGGCCTCCTTGCCGCCGCCTTGCCCGGATTAGGCGGATCCGGCGAGGTCTGCCGCCGCCGCCGCCATGAACGAGCTCGGGAGCGAGCAGAGGAGCTGCTCCTCCCGTGCGCCGCTCGGGACCCCCGCGTGGGCCTCGGCCCAGCCAGCTCCAGCCGGAGGCCCAGCCCATCTCTGCCCCGGCCCGCCGGCCTGCCTCCTCGTCCTTCCTGGGCCAAGCCCGTGGTGAACCCCCACTATCCCGCGCCCGTGCGTCATTTTGCTATCCGACGCTCACATGTTTTTTCCCTGAAAATCGTCTAAATCCCGAAATCTGCAGTAATTTTGTTGCATTTTCATCGCATCATAACTCTGCATCCGTAGCTCCGTTTTGCGCGTGTAATATGTCAAAATGTTCGCCTCGATGAGTAGATCATTTCATCTCATTGCATCATTTTCATTTGAGCTCCTCTTCATGCCCTAAATGCTGTTGCAAGAGTGCTATGTGATGTTAGTTTCTGTTTCTTAACAGAACATGCACTTTTGTCATTTTTTCCATGATTGATGTGTGCACCCTATGATCTTGAGTCCTACATGTGTTTTGTAATATGCCATGCCATCTTTCCAGTGGTGCTTGCTATGTATTTTTGTGATCTATGTGGTGACTAGCACAAGCATGCAAAGTAGGCTTCCTGATGTTGCTGATTTCAGCCTTGTTTTGCTGATATTTTTATGACATGTTAACTTGATGCTACAGAGAGATCCATGCATATTTTGAGATACTTCAGTAAGGATATTTTGTTATGCATGTCTTGCTCTATCCATCCATGCCCTTGTTTGCAATTATGGAGTGCCCTAGCTTGAGTCAATCGAGCTCTACTTTTGCTATAAAATGTTTCCTGGCAGATTGTTTACATGTTATTCAATTTTGCCAAGGTTGTTGTAGTTGATCCTTGCATGCTATGATGTTGTTCTTGCCATGTATAGCTTCTATGCCATGTCTTCTTACTGTTGGTTGCCTTGCCATGCCATGTATTGCTCTGTGGTGAGTGGTTCAAGCTCACCAACATGCCTACTTATCGTTGTTCCTGCCATGTTTGAATCTGTAATATAACTTGCCATGTTTACATGGGTGCAATCATATTTTCTGATCCTTTTTGGCTTATGGTCAGTAAGGGACTTTTGTTCTATGCTTTGAGTAGATTCATGCCATGCCTTTGTTTGCCATGTTAAGTTCCTGTAGCATGTTGTTTGATAGCTCTAAACATTGCAACCTGTTGTTATTTCTGCCAATGCCTGAAACTGTTATTATTTGCAATTTTGCCATGTCATTTTGAGCATGTTCTAGTGATTTCTGGAGATAGCTCAGTGTTCATGTTTTGTAATGCTTTACCTGTACATCATGCCCATGCCTTTTGTTTTCATGTTAAGTTGTTGTAGCTTGTTGTTTTGATGCTTGCAACATGCCTAGTTGCTGTTTCGGACAGATTGTTGCCATGTCTTGTATAGTGTGTAGGTGTTGAACCGTTGCTCCGTTTTGAGTGTGCTCTATATGAAACTTGCTTGATTTTGCATGTAGCTTCATATTATCATGTTGGATCCATGTTTTGAGGTGTTTGCTTGATGCTTGTATGCATTTTGCATCAATGCCATGCTTATCTTGTTTTGCTCATATCTTCTAGGCCGTAGCTCCGAATCTAATGAACTTTATATGTAACTTGACTAGAATTTCGTGTAGATCATCATGGTGCATATTAACTTGCTGTTTAACAACTTGAACATAAGGTTTATTCATATCTGGACCAATTTCGAAATTGGCATATGAGGACTTACCGGAATCGTTATATGTTGTTTCCGGCCTCATTTAAACTTGCCTTGATGTGTTGCTCTTGTCTGCATCATCTCTTGCCATGAGTAGCTTCATGTAGCTTTGTCATGCGTCATGCTTGTTGTGCATCATGTCTTGTCTATGTGTGGTGTGTTTACTATGTTGTGTGCTTCTTCTTGTTAGTTCCCGTTTCGTTGCGATCGTGAGGATTCGTTCGTCTACGCTTGGTTCGGCTTCTTCCGTTCGCCTTCTTCATGGACTCGTTCTTCTTCCTTGCGGGATTTCAGGCAAGATGACCGCTACCCTGGATCTCACTACTATCATTGCTATGCTAGTTGCTTCGTTCTATCGCTATGCTGCGCTACCTATTACCTGTTTATCAAGCCATCCCAAATTGCCATGTCAGCCTCTAACCTTTTGCATCCTTCCTAGCAAACCGTTGTTTGGCTATGTTACCGCTTTGCTCGGCCCCTCTTATAGCGTTGTTAGTTGCAGGTGAAGATGAAGTTTGTTCCTTTTGGAACATGGAGATGTTGTTCCTTGTTGGAACATGTTTACTTGTTGGGATATCACAATATATCTTATTTAATTAATGCATCTATATACTTGGTAAAGGGTGGAAGGCTCGGCCTTATGCCTGGTGTTTTGTTCCACTCTTGCCGTCCTAGTTTCCGTCATATCGGTATTATGTTCCCGGATTTTGCGTCCCTAACGCGGTCGGGTGATTTATGGGACCCCCTTGACAGTTCGCTTTGAATAAGACTTTTCCAAAAAGGCCCAACATTGGTTTTACCATTTGCCTCACCACCACCTATATTTCCTTGGGAGTAATTAACCCAAGGGTCATCTTTATTTAGCCCCCGGACCAGTGCTTCTCTAAGTGCTGGCCCGAACCGAGCCGCCTGCGTGGCCACCTTGGGGCAACTTGAGGATTGGTTTTACTCGTAGCCTGTCTCATCCGGTGTTGCCCTGAGAACGAGATATGTGCAGCTCCTATCGGGATAGTCGGCGCATCAGGCGGTCTTGCTGGTCTTGTTTTATTACTGTCGAAATGTCTTGTGGCCGGATTCCGAGACTGATCGGGTCCTCCGGGAGAAGGAATATCCTTCGTTGATCGCGAGAGCTTATCATGGGCTAAGTTGGGACACCCTGCAGGTATAAACTTTCGAGAGCTGTGCCCATGGTTATGTGGCAGATGGGAATTTGTTAATGTCGGTTGTAGAAAACCGAAGTTGATCTTAATTAAAATACACCAACCGTAATGCGTAACCGTGAGTGTCTCTTTTCGGGGTTGATCGAGAGGAGAACACGGTTTCGGGTTATGTCGGCGTAAGTAGGAGTTCAGGATCACTTCTTGATCATTACTAGTTGACGACCGTTCCTTTGTTTCTCTTCTCGCTCTCATTTGCGTATGTTAGCCACCATATATGCTTAGTCGCTGCTGCAGCCTCACCACTTTACCCCTTCCTTTCCCATTAAGCTTTGCTAGTCTTGATACCCATGGTAATGGGATTGCTGAGTCCTCGTGGCTCACAGATTACTACACCATCAGTTGCAGGTACAGGTTTGCGATGATCATGGCGTGAGAGCGATGTTTGCTTGTCTTGGAGTTCTTCTTCGCTTCTTCTTGATCGGGGATAGGTTCGGTGTCGGCAGCTGGGCTGGCAGGTGGATGTCGTTTGAGTTTCGTTTATGTTTCATCCGTGGCGGATGTTGATCTTGTATATGTTGTTGATGTATTCTTGTGGCATTTGTGCCTTATGTATGTATCCCCATCTATTATGTAATGTTGATGTAATGATATCCACCTTGCAAAAGCGTTTCAATATGCGGGTCTATCCTTGGTGGGACCGTCGAGTTCCTTTTGGATAGGGTCGCATATTGGGCGTGACAATTATTTTAATGAACTCCCACTCAGATTAGACATCCCTCTAGTCATCTAAGTGTTACATGATCCGAGTCGAATAGGCCGTGTCCGATCATCACGTGAGACGGACTAGTCATCGTCGGTGAACATTCTCATGTTGATCGTATCTTCCATACGACTCGTGTTCGACCTTTCGGTCTCCGTGTTCCGAGGCCATGTCTGTACATGCTAGGCTCGTCAAGTTAACCCTAAGTGTTTTGCATGTGTAAAACTGTCTTACACCCGTTGTATGTGAGCGTAAGGATCTATCACACCGATCATCACGTGGTGCTTGAAGCGACGAACTTTAGCAGCGGTGCACAGTTAGGGAGAACACTTCTTGATATTGTAGTAAGGATCATCTTATTTACTACCGTCGTTCTAAGTAAACAAGATGCATAAACATAATAAACATCACATGCAATTATATAGTAGTGACATGATATGGCCAATATCATATAGCTCCATTGATCTCCATCTTGGGGCTCCATGATCATCTTGTCACCGCATGACACCATGATCTCCATCATCATGATCTCCATCATCGTGTCTTCATGAAGTTGTCACGCCAGCGACTACTTCTACTTCTATGGCTAACGCGTTTAGCAATAAAGTAAAGTAATTTACATGGCGTTCTTCAATGACACGCAGGTCATACAAAAATAAAGACAACTCCTATGGCTCCTGCGGTTGTCATACTCATCGACATGCAAGTCGTGATTCCTATTACAAGAACATGATCTCATACATCACGATATGTCATTCATCATTCATCACAACTTCGGCCATATCACATCACATGACAATTGCTGCAAAAACAAGTTAGGCGTCCTCTAATTGTTGTTGCATCTTTTACGTGGCTGCAATTGGGTTCTAGCAAGAACGTTTTCTTACCTACGAATAACCACAACGTGATTTTGTCAACTTCTATTTACCCTTCATAAGGACCCTTTTCATCGAATCCGCTCCAACTAAAGTGGGAGAGCGGACACCGCCAGCCACCTTATGCAACTAGTGCATGTCGATCGGTGGAACCGGTCTCACGTAAGCGTGCGTGTAAGGTTGGTCGGGCGCTTCATCCCACAATACCGCTGAAGCAAGATAAGACTAGTAGCGGCAAGCAAGTTGACAAGATCTCGCCCACAACAAAATTGTGTTCTACTCGTGCAATAAAGAACTACGCATAGACCTAGCTCATGATGCCCTTTGTTGGGGAGCGTTGCAGAAAATTAAAAATTTCCTACGGTTTCACCAAGATCCATCTATGAGTTCATCTAAGCAACGAGTCAAGGGAGTGAGTTTGCATCTACATACCACTTGTAGATCGAGTGCGGAAGCGTTCAAGGGGATGGTGATGATGGAGTCGTACTCGCCGTGATTCGGATCACCGATGACCAAGTGCTGAACGGACAGCACCTTCGCGTTCAACACACGTACGGGAAGGACGACGTCTCCTCCGTCTTGATCCAGCAAGGAGGAAGGATAGGTTGAGGAAGATTGCTCCAACGGCAGCACGACGGCGTGGTGTTGTTGGTGCAGATGGTACTCGGCAGGCCGCCAAGCACGTACGGAGGAGGAGAGGTGTTGGGGTGGGGAGGGGCTGCGCCTTGGCTTAGGTGTTCAGCCCTCCCCTCACCCCTCTATTTATAGGGATAGGGAGAAGGGGGTGGTGTCCCCTCTAGATGGCATCTAGAGGGGGGCGGCGGCCAAGGGGTGGGGGGGACTTGCCCCCAAGCAAGGGGGCGCCCCCTCTAGGGTTCCCCCCCCCAACCCTAGGCGCAAGGGCCCAAGGGGGGGTGCGCCCAGCCCACCAGGGGCTGGCTCCTTCCCACGCAGCCCATGTGGCCCCCGGAGGTGGCCCCTCCCGTGGACCCCGGAACCCTTCCAAAGGCCCGGTACAATACCGATATGCCCCCGAAACTTTTCGGTGTCCGTTTGACAACTTCCCATATATAAATCTTTACCTCCGGACTATTCCGGAACTCCTCGTGACGTCCGGGATCTCATTCGGGACTCCGAACAACATTCGGTAATCACATACAAGTCTTCCTAATAACCCTAGCGTCACCGAACCTTAAGTGTGCAGACCCTACGGGTTCGGAGACATCTGCGACATGACCGAGGCGGCTCTCGGTCAATAACCAACAGCGGGATCTGGATACCCATGTTGGCTCCCACATGCTCCTCGATGATGTCATCGGATGAACCACGATGTCGAGGATTCAAGCAACCCCGTATACTATTCCCTTTGTCAGTCGGTATGTTACTTGCCCGAGACTCGATCGTCGGTATCCAATACCTCGTTCAGTCTCGTTACCGGCAAGTCACTTTACTCATACCGTAATGCATGATCCCATGACCAGACACTTGGTCACTTTGAGCTCATTATGATGATGCACTACCGAGTGGGTCGGTGATACCTCTCCGTAACACGGAGTGACAAATCCGATCTCGATCCGTGTCAACCCAACGACACTTTCGGAGATACCTGTAGTGCACCTTTATAGTCACCCGATTCGTTGTGGCGTTTGGTACACCAAAGCACTCCTACGGTATCCGGGAGTTACGATCTCATGGTCTAAGGAAGAGATACTTGACATTGAAAATCTCTAGCAAAACGAACTACTACGATCTTGTGCTATGCTTGGATTGGGTCTTGTCCATCACGTCATTCTCCTAATGGCGTGATCCCGTTATCAATGACATCGATGTCCATAGTCAGGAAACCATGACTATCTGTTGACCAACGAGCTAGTCAACTAGAGGCTCACTAGGGACGTATTGTGGTCTATGTATTCACACGTGTATTACGATTTCCGGATAATACAATTATAGCATGAATAAAATACAATTATCATGAACAAGGAAATATAATAATAATGCTTTTATTATTGCCTCTAGGGCATATTTCCAACAGAAGAGGTGGTCAACTAGAGGTAGGAGACACACCTTTTATACTCATGGAAAAGATCCAACCTTTATCCTCTAGTTCAGCCCGCGACACGCGGTACTACTGCTCCGAAAGCGCGGTACTACCGCGCGGCCACGCGGTACTACCGTGGAGGACCACGGTACTACCGCGGCAGCAGCAGAGGCTGGGACTGGCCTGACTGAGCGCAGTACTACCGCTCGCGCGGTACTACCGCTCACCATTGCGGTACTACCGCAAGGCAGGTAAGCCACAGCCTACGAAGAGCGCGGATGAAATAAACTACATCCGTGCCTACTTCGGTGAAAAAGCAGTGCAAAACCCGACGCGGTACTACACAAGCCGAGGTGCTTGATACTACCGTGGAGGTGCGGATGTAAAAAATTACATCCGCTCCTACTCTGGCGCGCAACAGATCGGGCATGAGGTCCACGGTACTACGGCTCCAAGAGAGCGGTACTACCGTGGCCTCTCTGATACTACCGCGCAAGGCGTCGGTACTATCGTGTGGTAGCGGATGTAAAAATTACATCGCGCCTACTACCGCATCGAGCAGAACTAGGCACAGGAGTTGCGGTACTACGGCTCGGGGGCGGTACTACCGTGACCCCAGCGACCTACCATCGGTGCTTGCGGTACTACCGCTCCCTAGAGCAGTACTACCGCGAGAACAACAATAGCCGTCGGATTATGTACAACTGTGATAACGGGAAGATGCTCCAAAGTGCAAGGAAAGGAAGGACAAGTGTACGTGTTGATTCCACCCAAACCTTTCCGACGCGGACCCCCTCTTAATAGTACGGCTCTCCTACGACTCAAAACCACCAAAGAGAATCGTAGAACAACGCCGTCTTCAATAGTCTCCGAGGGGCACCAAATCGTCTCGTGCCTAGTGATGAAGCATCTGAGAAACTCAAGGCATACGATTAGTCCGCAAAAGTATCGTCATCAATCACCAAAACACTTAAGGGATAAAAATGCCCTTACAATCGAGCACCGCATGATTGAACCCAAAGCCAAGCACTTTCTCCCATTGCAAGAAAGATAAATCTAGTAGGCCAAACCAAACTGATAATTCGAAGAGACTTGCAAAGATAACCAATCATACATAAAAGAATTCAGAGAAGGTTCAAATATTGTTCATAGATAATCTTGATCATAAACCACAAATCATCGGATCTCGACAAACACACTGCAAAAAGAGTTACATAGAATAGAACTCCAAGAAGATCGAGGAGAACTTTGTATTGAGATCCAAAGAGAGAGAAGAAGCCATCTAGCTAATAACTATGGACCCGAAGGTCTATGGTAAACTACTCACACATCATCGGAGAGGCTATGGTGTTGATGTAGAAGCCCTCTGTGATCGATTTCCCCTCTAGTGGGGAGCTGAAAAAGGCCCCAAGATGGGATCTCACGGGTACAGAAGGTTGCGGCGGTGGAAATAGGTTTTCGTGGTGCTCCTGGATGGCTTCGGGGTACGTAGGTATATATAGGAGGAAGAAGTAGGTCGGTGGAGCCAAGAGGGGCCCACAAGGGTGGAGGGCGCGCCCCCTGCCTCGTCGCCTCCTCGTTGATTGCTTGACGTCCACTCCAAGTCCTCTGGATCACGTTTGTTCCAAAAATCATGCTCCCGAAGGTTTCATTCCGTTTGGACTTCGTTTGATATTCCTTTTCTGTGAAACACTAAAATAGGGGGAAAACAGCAATTTGCACTGGGCCTTGGGTTAATAGGTTAGCCCCGAAAATAATATAAAAGTGTATAATAAAGCCCATTAACATCCAAAACAGAATATATAATAGCATGAAGCAATAAAAAAATTATAGATACGTTGGAGACGTATCAAATGTCTCGCCAAAAAAGCTGTCAGTGGACATGACTTGTTTTGTTTAAGTGTTTTGCTCTTGAGGTTCAGGGTTGTAACTATTATACAGAGCCGGATATAGTTCCCTTGTTCAACAACTTTGGAGTATTCGGAGGAGGAACCCGCCTTGCAATGCCGAAGAAAATCTGCGCGCCCGACACATCGTCATTGAAGCCTGGTTCAGGGGCTACTAGGGGAGTCCTGGATTTGGGGGTCCCCGGGCGTCCGGGCTATGTGACATGGGCCAGACTGATGGGCCGTGAAGATACAAGATAGAAGGCCTTCCCCGTGTTCGGATGGGACTCTCCTTTGCGTGGATGGCAAGCTTGGCATCCGTATGAGTAGTTTCCTTTCTTTGTAAACTGACTCTGTACAACCCTAGGCCCCTCCAGTGTCTATATAAATTGGAGGGTTTAGTCCATAGAGGCTAAGACAAATCATACAGGCTAGACATCTAGGGTTTAACCATTACAATCTTGAGGTGGATCAACTCTCGCAGCCCCTATACTCATCAAAGTCAATCAAGCAGGAAGTAGGGTATTACCTCCATTAAGAGGGTCTGAACCTGGGTAAACATCGTGTCCCCTACCTACTGTTACCTTCGACCCTCACATGCACCGTTCGGGACCCCCTACCCGAGATCGGCCGGTTTTGACACTGACAGTACACCTTCCACCACAGATCTGAAGGCAAGATCTTTGTTGCTAAGAATGGGTCCTTTCTAGAGAAGGAGTTTCTCTTGAAAGAAGTGACTGGGAGGAAAGTAGAACTTGATGAGGTAAATGTACCTTCTCTCGAATTGGAGAGTAGCACATCAGAGAAATCCATTCCCGTGATGCCTACATCAACTAGAGAGGAAGCTAATGATGATGATCATGAAACTTAGGATCAAGTTACTACTGGACTTCGTAGGTCGAACAGAGCACGTTCCGCACCAAAGTGGTACAGTAATCCTGTCCTAGAAGTCCTGTTACTAGACCATGGCGAACCTACGAACTATGAAGAAGCTATGATGAGCCCAGATTCCGATAAATGACTTGAGGCCATGAAATCTGAGATAGGATCCATGTATGAGAACAAAGTGTGGACTTTAGTGGACTTGCTCGATGATCCGCAAGCCATAAAGAATAAATGGATCTTCAAGAAGAAGACTGACGCTGATGGTAATGTTACTGTCTACAAAGTTCGACTAGTCGCAAAAGGTTTTTGACAAGTTCAAGGGGTGGACTACGATGAGACTTTCTCACCTGTAGCGATGCTTAAGTTCATCCAAATCATGTTAGCAGTTGCCACATTTTATGATTATGAAATCTGGCAAATGGATGTCAAAACTGCATTCCTTAAATGGACATCTCAAAGAAGAGTTGTATATGACGCAACCAGAAGGTTTTGTCGATCCTAAATGTGCTAACAAAGTGTGCAAGCTCCGACGATCCATCTATGGACTGGTGCAAGCATCTCGGAGTTGTAATATATGCTTCGATGAGGTGATCAAAGCATATGTTTTTATACAGACTTACGGTGAAGCCTGTATTTACAAGAAAGTGAGTGGGAGCTCTGTAGCATTTCATATTATATGTGGAGGACATATTATTGATTGGAAATGATATAGAATTTATGGATAGCATATAAGGATACTTGAATAAGAATTTTTCTATGAAAGACCTCGGTGAAGCTACTTGCATATTGAGCATCAAGATCTATAGGGATAGATCAAGACGCTTAATAGAACTTTCACAAAACACATACCTTGATAAGATTTGAAGAATTTCAAAATGGTTCAGTCCAAGAAGGGGTTCTAGCATGTATTACAAGTTGTGAAGTCGAGTAAGACTCAAAGCCCGACCATGGCAGAAGATAGAGAGAGAATGAAAGTCATTCCCTATGCCTCAGCCATAGGTTCTATACGATATACCATGATGTGTACCACACCTGATGTGTGTCTTGTCACTTATATGGCAAACAGGGTACAAGAGTGATCCAGGAGTGGACCACTGGACAACTGTCAAAATTATCCTTAGGCGCCTTAAAGAGGACTAAGGAAATGTTTCTCGGTTATGGAGGTGATAAAGAGTTCATCGTAAAGAGTTACGTCGATGCAAGCTTTGACACTAATCTAGATGACTCTAAGTATCAATCTAGACACATATTGAACGTGGGAGCAATTAGCTAGAGTAGCTCCATGGAGAGCATTGCAGACATAGAAGTTTGCAAAATACATACAGATCTGAATGTGACAGACCCATTGACTAAACTTCTCTCACAAGCAAAACATGATCACACCTTATTACTCTTTGGGTGTTAATCACATGGTGATGTAAACTAGATTATTGACTCTAGTAAACCCTTTGGGTGTTGGTCACATGGCGATGTAAACTATAGGTTTTAATCACATGGCGATGTGAACTATGGGTATTATTCACATGGCGATGTGAACTAGATTATTGACTCTAGTGCAAGTGGAAGACTGAAGGAAATATGCCCTAGAGGCAATAATGAAGTTGTTATTTTATATTTACTTATTCATGATAAAGGTTTATTATTCATGCTAGAATCTGATACGTCTCCAATGTATCTCTAATTTTTATTGTTCCATGTTGTTATATTATCATTCTTGGATGTTTTACACTCATTTTATAGTCATTTTATATCATATTTTGGTACTAACCTATTGACATAGTGCCCAGTGCCAGTTGCTGTTTTTTGCATGTTTTTTACATCGCAGGAAATTAATACCAAACGGAGTCCAAACGCAGCGAAACTTTTTGTGAAATTTTTATGGACCAGAAGACACCCAATGGGCCGGAGAAGCACCAGGGGGAGCCCCGAGGGGGGCACAACCCACCAAGGCGCGCCTGGGCCCCCAAGCGTGCCCAGGTGGGTTGTGCCCACCTCGGTGGCCTCCTGCACCGCCTCTTTGCTCTATAAATACCCCAATATTCCAGAAACCCTAGGGGAGTCGACGAAAATCAATTCTAGCCACCGCAAGTTCCAGAACCACCAGATCCGATCTAAACACCATCACGAAGGGGTTCATCATCCTCATTGGTGCCTCTCCGATGACGGGTGAGTAGTTCATTGTAGACCTATGGGTCCGTAGTTAGTAGCTAGATGGCTTCCTCTCTCTCTTTTGATTCTCAATACAATGGTCTCTTGGAGATCCATATGATGTAACTCTTTTTGCGGTGTGTTTGTTGGGATCCGATGAACTTTGAGTTTATGATCAGATCTATCTTTTTATCCATGAAATTTATTTGAGTATTCTTTGATCTCTTATATGCATGATTGCTTATAGCCTCGTATTTCTTCTCCGATATTTGGGTTTTGTTTGGACAACTTGATCTATTTATCTTGCAATGGGAAGACGTGCTTTGTGATGGGTTTGATCTTACGGTGCTTGATCCCAGTGACAAAAGGTGAACCGACACGTATGCATCATTGCTATTAAGGATAACAAGATGGGGTCTATTTCTACATAAATAGATCTTGTCTACATCATGTCATCGTTCTTATTGCATTACTCCGTTTCTCCATGAACTTAATACACTAGATGCATGCTGGATAGGGGTCGATGTGTGGAGTAATAGTAGTAGATGCAGGCAGGAGTCGGTCTACTAATATTGGACGTGATGCCTATATAATGATCATTTTCTTGATATCGTCATAATTATTTGAAGTTCTATCAATTGCCAAACAGTAATTGTTTACCCACCGTTTGCTATTTTTCTCGAGAGAAGCCACTAGTGAAATCTACGGCCCCCGGGTCTCTTCTTTATTATATTTGCTTTTGCGATCTATTTTTATTTTCTTTTATTTTCAGATCTACTAATCCAAAAACCCAAAAATATCTCGCTGAATTTTATTTGCTTTTATTTGCCTCTGTCAATCTACTACAATTTTTATCCTGTCCACGTGCCAATTTCTGGCGTCGTTACCCGAAAGGGATTGACAACCCCTTTAACACGTCGGGTTGCAAGTATTTGTTCTTTGTGTGCAGGAGTAGTTTACGTGGTGTTGTGTGGTTCTCCTACTGGTTCGATAACCTTGTTCTCATCACTGAGGGAAATACCTATCGTTGTTGTGCTGCATCATCCCTTCCTCTCTGGAGAAATACCGACACAGTTCAAGCAAACGTCAAAAGGAATTTTTGGCGCCGTTGCCGGGGAGACATCATCAACATCTACCAGGTTCCTAATCACAAATATCATCTCCTTGCAATTTACATTATTTTCCATTTGCCTCTCGTTTTCCTCTCCCCCACTTCACAAAAATTTGCCATTTTATTCGACCTCTTTTTTGTTCTCCGTTTTCTTGTCAGATCTATCTTTTTGCTTGCAATCATGAGTGATTTCGGTATGGCAGAAACAGATGATGGACTAACTCCTAAAATTGGAAGATCTGGCAATCTGAATGCTAAAACTTTTGTTTTGGGGCAAGGGAATGTTATAGGAAAAGAACGTACCCAAGAATTTTTCAATTGCATTGGAAATTTGAGTCTTGATGATGATCCTATACTCAAGAGGACTAAATCTTATGCGGAAGCTATTTCAGCACTAGTTCTGAAACTTGAAAATAAATTTATCCGCACTCATCCTACCTTGCAAAGGTCGTTTTTTGAGTTGCCCGTTATAAAGAATCTGAAAGCTAAAAAGTTGGCCACCCTTGTTCTTATGAATGAATTTTATTACATAGTTCGGGAAACAAGGGTAATCTTTGATTTCTATGGTATGAATCGTGAAAAACCGGTGATAGATGAAATTCTTTATAGTAGTGATTATACGTTAAGACAATTGCTTGGGGATAATCAAATCTTTGATGATAATCTTAAAAAGGAAGTCACTGTTTTAGATATAATCCAACAAGTTTTCAATGATGTTAATCAACATTATTCTTGGATTGTTGCCAGAAATCAAAGGGGATATGATGATAAGCAACTTGATAGTGCTAAGGTTTCCATGGATAATGTGTTTTACGTTGTTTTGCAAAACCTCCCGACAAAAACACCCCTAAGGAAATTAAGGAGAAAGACGACAATACTTAGATCCTTTGCTTTATGCCTAGCTAGGGGCGTGAAACGATAGCGCTTGTTGGGAGGCAACCCAATGAATAAAATTTATTCATGTCTTTTGTTCTTTGTTCTTAAGTGTTTGCACAACTATGCTACTGTTATGATTGTGTTTTTTGTGTTTTAATTAGTGTTTGTGCCAAGCAAAGCCTTTAGGATTATGTTGGGTGATAGTTGATTTGATCTTGCTGAAAAACAGAAACTTTTGTGCTCACAAAAATAATTCTAATTTTTAACAGAAGTGTGATAAAATACCAATTATTTTTGAAGAAGATTAATATACAAATTACTCACGTGGTCCTAAATTTTCAGAATTTTTGGAGTTTCAGAAGTATTCGAAATATCCATATTGCTACACACTATTCTGTTTTTGACAGATTCTGTTTTCTTTGCGTTGTGTGCTTGTTTTGATGATTCTATGGTTTTCTTTGAAGAGTTTTTGCCATAGAAAAGTTGTAATACGGTAGATATAATGCAATAATTAAATATGAATGGGTTTGCAACAGTACTTATAGTAGTGATTTGTTTTCTTATACTAACGTATCTCACGAAGGTTTTGTTGAGTTGTGTCTGATTAAAGTTTTCATGTTTTGGGTGATATTATGATGGATGAAGGAATAAGGAATAAAAAGAGCCTAAGCTTGGGGATTCCCAAGGCATACAGAGCTATTATACAAAGAGAAGCAAACAACTAAGCTTGGGGATGCCCGAGTGGCATCCCCTCTTTCTTCTAACGACCATCGGTATTTTACTCGGAGCTATACTTTTATTCGTCACATATTATGAGTTTTGCTTGGAGTGTCTTGTATGATATGAGTCTTTGCTTGTTTTGCTTGTTATTTTAAGTCATGAATCCTTGCTGGACACACCTATTTGAGAGAGCCAAAATTATGCTATGACTTGTCAGAATTGCTCTCTATGCTTCACTTAAATCTTTATGAGCTATGGAATTGCTCTAATGCTTCACTTATATATTTTTGAGCATGGTGTGCTTTAGTATTTTTGAAGAAATGCTCTCATGCTTCACTTAGATTTATTTGAGAGTTAGTAAAATTTTAAGAAATTCTCTCTTGCTTCACTTAAATTATTTTGAGATAAAGAAATATGATGGTCATGATCTTCACTTATATTTGTTTGAGCTTATTAAAAGCAACATATGAAATTAGTCCCAAAGTGATAGATATCCAAGGAGGATATAATAAAAACTTTCATGAAGATCATTGGACAAAATAAACTTGACTCTATGTAATAGTTTTGAGATATGATGATGTGATATGTGAGTCATGTCGATGAGTCATTATGCTTTAGTAAGAATATTGGTTTTAAGGTTTGTGATTCCCTATGCAAGCACGAAAGTCGGTAGTTATGCAATGAAATTACATCCGACTTGTGGTGCATTATTCAGTGTTAATTACGCTTAATGCTCGCTAATGAGATTTTTTGTTTCTTGGTTGGTCGCTTCTCAATCTTTTGCTAGCCATCATTTTACACTGAGTACGATCACTACTTGTGCATCCAAAATCCTTTTAAACAGTTTTGCCATATGAGTCCACCATACCTACCGATATGTAGTATTTCCGTGTCATTCTAAGCAAATTTGTATGTGCCATCTCTAGTTTTCAAAATAAACTTCTCTTTTGTGTGCTCGTAGAGCTCATGAAACGGTAGGGGGTGGCTAATATATTTACATGCTAGATGTGTTATTCTCAAGATAAGTGTTTATTCACTTATCATTGCACGAGAGTACGGCAAAGGTATTAGGGTTGCCCTATACTGAAATGAAAAATGAATTTACTTTATGTTGTCAAATACTAAATTCCTTGGGAAGTGTTGGTATGGAAGGCACCCGTGGATACGGCTAGCCATGAAAAGTGAAAGTTTGGTGGAAAAAGGAATAAACTTTATTTTCTGTTTGGGAACCGCCTATGATATATCTAGCATGGTAAGTATTGGGAACTACTTGATCATTTTCGTTGACGGGAAAACCATGCCTCCCAAAATGTTTTTATCTCTATCTTTTTTCGCTTTGAGATCTAGCACCTCTACAAATCCCTACTTCCCTCTGCGAGGGGCCTTTCTTTTACTTTATGCAATTTTTATTTTTTATTTGAGTCCCCATCTTCTCTTATAAAGCACCAACTAAGGGGCACTATGATCGTACTTGAGCATTGGGTGTAGCTAATATGCGAGTGTGTTTCATGAATGAATCAATGATTGAGCATGATGGGCTAGGGATAACTTGCTTTAGTGTCGATATTTTGAAAGACATGGTTGCTTGTTGGTATGCTTGAGTATTTAACTCCTCATGTAGAAACTACACTATTGCTTCGAATCATATAAAAGTCCAAATTTCCATGCTACAAAGAAAAGAATATGTGATGAACATGTTAGGCAGCATTCCACATCAAAAATTCTCTTTTTATCATTTACCTACTCGAGGACGAGCAGGAATTAAGCTTGGGGATGCTGATACGTCTCCAACGTATCTATAATTTTTGATTGTTCCATGCTATTATATTATCATTCTTGGATGTTTTACAATCATTTTATATCACTTTTTGGTACTAACCTGTTGACATAGTGCCCAGTGCCAGTTGTTGTTTTGCATGTTTTTTACATCGCAGGAAATTAATACCAAACGGAGTCCAAATGCAGCGAAACCTTTTGTGGAATTTTTATGGACCAGAAGACACCCAATGGGCCAGAGAAGCACCTGGGGGCAGCCCCGAGGGGGGCACAACCCACCTGGGCGCGCCTGGGCGCGCCTAGGTGGGTTGTGCCCACCTCGGTGGCCTCCCGCAATGCCTCTTTGCTCTTAAATACCCCAATATTCCAGAAACCGCAATGGAGTCCACGAAAATCAATTCCAGCCACCGCAAGTTCCAGAACCACCAGATCCAATCTAAAGACTATCACGGAGGGGTTCATCATCCTCATTGGTGCCTCTCCGATGATGCGTAGTAGTTCATTGTAGACCTATGGGTTCGTAGTTAGTAGCTAGATGGATTCCACTCTCTCTCTCTCTTTTGATTCTCAATACAATGGTCTCTTGGAGATCCATATGATGTAACTCTTTTTGTGGTGTATTTGTTGGGATCCGATGAACTTTGAGTTTATGATCAGATCTATCTTTTTATCCATGAAAATCATTTGAGTCTTCTTTGATCTCTTATATGCATGGTTGCTTATATCCACGTATTTCTTGTCCGATATTTGGGTTTTGTTTGGCCAACTTGATCTATTTATCTTGCAATGGGAAGAGGTGCTTTGTGATGGGTTTGATCTTACGGTGCTTGAACCCAGTGACAGAAGGGGAACGAGCACGTATGTATTGTTGCTATTAAGGATAACAAGATGGGGTCTATTTCTACATAAATAGATCTTGTCTGCATCATGTCATCGTTCTTATTGCATTACTCCGTTTCTCCATGAACTTAATACACTAGATGCATGCTGGATAGCGGTCGATGTGTGGAGTAATAGTAGTAGATGCAGGCAGGAGTCGGTCTACTAATCTTGGACGTGATGCCTATATAATGATCGTTTCCTGGATATCGTCATGATTATTTCAAGTTCTATCAATTGGCCAACAGTAATTCATTTACCCACCGTTTGCTATTTTTCTCGAGAGAAGCCACTAGTGAAATCTACGGCCCCAGGGACTCTTCTTTATTATATTTGCCTTTGCGATCTATTTTTGTTTGCTTTTATTTTTAGATCTATTAATCCAAAAACCCAAAAATATCTCGCTGAATTTTATTTTCTTTTATTTGCATCTATCAATCTACTACAATTTTTATCCCGTCCACGTGCCAATTTCTGGCGCCGTTACCCGAAAGGGATTGACAACCCCTTTAGCACGTCGGGTTGCAAGTATTTGTTCTTTGTGTGCAGGAGCTGTTTACGTGGTGTGGCGTGGTTCTCCTACTAGTTCGATGACCTTGGTCTCATCACGGAGGGAAATACTTACCGTTGTTGTGCTGCATCATCCCTTCCTCTTTGGGAAATGGTGACGTAGTTCAAGCAAACATCGGAATTGTATTGACGGGAAACCTTAATACATGTGTGAATACATAAACAAACAGCGTGTCCCTAGTGGGCCTCTACTTGACTAGATCGTTGATCAAAGATGGTTAAGGTTTCCTAACCATGGACATGAGTTGTCATTTGATAATGGGATCACGTCGTTAAGAGAATGATGTGATGGACAAGACCCATCCTTTAGCTTAGCATAATGATCATTCAGTTTTATTGCTATTGCTTTCTTCATGTCAAATACATATTCCTTCGACTATGAGATTATGCAACTCCCGGATACCGGAGGAATGCCTTGTGTGCTATCAAACATCACAACATAACTGGGTGATTATAAAGATGCTCTACAAGTATTTTCGAAGGTGTTTGTTGAGTTGGCATAGATCAAGATTGGGATTTGTCACTTCGAGTATCGAAGAGGTATCTCTAGGCCTTCTCGGTAATACGCATCATAAGCTTGCAATCAAACGACTAAGGAGTTAGTCACGAGGTGATGTATTATGGAATGAATAAAGAGACTTGCTGGTAACGAGATTGAACTAGGTATGAAGATATCGACGATCGAATCACGGGCAAGTAACATACCGACAGACAAAGGGAATAATGTATGTTGTCATAACGATTCGATCGATAAAGATCTTCGTAGAATATGTAGGAGCCTATATGGGCATCCAGGTTCCGCTATTGGTTATTGACCGGAGAGGTGTCTCGGTCATGTATACATAGTTCTCGAACCCGCAGGGACCGCACGCTTAACGTTCGATTATGATATTGTATTATATGAGTTATGTGATTTGGTGACCGAATGTTGTTCGGAGTCCCAGATGAGATCACGGACATGTCGAGGAGTCTAAAATGGTCGAGAGGTAAAGATTGATATATAGGACGATGGTATTCGGACATCGGAAGTGTTCCGGAGGGTACCGGGTACATATCGGGTCACCGGAAGGGGTTCCGGACACCCCCGACAAAAGATATGGGCCTTATGGGCCAAGAGGGGAAATGCACCAGCCACTAGGGGCTGGTGCGCCCCCCATATGGGCCGAACCAGAGGAGAAGGAAAGAGGGGAAGGGAGAAGCAAAGGGGGGATTCGGCCTCCCCCTTCCTTCCCTCCTCCCTCCTCTTTCCTTCCCCGTCCGGTAAATAAGAAAGGGGGCGCCGGCCTAGGAGGAACCCAAGTAGGATTCGGTCCGACTTGAGGCGCCTCCAGGCCTCTCCCCTCTCCCTCCCACCTATATATATGTGGGGGGAGCCCCCTAGCACACCCCAGACAATTGTTTAGCCGTGTGCGGTGGCCCCCTCCACCGTTTACACCCCTGGTCATATTTTCATAGTGCTTAGGAGAAGCCCTGCGAGGATCACTTCACCATCACCGTCACCACGCTGTCGTGTTGACAGAACTCATCTACTACCTCGACGTCTTGCTGGATCAAGAAGGCGAGGGACGTCACCGAGCTGATCGTGGGCAGAACGCGGAGGTGTCGTGCGTTCGGTACTTGATCGGTTGAAGCGCGAAGAAGTTTGACTACATCAACCGCTTTGTGAAACGCTTCCGCTTACGGTCTACGAGGATACGTAGACACACTCTTCCCTTCGTTGCTATGCATCTCCATGGATAGATCATTGCGTGTGCGTAGAATTTTTTTGTTTTCCATGCAACGTTTCCCAACAGGAGTTCCACAGGAAGACGTGGGATGGGCGAATCCAGCATGAAGCTCCTCGCATTCGTCCAGGTTCACGCATGGCGGCGCTGTTGGAAATTCGCCCACAGGATCGATCACATCAAATCACATGAACACACGTGCACGAAAAACTGATAGCCAAGGGCCCGTATCGTGCCCTATTTCCCCCTCTTTATTTCTTTTTTTAGGGTCCTGATAACGCCCACATGTGTGGCATACTAGACATCCGCCCACACACCGTGTGTGGCGTGAGCAGGAGGCAGCCCACACAAGATGTGTGTGGGCCAACATTAGAATTGCCCACACGTGTGGGCGCAGCTACTTCGTGCCACACGCCCAACGAGTACTACTCATCCTCACCTCGTGCGTGTGGCACGAAGCAAATATGCCCACACGTCCTGACGCAGTTACGTTAGGTACCCGCGGGATGACGATTTAGTTGCCATCTGGAATGGCAGATGTAGTTATTCGGGATGGCAAATGCAGTTGTAAAAGCATGGCAACTCTCTCTGTTTTGGTTAACAATAGTTGCCATGTCTAATTTATGAGTAGTTGCCGTGTATAATCAAACCATAGTTGCCGTGTGTGATTAACTACTTGCCACATATGGTCAAATAATAGTTGTCGTGTGTGTTTACCTAGTTGCCACATGTGGTCCAACCATGGTTGCCATGTATGGTTAATCACAGTTGTCATGTGTGTTTATCTGGTTGCCACGTACACGCAACTGCAGTTGCCGTCTAGCAACGAATCATAGTTGACATGTGTGTTTACTTACTTGCCTCGTACGCGCAACTGCAGTTGCCATCCAACAACGTACGAGTGTCATGTGGGCGAAAAACAGTTCGCCCACACACGTTGACTAGGTGGTGGCGATGTGTGCAGAAATTAGTTCGCCCACACAACGCAGCTAGCAAACCGAATGCTGTAAGGCATGTTGGCGAACTCTCCAACGCCCACACACATAATGATGCCTACGTGACACTGAAATTCTAATTGTTTTCTTTAGGGTTCGTGCAAAACAGAATCAACGTGGATTAAGGCGTGTGGACGAAGTACGAACATGCCGCACATGTGGGCGTTATCATTTGGATTGTTTCTATTTTCTCTTCACAGTATTACAAAACTCACTCATCAGGGTGTGTATATATACACGACCACAGCCTCAAACTTGCGCTACTCCGACTCAGGCACAAACCGTGCACATCACCTAGAAGCTAGCACAAGGAAACTCCAAACCGACTCAACCTAAAACTGACAAGGACGTACACAGCAACACCTGTAAACAAACAAGTACAACTCTTAGCCGGACTCAACTAGATAACTTTCCTAATCTAATTATGCGTCCACGCTGATCACAATAATGCTAATCCTAACCAGGTATAACTTTGCCATGCATCCAACACATACGGTACATCCACTAACTCATCTATGTTTAGATTACTAGAAGATGCCCCATGCGTTGCGGCAGAATTTTCTGCTGACTTCTTCAAGACATAGTGCAATATATAGCTAGGAGCTATGGAGAAGACTGACAGAAATTGACAACCCAATACGCAGATATGGAGAAAACGAATACTAAACTCTCGAAATAGGGTTCCCCTGCTTTGTATTATAAAGCAACCATATCCGATACAACCCACGATAGGTGCTGGGGCGGAAGCAGCACAAGCACGCCCAAAGAAAATGGAAGAGAAAATATAAAAGAAACAAATGCCGACAATGACGGATCAGCAAAAACGAAGAATCATCGTGACCGCTGCGCCCACCGGGGATCTCCCACCAAGCTCCGACTCCGAAGCGCCGGTACCACACAACACCTCCAAGAAAGAACGTGACGACGATGCTGCTGCTGCAAGGGTTTCCCCCGGTACACGACAAGGAGAAAGGAAGGGTGACACCCAACGCCCTCCAGGAAGGTCCGGCGGCACCCTCAGGCGCCACCACGTCGGAGTCGGCCAGGGCGAACAGGGATTTCTCCCGATCCCAACCATCACCCCGGACGCTCTGGAGCACGCCACCAAACCGTCCATCACCTTGCGCCAATGCGGTCTTGAGTCTCCCGTGCTGTCTCACCACCGCGAAGTGGGACCTGCACAGCGAAGAAGAGAAGCCGAGACTCGGAGCAGTAGCACTGTCAGCACGTGGGAGGGCCAACCTCCATCGTCACCAACGGGATCCAACCGGACGCAACAGTAGGAGCATACCAGGCCCGTGGACCCACAGGCCCGACCAGGCCCTCAAATGCCCGTAAAGCTCCACCGTCGCGCTGCAGAAGGCTTACCGTCGGCGTCGCTGCTCCCTGTCCGAGACGCCCCTCCACTTCACTATGCTGGAGGCAGCGAAGCCACGCCGACACCGGCCTGCTAGGACCCAGATGGGGCCCTAAAGGGCCCAGATCTGGGCCGGGGTAGGGCCGCTGGCCACCCAGCGCCACCAGACCGCCCCGCCGCCAAGAGGTTGCGCCACCACCGCGCCAGCCGCCGGCCTCCGCCACCAGGACGCCAGACCGCCGCCAGCCAAGCTGCTCCCGCTGCCAAGCCTTGCCCCCGGAAGGACGCGCGCGCGTGGGAAAGGAAGGCTCGCCGTCGCCGAGACCACCCGGGATCCGGGGCGCCGTCCGGCGGCGGCGGGGGAGGGACGACGGAGGGGTGGGGCGAGGAGAGGACGTGGGGGAGCCGCCCCAGCCGCCGCCCGGGGAGGCGGCGCGAGCAGTGGCGGAGCCAGGGGGACGAGCAGGGGCCAGGCCCCCCAACGGTCGAGCGAACTTGACACAGGTAGTACGCAATCAGCTACAGATACGTACGTCCACATGTATTCGGCCCCCCCTAACTCAACGTAATATTGGGAAAAGGAAAAAAACAGGCCCATGTGAAAAGCCCACTAGGATTGGCCATTGACTGCCGTCCACCGTAATTATCGCGAGATTTGTCACAGAAATTTAGCCGCCGCAACGCAGCCGTTCCTGTTTCCACGCCGCCCCCCCTTGCCGCACGATCGCCTCTCCTCTCCTCTCGATCGGATTCAGGCATTCAGCAACGGCGCGACACAACCTGCTGCTCTCGATCTGATTCAGGCACTCGACGGCGCGACGCAACCTGCTGAACTCACCAATTCTTCCTGCCGGCTGTAACAACGAACCAGGAAGAAGGAACTCGCCAAGATTTAACAGATCTCTCTTGATTCTCATCTTGCATCGGCGTCGAATTGATACATAGGATATTCATTGTTTTGGTTGTGTGATTTATGACGCTATGATTCTATGAAGAGTTCCTATTCTGTGTTGAACATGTCCTAGAAATTATCATGATCGTGATGCAAATTATCTTGTACTCCCTCTGTCCGAAAATACTTGTCATCAAAAAGAATAAAAAGGGATGTATCCAGATGTATTTTAATTCTAGATACATCTCTTTTCATCCATTTTGATGACAAGTATTTTCGGACGGAGGGAGTATGATGCAATTTTTCTGACGTCGAAATTATACGGTCTAACGAAATAACTTGCCGTAGCACTACAATTACTATACTATCTCTCCCTGTTCTCGTCTTGTGAAATTATAGATCAAATTTTAGCTATTTTGGTTGTGTGATATGTTATGTGAATCCACTATCTCTCCCCGTTCTCGTCTTGTAAAATTATTATAGATCAGTTTTTAGCTATTTTGGCTGTGTGATATGTGAATATGTTATGTGAATTCTAAAACTTGCAGTTCGACTGGTATGTAAAGAAAAACACCACCAAAAATTGTAAAGATTAAGGGCAGACCACTTTGCTTGCATTGCATCGTAATCTACATTGAAAGCAAATTAGCAGGTAAGTTTTATTCTATTCAAATTAGTGGTATGTTTTTATCTTATTGGCAATCAAAAATTTGAATTTAAACTAATAAAAATGTAACCATATTTTTGTAGCATCCAAGTGACACATTAATATAGTATTACGATGGTTAGCAAAAAATTTGCAATTTGGCTTGGCCTCGATGTCAAAATCCTATCTTCGCCTTTGAACCCGGCCCCCCCTATGCTCAAATCCTGGCTCCGCCCCTGGGCGCGAGGAGGAGTCAGAAAAGGGAGAGGGAGTCGGGCCTTCGGTATATTTATTTCCCAACGAATACTGAAGCAGAAAACTAATATAAAAAGAGGAAATATACCAGAAGATCAAGCTAGTAGCTGCATGTTAGCAGTTAGTGGGAGCTTATTTATGCTCGTTGTTTCTGTACACTTCATCACTCTCAGCCAAAAAGTTTTTCCATTGCTCAATGCACTAACCAACAGCACGCATAAATGGAAATAGAAAAGGGCATTCATGTTTGTGTTCTGTGAACCTGCTTATTTAGGTAGATCGATGGCGGATACCAAATTTTCTCCCCTGGGCATTCCATCAAATTGGTATGCGACCACAAACTGAACAATTAAATGAATCACCAAGTCAGTGCCAAGATTATACAGTTTGTACGATTGCAGTGAAAAAAACTAATTAGACTGCAGCAACTTCACTTCCTATAATAAGCAGTGTAAAAGGAGGCGGGATCTAAAATCTATAGCAGGTGTGGTGGTTCGATACAGTTTAGGAAAGATCTGGCTAAGGACGATTTTAAGTGCGCGGGCAACCCGTGGGGAAAACCCTAGCCGCCGTCCCTCGAGTCTCCTCCTCCTTTCCCCCTCCTGGCCGCCGTCCATAGCGCCGCCGAGCGAAGCCGGCTGGGTGGCGGCGGGGCTTCTCCCCATCCTCTCCGTCTTGGCTGGCGTGGGACAGCGGGATCCAGAGGAACGCCAGGCGAACGTGGTTCCGGCGGCGCGGCAGGCGGGTCTCCCATCGGCGTCATGCGCGGCGCGGCGGTGGTGACCTGCGTGTCGTGAGGTGGTGGCTGCGTTGGCCTAACCGGTGGTCGCGGGTGCCGCCGGATCCACATCGGATCCACCTGGATCCTTTCTTCGGACTCCGTCGGCCACCGCGGGGTGGTGACGATCGTCGCTGGCCACGTTGGATAGTTGGATTTGGCGTCTGGAGATCTACAAGGAGTTCTTCTCGATCCTCCTTTCTGGTGGGTTGAGCCCCATGGCTCTTTCTGTTGGGGAACGTAATAATTTCAAAAAAATTCCTACGCACACGCAAGATCATGGTGATGCATAGCAACGAGAGGGGGAGTGTATCTTCATACCCTTGAAGATCGCTAAGCGGAAGCGTTTATCAATGCGGTTGATGTAGTCATACGTCTTCACGATCCGACCGATCCAAGTACCGAAGGCACGGCACCTCCGAGTTCTGCACACGTTCAGCTCGATGACGTCCTCGCCTTCTCGATCCAGCAAGACGGGCGAAGTAGTAGATGAGTTCCGGCAGCACGACGGCGTGGTGATGGTGTTGGTGAAGAACAATCTCCGCAGGGCTTCGGCTAAGCACTACGGAAACTATGACGGAGGATAAACTAGAGGGGACGGGGTTGCCGGCACATGGCTTGGTGTTTCTTGATGTGTCTTTGGTGCTAGCCTGCGCCTCTATTTATATGTTGAGCCTTGGGGTGAAACTTGGAGTAAAAGCCTCCACAAAGTCGGTTTCACCCGAAGGCAAGAGTCCTTCTCGGACTCGGGGCCAAGCGCCAGGTTCCGGCGTCTGGACCCGAGCGCCGAGGACCTGGCGTCAGCCCTGAACTCCACAAAACTTCCTTTAAGCTTTCCAAAAACCTTGTGGGCTTTCCCTTTGGCCCAAATAATGTGTTTTGGACCCAAACATTTGGAAACATCCGGAACCCCTTCCGTGAATTCGGAACCCTTCGAAGATCAAACACTATTATCCCATATATCAAACTTTATCTCCGGACCATTCCGGAGTTCCTCATCATGTCCATGAGCTCATCCGGACTCGAACAACATTCGATTACCAACATACATAACTCATATAATACTGTATCGTCAGCGAAGCGTTAAGCGTCACGGACCCTACTGGTTCGAGAACTATGTAGACATAACCGAGACACGTTTCCGGTCAATAACCAATAGCGGGACCTGGATGCCCATATTGGCTCCCACATATTCTACGAAGATCTTTATCGGTCAAACCGCATAACAACATCGTTGTTCCTTTGTCATCGGTATGTTACTTGCCCGAGATTCGATCGTCGGTATCCAATACCTAGTTCAATCTCGTTACCGGCAAGTCTCTTTACTCGTTACGTAATGCATCATTCGTAACTAACTCATTAGCTACATTGCTTGCAAGGCTTGTAGTGATGTGCATTCTTGAGAGGGCCCAGAGATACCTCTCCGACAATCGGAGTGACAAAACCTAATCTCGAAATCGCCAACTCAACATGCACTTTTGGAGACACCAGAGCTCCTTTATAATCACCCGATTCGTTGTGGCGTTTGGTAGCACACAAAGTGTTCCTCCGTAAGCAGGAGTTGCATAATCTCATAGTCATAGGAACATGTATAAGTCATGAAGAAAGCAATAGCAACATACTAAACGATCAAGTGCTAAGCTAACGGAATGGGTCGAGTCAATCACATCATTCTCCTAATGATGTGATCCCGTTAATAAATGACAACTCATGTCCATAGCTAGGAAACTTAACCATCTCTGATTCACGAGCTAGTCAAGTAGAGGCATACTAGTGACACTATGTTTGTCTATGTATTCACACATGTATTATGTTTCCGGTTAATACAATTCTAGCATGAATAATAAACATTTATCATGAAATAAGGAAATAAATAATAATTTTATTATTGCCTCTAGGGCATATTTCCTTCAGTCTCCCACTTGCACTAGAGTCAATAATCTAGTTCACATCGCCATGTGATTTAACACCAATATTCATATCTGTATATGATTAACACCCATAGTTCACATCGTCATGTGACCAACACCCAAAAGGTTTACTAGAGTCAATAATCTAGTTCACATCGCTATGTGATTAACACCCAAAGAGTACTAAGGTATGATCATGTTTTGCTCGTGAGAGAACCTTAGTCAACGGGTCTGTCATATTCAGAGCCGTATGTATTTTGCAAATATTCTATGTCTACAATGCTCTGCACGGAGCTACTCTAGCTAATTGCTCCTGTTGGAAATATGCCCTAGAGGCAATAATAAAAGCATTATTATTATATTTCCTTGTTCATGATAATTGTCTTTATTCATGCTATAACTGTATTATCCGGAAATCGTAATACACGTGTGGATACATAGACTACAATACGTCCCTAGTAAGCCTCTAGTTGACTAGCTCGTTGGTCAGCAGATAGTCATGGTTTCCGACTATGGACATCGATGTCATTGACAACGGGATCACGTCATTAGGAGAATGGCGTGATGGACAAGACCCAATCCTAAGCATAGCACAAAGATCGTGTAGTTCGTTTTGCTAGAGCTTTTCCAATGTCAAGTATCTCTTCCTTAGACCATGAGATCGTGCAATTCCGGATACCGTAGGAGTGCTTTGGGTGTATCAAGCGTCACAACGAATCGGGTGACTATAAAGGTGCACTACAGGTATCTCCGAAAGTGACCATTGGGTTGACACGGATCGAGATCGGGATTTGTCACTCCGTATTACGGAGAGGTATCACTAGGGCCCACTCGGTAATGCATCATCATAATGAGCTCAAAGTGATCAAGTGTCCGGTCACGGATCATGCATTGCGGTATGCAGTAAAGTGACTTGCCGTAACGAGACTAACGAGGTATTGGGATACCGACGATCGAGTCTCGGGCAAGTAACATACCGTCGACAAAGGGAATAGAATACGGGTTGCTTGAACCCTTGACATCGTGGTTCATCCGATGACAACATCGAGGAGCATGTAGGAGCCAACATGGGTATCCAGATCCCGCTGTTGGTTATTGACTTGAGGTAGTCTCGGTCATGTGCATGATGTCCCGAACCCGTAGGGTCTACACACTTAAGGTTCGGTGGCGCTAGGGTTAATAGGAAGACAAGTATGTGATTACCGAATGTTGTTCGAGTCCGGATGAGATCCCGGACGTCACGAGGAGTTCGGAATGGTCCGGAGGTAAAGATTTATATATGGAAAGTGGTTAAACGGACTCGGGAAGTTTGGTGGCATACGGTAAAATACAGGGGCCACCGGGAGGTTCCGGAGGTCCACCGGAGGGCCACCTCTCGGGGGCCACATGGGCTAAGTGGGAGAGGAGCCAGCCCCTGGTGGGCTGGGCGCCTCCCACCTAGGCCCATCTTGGCTAGGGTTTGGGAGGAGGAAACCTAAAGGGGCGCCCCTAGCTTGGGGGCAAGCCACCCTCCTCTCCTCTCCCTTGGCCGCCCCCCCTAGGGTTTTCCCTAGAGGGCCGCCCCCCTGACCCTCTCCTCCTATAAATAGAGGGTGGGGGAGGGCTGCCAACACAGTTGTGGCGCAGCCCTCCCTCCCAACACCTCTCTTTCTCCACGCAAGCTTGGCGAAGCCTGCCGGAGAACTACCGTACCAGCTGCACCACGCCGTCGTGCTGCCATTGGGATTGTCTTCTTCAACCTCTCCTTCACTCTTGCTGGATCAAGGCGGAGGAGACGCCATCGTCCCAGTCGTGTGTTGAACACGGAGGTGCTGTCCTTCAGTACTTTGGTCATCGGTGATCGGAATCACGTTGGGAACGTCTTCATCATCACCACTCTCAAGAACGCTTCCGTATTCGATCTACAAGTGGTATGTAGATGCAAACTCTCTTTCGTTACTCGTTGCATAGTAGAACTCATAGATGGATCTTGGTGAAACCGTAGGAAAAATTTTAATTTTCTGCAACGTTCCCCAACAAAGGCATCATGAGCTAGGTCTATCGTAGTTCTCTTTGCACGAGTAGAACACAATTTTGTTGTGGGCGTGGATCTTGTCAACTTACTTGCCGTTACTAGTTGTTTCTTGCTTCCGCGGTATTGTGGGATGAAGCGGCCCGGACCAACCTTACACGTACTCTTACGTGAGACCGGTTCCACCGACTAACATGCACTAGTTGCATAAGGTGGCTGGCGGGTGTCTGTCTCTCCTACTTTAGTGGGAGCGGATTCGATGAACAGGGTCCTTATGAAGGGTAAATAGAAGTTGCCAAGATCACGTTGTGGTTATTCGTAGGTAAGAAAACGTTCTTGCTAGAACCCAATTGCAGCCACGTAAAAGATGCAACAACAATTAGAGGACGTCTAACTTGTTTTTGCAGCAATTGTCATGTGACGTGATATGGCCAAGTTGTGATGAATGATGATATATTGTGATGTATGAGATCATGTTCTTGTAATAGGAATCACGACTTGCATGTCGATGAGTATGACAACCGGCAGGAGCCATAGGAGTTGTCTTTATTTTTGTATGACCTGCGTGTCATTGAAGAACGCCATGTAATTTACTTTACTTTATTGCTAAACGCGTTAGCCATAGAAGTAGAAGTAGTCGTTGGCGTGACAACTTCATGGAGGCACGATGATGGAGATCATGGTGTCATGCCGGTGACAGGATGATCATGGAGCCCCGAAGATGAAGATCAAAGGAGCTATATGATATTGGCCATATCATGTCACTACTTTATAATTGCATGTGATGTTTATTATGATTATGCATCTTGTTTACTTAGAACGACGGTAGTAAATAAGATGATCCCTTAGAACAATTTCAAGAAGTGTTCTCCCCTAACTGTGCACCGTTGCTACAGTTCGTCGCTTCTAAGCACCACGTGTTAATCGGGTGTGATGGATTCTTACGTTCACATACAACGGGTGTAAGCAATATTTACACACGCAGAAACACTTAGGGTTAACTTGACGAGCCTAAGCATGTGAAGACATGGCCTCGGAACACGGAGACCGAAAGGTCGAACACGAGTCGTATGGAAGATACGATCAACATGAGAATGTTCACCGACGCAGACTAGTCCGTCTCACGTGTTGATCGGACACGGCCTAGTCGACTCGGATCGTGTAACACTTAGATGACTAGAGGGATGTCTAATCTAAGTGGGAGTTCATTAATAATTTGATTAGATGAACTTTATTATAATGAACAATAGTCTAAAACTTTTGAATTATATGTCTTGTAGATCAAATGGCCAACGCTCATGTCAACTTGAACTTCAGCGCGTTCCTAGAAAACCAAGCTGAAAGATGACGGCAGCAACTATACGGACTGGGTCCGGAACCCGAGATCATCCTCATAGCTGCCAGAAACAATCGTCCTAGAAGGACCGCTAGGTGACGCTCCGTCGAGAGAACCAAGACATTATGAATGCTTGGCAGTCTCGTCTTGATGATTACTCCCTCGTTCGGTGCGGCATGCTTTACACTTAGAACCGGGCTCCAAAAGCGTTTTGAGCACCACGGAGCATATGAGATGTTCGAGGAGCTGAAACTTGTTTTCCAAGCTCACGCCGGGTCGAGAGATATGACATCTCCGACAAGTTCTATAGTTGTAAGATGGAGGAAAACAGTTACATCGGTGAGCACATTACGAAGATGTGCAGGTTGCACAACCGTATGACCCAAATGAATATTAACCTCCCCGATGAGGCGGTCATTGACATAATCCTCGATCGCTCCCACCAAGCTACAAGAGCTTTGTGATGAATTACAACATGCGGGGGATGGTAAAGACCATTCTGAAGTGTTCTCTATCTTTGAAGTCAGCCGAGGTTGAAATCAAGAAAGAACATCAAGTGTTGATGGTCAATAAGACCACTAAGTTTAAGAAGGGCAAGGGCAAGAAGAACTTCAAGAAGGACGGCAAGGAGGTTGCCGCGCCCGCAAGCAAGTTGCCGGAAGAAGTCAAAGAATGGACCCAAGCCCGAGACCGAGTGCTTTTATTGCAAGGAAGGGTCCTTTGAAGCGGAACTGCCCCAAATACTTAGCGGATAAGAAGGCCGGCAACACCAAAGGTATATTTGATATACATGTAATTGATGTGTACCTTACCAATGTCGTAGTAACTCCTGGGTATTTGATACCGTGCCGTTGCTCATATTTGTAACTCACGGCAGGAGCTGCGGAATAAGCGGAGATCTGGCGAAGGGCGAGGTGACGATCGCGCGTCGGGAATGGTTCCAGAGTCGATGTGATCGCCGTCGACACGCTACCTCTTCATTTACCCACGGATTAGTTATGAACCTTAATAATTGTTATTTGGTGCCAAGTTTGAGCATGAATATTGTATCTGGATCTCGTTTAATGCGAGATGGCTACTCATTTAAATCCGAGAATAATGGTTGTTCTATTTATATGAGAGATATGTTTTATGGTCATGCTCCGATGGTCAATGGTTTATTCTTAATGAATCTCGAGCGTAGTATTACACATGTTCATAGCGTGAATACCAAAAGATGTAAAGTTGATAACAATAGTCCCACATACTTGTGGCACTGCCGCCTTGGTCACATTGGTGTCAAGCGCATGAAGAAGCTCCATGCAGATGGACTTTTAGAGTCTCTTGATTATGAATCATTTGACACATGCGAACCATGCCTCATGGGCAAGATGACCAAGACTCCATTCTCTGGTACAATGGAGCGAGCAACCAACTTGTTGGAAATCATACATACCGATGTGTGCGGTCCAATGAGCGTTGAGGCTCATGGAGGATATCGTTATGTTCTCACTCTCACGGATGACTTGAGTAGATATGGGTATGTCTACTTGATGAAACACAAGTCTGAAACCTTTGAAAAGTTCAAGGAATTTCAGAATGAAGTAGAGAATCAACGTGACCGAAAGATAAAATTCTTACGATCGGATCGTGGAGGAGAATATTTAAGTCACGAATTTGGTACACACTTAAGAAAATGTGGAATCGTTTCACAACTAACGCCGCCTGGAACACCTCAACGTAATGGTGTGTCCGAACGTCGTGTCGCACTCTATTGGATATGGTGCGGTCTATGATGTCTCTTACCGATTTACCGCTATCATTTTGGGGATACGCTCTAGAGACAGCTACATTCACTTTAAATAGGGCACCGTCTAAATCCGTTGAGACGACACCGTATGAATTATGGTTTGGGAAGAAACCTAAGCTATCGTTTCTAAAGTTTGGGGATGCGATGCTTATGTCAAGAAACTTCAACTGAAAAGCTCGAACCCAAGTCGGAAAATCGTCTTCATAGGATACCCTAAGGAAACCTTTGGGTATACCTTCTACCTTAGATCCGAAGGCAAGATCTTTGTTGCCAGAACGGAATCTTTACGGAAAAGAGTTTCTCTCGAAAGAAGTAAGTGGGAGGAAAGTAGAACTTCGATGAAGTACTACCTCTTGAACAGGAAAGTAGTGCAGCTCAGGAAAATGTTCTGTGATGCCTACACCAACGAAGAGGAAATTCATGATGATGATCAAGGTACTTGGATCAAGTTACTACTGAACCAGTGGGTCCACTAGGACACGTTCCGCACAGTGGTACGGCAACCCTGTCCCGGAAATCATGTTGTTAGACAACGGTGAACCTTGAACTATGAAGAAGCAATGGCGGCCCAGATTCCAATAAATGGCTAGAAGCCATGAAGTCCGAGATAGAATCCATGTATGAAAACAAAGTGTGGACTTTGGTGACTTGCCCGATGATCGGCGAGCAATAGAAAACAAATGGATCTTTAAGAAGAAGACGGACGCGGATGGTAATGTCACCATCTATAAAGCTCGACTTGTCGCTAAGGGTTATCGGCAAGTTCAAGGGATTGACTACGATGAGACTTTCTCTCCGTGGCGAAGCTTAAGTCCGTCGAATCATGTTAGCAATTGCCGCATACTATGATTATGAGATATGGCGATGGGCGTCAAAACAGCGTTCCTTAACGGTTATCTTAAGGAAGAGCTGTATATGATACAGCCGAAGGTTTTGTCGATCCTAAGAATGTCGACAAAGTATGCAAGCTCCAGCGATCCATTTATGGGCTGGTGCAAGCATCTCGGAGTTGGAACATTCGCTTTGATGAGATGATCAAAGCGTTTGGGTTTATGCGAGACTTATGGAGAAGCCTGCGTTTACAAGAAAGTGAGTGGGAGCTCAGTAGCATTTCTCATATTATATGTAGATGACATACTTCGATGGGAAATGATATAGAATTCTTGGACAGCATTAAGGCCTACTTGAATAAGTGTTTTTCAATGAAGGACCTTGGAGAAGCTGCTTATATATTAGGCATCAAGATCTATAGAGATAGATCGAGACGCCTCATAGGTCTTTCACAAAGCACATACCTTGATAAGATTTTGAAGAAGTTCAAAATGGACCAGTCCAAGAAAGGGTTCTTGCCTCAGACACAAGGTGTGAAATTGAGCTCGGCTCAATGCCCCACCACGGCAAAAGATAAAGAAGAGATGAGTGTCATCCCTATGCTTCAGCCATAGGATCTATTATGTATGCCATGCTGTGTACCGGACCTGATGTAAACCTTGCCGTAAGTTTGGTAGGAAGGTACCAAAGTAATCCCGCAAGGAACACCGGACAGCGGTCAAGAATATCCTGAAGTACCTGAAAAGGACAAAGGACATGTTTCTCGTTTATGGAGGTGACGAAGAGCTCGTCGTAAAGGGTTACGTCGACGCTAGCTTCGACACATATCTGGATGACTCTAAGTCACAAACCGGATACGTGTATATGTTGAATGGTGGAGCAGTAAGCTGGTGCAGCTGCAAGCAGAGCGTCGTGGCGGGATCTACATGTGAAGCGGAGTACATGGCAGCCTCGGAGGCAGCGCATGAAGCAATTTGGGTGAAGGAGTTCATCACCGACCTAGGAGTCATACCCAATGCGTCGGGGCCGATCAAACTCTTCTGTGACAACACTGGAGCTATTGCACTTGCTAAGGAGCCCAGGTTTCACAAGAAGACCAGGCACATCAAGCGTCGCTTCAACTCCATCCGTGAAAATGTTCAGGATGGAGACATAGAAATTTGTAAAGTGCATACGGATCTGAATGTCGCAGATCCGTTGACTAAACCTCTTCCGCGGGCAAAACATGATCAACACCAGAACTCTATGGGTGTTCGGTTCATCACAATGTAAACTAGATTATTGCCTCTAGTGCAAGTGGGAGACTGTTGGAAATATGCCCTAGAGGCAATAATAAAAGCATTATTATTATATTTCCTTGTTCATGATAATTGTCTTTATTCATGCTATAATCTGTATTATCCGGAAATCGTAATACACGTGTGGATACATAGACTACAATCGTCCTAGTAAGCCTCTAGTTGACTAGCTCGTTGGTCAACAGATAGTCATGGTTTCGACTATGGACATCGATGTCATTGACAACGGGATCACGCCATTAGGAGAATGACGTGATGGACAAGACCCAATCCTAAGCATAGCACAAAGATCGTGTAGTTCGTTTTGCTAGAGCTTTTCCAATGTCAAGTATCTCTTCCTTAGACCATGAGATCGTGCAATTCCGGATACCGTAGGAGTGCTTTGGGTGTATCAAACGTCCACAACGTGGCGGGTGACTATAAAGGTGCACTACTGGTATCTCCGAAAGTGACCATTGGGTTGACACGGATCGAGGCGGGATTTGTCACTCCGTATTACGGAGAGGTATCACTAGGGCCCACTCGGTAATGCATCATCATAATGAGCTCAAAGTGATCAAGTGTCCGGTCACGGATCATGCATTGCGGTACGAGTAAAGTGACTTGCGGTAACGAGACTAACGAGGTATTGGGATACCGACGATCGAGTCTCGGGCAAGTAACATACCGTCGACAAAGGGAATAGAATACGGGTTGCTTGAACCCTTGACATCGTGGTTCATCCGATGACAACATCGAGGAGCATGTAGGAGCCAACATGGGTATCCAGATCCGCTGTTGGTTATTGACTTGAGGTAGTCTCGGTCATGTCGCATGTCTCCGAACCCGTAGGGTCTACACACTTAAGGTTCGGTGGCGCTAGGGTTAATAGGAAGACAAGTATGTGATTACCGAATGTTGTTCGAGTCCGGATGAGATCCCGGACGTCACGAGGAGTTCCGGAATGGTCCGGAGGTAAAGATTTATATATGGAAAGTGGTTAAGCGGACTCGGAAGTTTGGTGGCATACCGGTAAAGTCTGGGGCCACCGGGAGGTTCCGGAGGTCCACCGGAGGGCCACCTCTCGGGGGGCCACATGGGCTAAGTGGGAGGGAGCCAGCCCCTGGTGGGCTGGGCGCCTCCCACCTAGGCCCATCGGCTAGGGTTTGGGAGGTGGAAACCCTAAGGGGCGCCCCTGGCTTGGGGGCAAGCCACCCTCCTCTCCTCTCCTTGGCCGCCCCCTAGGGTTTTCCCTAGAGGCCGCCCCCTTGACCCTCTCCTCCTATAAATAGAGGGTGGGGGAGGGCTGCCAACACAGTTGTGGCGCAGCCCTCCCTCCCAACACCTCTCTTTCTCCACGCAAGCTTGGCGGCCCTGCCGAGAACTACCGTACCAGCTGCACCACGCCGTCGTGCTGCCATTGGGATTGTCTTCTTCAACCTCTCCTTCACTCTTGCTGGATCAAGACGGAGGAGACGCCATCGTCCCGTACGTGTGTTGAACACGGAGGTGCTGTCCTTTCAGTACTTTGGTCATCGGTGATCGGAATCATGTTGGGAATGTCTTCATCATCACCACTCTCAAGAACGCTTCCGTATTCGATCTACAAGTGGTATGTAGATGCAAACTCTCTTTCGTTACTCGTTGCATAGTAGAACTCATAGATGGATCTTGGTGAAACCGTAGGAAAAAATTTAATTTTCTGCAACGTTCCCCAACAGCTCCCACTTTCAATATGTATCCAGATTGAGACTTAGAGTCATCTGGATCGGTGTAAAAAGCTTGCATCGATGTAACTCTTTACGACGGGCTCTTTTATCACCTCCGTAATCGAGAAATATTTCCTTAGTCCTCACTAAGGATGTTCTTGACCAATGTCCAGTGATCTACTCCTAGATCACTATTGTACTCCCTTGTCAAATTCAGAGCGAGGTATACAATAGGTCTGATACATAGCACAACATACTTTATAGAACCTATGACTGAGGTATAGGGAATGACTTTCATTCTCTTTTCTATTTTCTGTCGTGATCGGGATTTGAGTCTTTACTCAATTTCACACCTTTGCAACACAGGCAAGAACTTTTTCTTTGACTGTTCCATTTTGAACTACTTCAAAATCATGACAAGGTATGTACTTATTAAAAAAACTTATCAAGCGTCTTGATCTATCTCAATAGATCTTGATGCTCAATATGTAAGTAGATTTACTGAGGTCTTTATTTTAAAAGAACTCCTTTCAAATACTCCTTTATGCTTTCCAGAAAAATTCTACATCATTTCTGATCAACAATATGTTACTCACATATATTTATCAGAAAGGCGGTAGTGCTCCCACTCACTTTATTGTAAATACAGGCTTCACCGCAAGTCTGTATAAAACTATATGCTTTGATCAACTTATCAAAGTGTATATTCCAACTCTGAGATGCTTGCACTAGTCCATAGATGGATCGCTGGAGCTTGCATATTTTGTTAGCACCTTTAGGATTGACAAAATCTTCTAGTTGCATCATATACAACTCTTCTTTAATAAATCCATTAAGGAATGCAGTTTTGACATCCATTTGCCAAATTTCACAAAATGTGGCAATTGCTAACATGATTCGGACAGACTTAAGCATCGCTACAGTTGAGAAAATCTCATTGTATTCAACACCTTGAACTTGTCGAAAACCTTTTTGCGACAAGTCGAGCTTTGTAGATAGTAACACTACTATCAGCGTCCGTGTTCCTCTTGTAGATCCATTTATCCTCAATGGCTTGCCAATCATTGGGCAAGTCAATCAAAGTCCATACTTTGCTCTCATACATGGATCCCATCTCAGATTTCATGGCTTTAAACCATTTTTGCGGAATCTGGGCTCATCATCGCTTCCTCATAGTTTGTAGGTTCATCATGGTCTAGTAACATGACTTCCAGAACAGGATTACCATACCACTATGGTGTGGACCATACTCTGGAAGACCTACGAGGTTCTGTAGTAACTTGATCTGAAGTTTCATGATCATCATCATTAGCTTCCTCACTAATTGGTGTAGGAATCATTGGAACTGATTTCAGTGATGAACTATTTTCCAATTCAGGAGAAGGTACTATTACCTTATCAAGTTCTATTTTTCTCCCACTCACTTCTTTTGAGAGAAACTCCTTCTCTAGAAAGGATCCATCTTAGCAACGAATAACTTGCCTTAGGATCTGTGATAGAAGGTGTACCCAATAGTTACCTTTGGGTATTCTATGAAGACGCACTTCTCCGATGGGGTTCGAGCTTATCAGGTTGAAACTTTTTCACATAAGCATCGCAGCCCCAAACTTTAAGAAACGACAACTTTGGTTTCTTGCCAAACCACAGTTCATAAGGCGTCGTCTCAACAAATTTCGATGGTGCCCTTTTTAAAGTGAATGCAGCTGTCTCTAATGCATAACCCCAAAACGATAGTGGTAAACCGATAAGAGACATCATAGATCGCACCATATCTAGTAAAGTACGATTACGATGTTCGGACACACCATTACATTGTAGTGTTCCAGGTGGCGTGAGTTGCGAAACTATTTCACATTGTTTCAAATGAAGACCAAACTCGTAACTCAAATATTCGTCTTCACGATCAGATCGTAGAAACTTTATTTTTCTTGTTACGATGATTTTCCACTTCACTCTGAAATTCTTTGAACCTTTCAAATGTTTCAGACTTATGTTTCATCAAGTAGATATACCCATATCTTCTCAAATCATCTGTGAAGGTCAGAAAATAACGATACACGCCGCAAGCCTTAACACTCATCGGATCGCATACATCGGTATGTATTATTTCCAATAAGTCAGTAGCTCGTTCCATTATTCCGGAGAACGGAGTTTTAGTCATCTTGCCCAAAAGGCACGGTTCGCAAGCATCAAATGATTCATAACCAAGTGATTTCGAAAATCCATCTTTATGGAGTTTTTCATGTGCTTTACACCGATATGACCCAAACGGCAGTGCCACAAATAAGTTGCACTATCATTATTAACTTTGCATCTTTTGGCATCAATATTATGAATATGTGTATCACTACGATCGAGATTCAACAAACTATTTTCATTGGGTGTATGACCATTTGAAGGTTTTATTCATGTAAACAGAACAACAATTATTCTCTGATTTTAAATGAATAACCGTATTGCAATAAACATGATCAAATCATATTCATGCTCAACGCAAACGCCAAGTAACATTTATTTAGGTTTAACACTAATCCCGAAAGTATAGGGAGTGTGCGATGATGACCATATCTATCTTGGAACTACTTCCAACACTCATCGTCACTTCTCCTTCAACTAGTCTCTGTTTATTCTGTAACTCCTGTTTCGAGTTACTAATCTTAGCAACCGAACAAGTATCAAATAGTCAGGGGCTACTATAAACACTAGTAAGGCACATATCAATAACCTGTATATCAAATATACCCTTGTTCACTTTGCCATCTTTCTTATCCACCAAATATTCAGGGCATTTCCGCTTCCAGTGACCATTTCCTTTGCAGTGTAAGCACTCAGTTTTAGGCTTTGGTCCAACTTTGGTCTTCTTCACGGGAGTGACAACTTGTTTGCCATTCTACTTGAAGTTTCCCTTTCTTTCCCTTTGCCCTTTTCTTGAAATTAGTGGTCTTGTCAATCATCAAAACTTGATGCTCTTTCTTGATTTCTACCTTTGTCGATTTCAACATCACGAAGAGCTCGGGAATCGTTTTCATCATCCGGCCCTTGCATTATAGTTCATCGCGAAGTTCCAGTAACTTGGTGATGGTGACTAGAGAACTCTGCCAATCACTATCTTTTCTGGAAGATTAACTCCCACTTGATTCAAGCGATTGTAGTACTCAGACAATCTAAGTACTTGCTCACTAGTTGAGCAATTCTCCTCCATCTTTTAGGCAAAGTATTTTTCAGAGGTCTCATACCTCTTGACACGGGCATGAGTCTGAAATACCAATTTCATCTCTTGAAACATCTTATATGTTCCATGATGTTTCAAAAAACGTTTTTGTAATCCCGGTTCTAAGCCATAAAGCATGGTGCACAAAACTATCAAGTAGTCATCATATTGAGCTAGCCAAACGTTCATAACGTCTGCATCTGCTCCTGCAATAGGTCTGTCACCTAGCGGTGCATCAAGGACATAATTCTTCTGTGCAGAAATGAGGATAAACCTCAGATCACGGATCTAATCCGCATCATTGCTACTAATATCTTTCAACATAGTTTTCTCTACGAACATATCAAAATAAACATATGAAAGCAACAACGCGATCTATTGATCTACAACATAATTTATAAAATACTACCAGGACTAAGTTCATGATAAATTTAAGTTCAATTAATCATATTACTTAAGAACTCCCACTTAGACAGACATCTCTCTTGTCATCTAAGTGATCACGTGATCCAAATCAACTAAACCATGTCCGATCATCACGTGAGATGGAGTAGTTTTCAATGATGAACATCACTATGTTGATCATATCTACTATATGATTCACGCTCGACCTTTCGGTCTTCGTGTTCCGAGGCCATATCTGTATATGCTAGGCTCGTCAAGTTTAACCTGAGTATTCCGCGTGTGCAATTGTTTTGCACCCGTTGTATTTGAACGTAGAGCCTATCACACCCGATCATCACGTGGTGTCTTAGCACGAAGAACTTTCGCAACGATGCATACTCAGGGAGAACACTTCTTGATAATTGGTGAGAGATTATCTTAAAATGCTACCGTCAATCAAAGCAAAATAAGATGCATAAAGGATAAACATCACATGCAATCAATATAAGTGATATGATATGGCCATCATCATCTTGTGCTTGTGATCTCCATCTCCGAAGCACCGTCGTGATCACCATCGTCACCGGTAGCGACACCTTGATCTCCATCGTAGCATCGTTGTCGTTCGCCATCTATTGCTTCTCGACTATCGCTACCGCTTAGTGATAAAGTAAAGCAATTACAGAATGTTGCATTTCATACAATAAGCGACAACCATATGGCTCCTGCCATTGCCGATAACCGGTTACAAAACATGATCATCTCATACAATAAAATATAGCATCACGTCTTAACCATATCACATCACAACATGCCCTGCAAAACAAGTTAGACATCCTCTACTTTGTTGTTGCAAGTTTTACGTGGCTGCTACGGGCTTAGCAAGAACCGTTCTTACCTACGCATCAAAACACAACGATAGTTCGTCAAGTTAGTGCTGTTTTAACCTTCGCAAGGACCGGGCGTAGCCACACTCAGTTCAACTAAAGTTGGAGAAAGCAGACACCCGCCAGCCACACTGTGTGCAAAAGCACGTCAAGAGAACCGATCTCGCGTAAGCGTCTGGCGTAATGTCGGTCCGGGCCGCTTCATCCAAGAATACCGCCAACCAAAGTATGACATCTTTGGTAAGCAGTATGACTTATATCGCCCACAACTCACTTGTGTTCTACTCGTGCATATAACATCAACACATAAAATCTAGGCTCTGATACCACTGTTGGGGAACGTAGTAATTTCAAAAAAATTCCTACGCACACGCAAGATCATGGTGATGCATAGAAAGTAGAGGGGGAGTGTATCTTCATACCCTTGAAGATCGCTAAGCAGAAGCGTTTATCAACACGGTTGATGTAGTCGTACGTCTTCACGATCCGACCGATCCAAGTACCGAACGCATGGCACCTCCGAGTTCTGCACACGTTCAGGTCGATGACGTCCTCGCCTTCTCGATCCAGCAAGACGGGCGAAGTAGTAGATGAGTTCCGGCAGCACGACGGCGTGGTTACGGTCTTGGTGAAGAACAATCTCCGCAGGGCTTCGCCTAAGCACTACGGAAACTATGATGGAGGATAAACTAGAGGGCGTGGTTGCGGCTGCGGCTTGGTGTTTCTTGATGTGTCTTTGGTGCTAGCCCTGCCCCTCTATTTATATGTTGAGCCTTGGGGTGAAACTTGGAGTAAAAGCCTCCACAAAGTCGGTTTCACCCGAAAGGCAAGAGTCCTTCTCGGACTCGGGGCTAGACGCCAGGGGTTCCCGCGTCGACCCGACGCCGAGGACCTGGCGTCGCCCCTCGACTCATAAAACTTCCTTTGCGTTTTCAAAACCTTGTGGGCTTTCCCTTTGGCCCAAATAACGTGTTCTCGTACCCAAACATTTGAAACATCCGGAACCCCTTCCGTGAATTCGGAACCCTTCCGAGATCAAACACTATTATCCCATATATCAAACTTTATCTCCGACCATTCCGGAGTTCCTCATCATGTCCATGATCTCATCACGGACTCGAACAACATTCGTTACCAACATACATAACTCATATAATACTATATCACAGCGAAGCGTTAAGCGTGCGGACCCTACGGGTTCGAGAACTATGTAGACATGACCGAGACACGTTTCCGGTCAATAACCAATAGCGGGACCTGGATGCCCATATTGGCTCCCACATATTCTACGAAGATCTTTATCGGTCAAACCGCATAACAACATCGTTGTTCCCTTTGTCATCGGTATGTTACTTGCGAGATTCGATCGTCGGTATCAATACCTAGTTCAATCCCATTACCGCAAGTCTCTTTACTTGTTACGTAATGCATCATTCCGTAACTAACTCATTAGCTACATTGCTGCAAGGCTTGTAGTGATGTGCATTACCGAGAGGGCCCAGAGATACCTCTCCGACAATCGGAGTGACAAAACCTAATCTCGAAATCGCCAACTCAACATGTACCTTTGGAGACACTGTAGAGCTCCTTTATAATCACCCGATTCGTTGTGACGTTTGGTAGCACACAAAGTGTTCCTCCGTAAACGGGAGTTGCATAATCTCATAGTCATAGGAACATGTATAAGTCATGAAGAAAGCAATAGCAACATACTAAACGATCAAGTGCTAAGCTAACGGAATGGGTCGAGTCAATCACATCATTCTCCTAATGATGTGATCCCGTTAATCAAAGACAACTCATGTCCATGGCTAGGAAACTTAACCATCTTTGATTCACGAGCTAGTTAAGTAGAGGCATACTAGTGACACTATGTTTGTCTATGTATTCACACATGTATTATGTTTCCGGTTAATACAATTCTAGCATGAATAATAAACATTTATCATGAAATAAGGAAATAAATAATAACTTTATTATTGCCTCTAGGGCATATTTCCTTCACTTTCATCATCGTGGGTTTCGGATCATGGCTTGCCGGATCCGAAGTACACGGAGGTTTGGTGGCATAGGATGGGGATCGGAGGAAACTTTGGTCGGCGTGTTCGGCCCGGCATCGGCGACGTCACTTGACGTCGTTACCCTTCCTGGAGGCGAAGCCGAGGTCCTCCCTATCCACCCCCAAACCCCTCCCGGACAAAAGTCCAAAATTCAGTCTGGATTGGGCGGCGGAGGCGTCCTGCGCGTCATATCCACCATGGAGGCGCCGTCTTGGGAGGAACGGCTGTTCGGGGGAGAGATGTTGTGGATGGTGGGCTCCAAATAGCTCCAGCAGTGGCGATGGTGTGGAGGTTGCCAGGTGGTGTGGCGTTGTATCTACCGCTCATTAACGACGAGTGGTGGCGGCATGGTGCAGCTGCATATCGACGACGGATGCGGCTGGATGGACAAGCGCAGGGTGGTCGAGCTGTCTGGCGCCATGGTGGTGTCGACGGCAGGCCTGGCAAGGTCTGTGCGTCAGTACCTGTTCTGGAGATGGATCGGTGGAAGAAGGCGACGGCAGCCTCAGTGAGTCTTCCCCCACGCGAGCGGCCGGCCGCTTGAATGGCTCGCTAGATTTAATACTCCCATCCATTCGTTTCTACCCATGCAAGAGTGGGATCATGGAACGACAGGCTAACAGAAGCCCCTGAAGCAAATATCTCAACTGGAAAAAACACTGCTGGGAGACTAGTTAAAAGAAATGATGAAAATAATTGATGACATGGCTTCACCCTAGATGTTTGTAAACTGAAGGCTGATGTGGATAGTGTGCATGTTGATAGAATTGCTAATAGTGGGGATCAACTTCTTAAGAATGTATGATGTATGATTCCAACAATCACCCCCTAATTCAAACATCTGACTCTTCATTTGACGAGACACGCAGACGACCCTCTATTCATCTTATTACCCCCGTTGCCTCCGGTGATGCGACTTACGGATCACAACTTCTCTCTTCACGCAACAATGGCCACCATTTCATCATCGCCGTAACTTTGCTTGCATACCGACTCATAGACTTTAACCAACGATTACCCGGACTATCAGCCACGGTATCACATCTTAGCAATGCTACATGCAGACTAAACGCATAGCCTCATGCAGAAACTCAACTTAACTGGTGCACGTCCATCTTCACGTTGATCTTCATCTTCTCATCAGCTATATGCACGCGGGGAGGCACAACTCTTCACCCACCACATCACCACTTCTCCATCATCGTTGGTGGACACAGCTTACCAAACGACGCTCCCTGTCCAGCGGCAATGCAACTCACCGTATACATGCAACTCAACTTCACCGTATATGAACTCACCGGAACTCCTTGATCATGAACGGAAACGCAAGGCACAATTTTCTTTTTCCATCCACTCTCACTCTTAATTCTCATCCGCCAGTGATACATCTCAACTGCAGCAGATGACTCACACCCCCGAATTCTTGGACGCATCTTACAAGAACTCATGCACCCCTCGACGATGGCCCGCATGTTTGCCGTCTCCACCTTGCTCTCTTTTGCGATGATCTTGATGGTTTCTCCGTGTCGCAATTTCGGCACCTCCATAACCATCAACAATCACCAATGCCTTGCCGATGACAACCTGTCGCCCTCTTCCAGGTCGTTCCGCCGAACGACAATCACTTGTTGCCTCGCTTACGACATTGTCCTCGCCACCTTCTCGCCGTCGCTACATCGAGCAAAGATCACCCGATCCTCCTCGTATGTCGCTCCTCGAACGACTATTTCCTGCTCCCCCTTGTCGCTGCCCACCCAGCGACTATATCGCACACTCCTCTTCATTCCTTCACCAGCGACTGTATTGCCCGCCCCGAGGCACTAGTTGGTCGCCACCCCGAGGCAAGCGTAGCTTCACCTCGACCTTGCTCTAGATACCAATTGTTGAAAATTCGCCCATAGGATCAATCACATCAAATCACATGAACACACGTGCACGAAAAATTGATAGCCAAGGGCCCGTATCGTGCCCTGTTTTTCCGCTCTTTATTTCTTTATTTCTATTTTCTCTTGACGGTATTACAAAACTCATGCACCAGGGTGTGTGTATATACACGATCCCGCAAAAAATCACCTAGAAGCTAGCACAAGGAAACTCCAAACCGACTCAACCTAAAACTGACACGGACGTACACAACAACACACACGTAAACAGCCAAGTACAACTCTTACGGTTTTACTCCTACGCGACCGACAGCTAGAGCGCTCGAATCCTAATCTTATCTCCGCCCCTGATTCCAACGGTGAGGGCCCGGGCGAAACAGGAAAGATTAGGGGCTGTCTGAAATCGTCCGCTGAAACGCGCGCGCGTCAGATAGCAACGCTCCAACTCTTAGCCGGACTCAACTAGATAACTTTCTTAATCTAATTATGCGGCCACGTCTGATCACAATAATGCTAATCCTAACCGGACATAACTTTGCCATGCATCCAACGCACATGGTACATCCACTAACTCATCTATGTTTGGATTATTCCAACAGGCGCACCAGAGGCGGATAGCAGCGGTCAGCAGGAGAACGGGGTCGCGGGCGACATGAGGGGGAGGAGGACCTCAGATGGATGGGGTCGCCGACCGGGAAGAGCGTGGGGTTGCATCCGGCTATGTAGGTGCAGCGGTAGACACGCTAGAGGTTGGGGCGTCTGCTGGAGGCGCGCTGGGCGGCGAGGGTCCGACGACGGCGGCTAAAGGGGCACTGTTGGAGGCAGGGCATCGCGCTGGGGATAAGGCGCAGGGCGTGGCGTTGGGTTTTGTCGGATACCGCGTGAGAGAATTGCATCTCGCCGAGTGAGGTCTATTTTAAACCTTGAATTTGTATGTGCATGCAGCTCCGAGCTCCGCGCGGTGACCAGGGCGGACGCGATGCCTGTGGCATGTGACTCGGCCGGAGCCCGGGTGGACGTACCTCGTGATGCAGCGACTCGTCCGAGTGGGATCCCTTCGCATGAAACGGGAGAGCTCGTCGTCGTGCGTCGCTACCATGTCGCACCCGTTGCTGCCGTCCGTGAGCTCGAGCTTGAGGCCGAGGGTCTTGATGACGGGACGGCGGCGGGGAACTGATCGACGTGCGCCATGCTATGGGTCGGCGTGGTCTCAATGCCGAGCCATATCCACCTCTTGCACAGCCATAGGCCCGGAGCACAACCGCAGCATGGACATGTGCAGCATCCCGAGACCCAAGGACCGAATCACTCACTGTGCAGGTGATCGATGTGGTCAGCCCACGGGTCACTCGCCGCGGGCGCCTTCGGGCGCTAAATTTCGGAGATAAGTGCCGGCGCGCCACGGTGAACTCGGCCGGCACCCACGCCGCACGCAGCAGGAGCAGGGCCCTGCACAAGCCGGGCCACGCCCGTCGGTAGCTTCATGGCCGTGCGATATGCTCGCAATGAGCGGTCGAGGCGCGGACGCTCGGTTTAGCGAAATCATGCGCACACACGATGAAGTCTTCTCTCTTTTTTTTTTGTTGCAAAACGAGCTTTGCAACGCCACACTCGTGCCTGGGGCACTATAAATGGATCGGTGAGGTTGCGCTCAACTTTCTGTCGCAACAAAGCCGGAAAACTGGTCTGCCCGGAAGCAAGAGATGGCTGACTTGTCCCTCGTGTGCGCGGCATCGCTCCCACTCACTCTGCTCGCGGCCTACGCGCTACAACCACTCGCCGACGCACGCCGACGCCTCCCGCCCGGCCCCAGGCCACTCCCGGTCCTCGGTAACCTCCTCGACATCGGCGAGCACCCTCACCGTTCCTTCGCCAGCCTCGCCGACATCCACGGCCCGCTCATGTTCGTCCGCCTCGGCACTGTCCCAGCCGTCGTGGCCACCTCGCCGGAGGCCGCCCGCGAGGTCCTGCAGAAAAAGAACGCCAGCCTGGCCGCTCGCCGGGGCCTGGATGCCTGGCGCGTCATGGACCACCACGCCAACTCCATGATAGCGCTGCCCCCGCGTGGCAAGTGGCGCGCCTTCAGGCAGCACTCCAGGGCGGCGCTCCTCGGCCCCCGGCAGCTCGACGAACACCGCGCCGTGAGGGAGGAGGAGGTGCGCGAGCTGGTGCGCCTCGTGTCCGCGGCCGGCGGCGCCCCGGTCCCCGTCGCGCGCGTGGCGTTCGAGGGCACGGTGCACGTGCTCTGTCGCGGGATGTTCTCGGAAAAGCTAGACACGGCCGTGGTCTCCGAGCTGACGGACGTGGCGTACGAGGCGGCCGTGTTATCCGGCCTCCCCAACGTGTCCGACTTCTTCCCAGAGCTCGCACCCCTCGACCTCCAGGGTATCCGGCGCAAGGCGAGGAAGCTGCTCGCATGGTTGTACGCGCTCATCGACGAGCAGATCGAGCGGCGGAGGATCAGCCGGGCAGACGGCGTGGCTCGCAGGAATGACCTGTTGGATGTGTTGCTTGACATGGACGGTGACGTGCAAGACGAGGACGGATGGGTGATGAACCAGGAGTCCATTAGAGGTCTGTTCATGGTAAGCATCCGGAGTTACGCAAACGACGCTTTAATTTAAAAAAAAAAATTGTCCGTTGAATAATGCCGATCCAACGATTGTGATATGGCAAACCGAGTAGTGTTAGCCGTTGGGTATCTTCGTCACTACACCGGATTTTGTCACGTGGGATGTCTAGAAGAATTCATGCCTGACCATAAGCCATACATATATATTATACATATATAATAAACCTCAAAACAAAGAGTCTTCTTCTTTTGTTCGAGACATTTTTATACTTTAATTCTCTAATTTTTCTCTACTATAAAGAATGGTCGTTCTTTTCAATTTATTATTTACTACTCCCTCCGTTCCTAAATATAAGTCTTTTTAGACATTTCAAAAGAACTACAACATACGAATGAATGTAGACATATTTTAGAGTGTAGATTCATTCATTTTGGTCTGTATATAGTCATCTGTTGGAATCTCTAGAAAGACTTATATTTAGGAACGGAGGGAGTATATGCGTAGTATGCACAATAAACAGACACTTCTCATTTCTTTCTAGAACCTTCCATGCTTTAAGTTTGACAAGTTTTTTCCTTCCAAATGAATTGTCGTTTTTCACTTTATTATTTTTGTTTTGGTGAAAGGCTAAGGCAGCATCTTCATAAAATCCATTTGTCTTTCAAGATGAGTTCTTACCTATTCTTATACATTACACTTGAGTTTTTATGTAGTATATATCACAGAGTAAGAATATTCTATTAGCTATAATTCAATTTTCGATGAGATGGATGACACTAATCAAATCTACATCATACATAACGCAAATGTGACTTTGTATATACCTTGGCCTATTATAATATGGTATATGGCCATACCTTGGTTATCTAAACTCTCACATGCGAGGCACATGTAGCTTACTAGTAACACATAATAGTCTAAGGAAAACAATGCCACCACATATCCGTGCATGTATCGTCCATGGTTGCTTTGAGATTCATGCTAATTTTTTGTTGTTCTCAAAACTTGTTTTTTTTAAGTGTTACATTATGTTTTTTTCTCTTGTTTCTTAGTGATGTTTCATTATGTATCATCGTATGTATTGGCAAACTCGATTCAAAACAGGTGCATTATTTTTCATTGGTACACAATAAAACACAATGATACACTTTGAAACAAGAAAAAATGAATGAAACATTTTGAAACAAGATAAATTTTGCCAGCAACAGAAACAGTAGGATGTATTTCAAACCACGGGCGACGGATTCATGCACGGGATATTCCTAGCACAATAGATAAACCACTCTAATAATAGACTATCAAAGTCTCATCGTCTCTATGAATGCATGTATTTTCAGGAACTTCTCCTTGGCGCAACCTCGGTCTCAACCACAATAGAGTGGGCGATGGCCGAGCTACTACAAAACCCTCCCACCATGCGCAAGCTCCAAGAGGAGCTCAGGAACGTCCTCGGCACCCAATCATTCACACGAATGGAGGAGTCTGACACCGGTAGGCTCCCGTATCTCCAAGCCGTGATGAAAGAAACACTTCGGCTCCATCCCCCGGTGCCATTTGCGACTGGGCTAGCCGAGGAGGCTGTGGAGATGCAAGGCTACAACATCCCGAGGGGCACGGCTGCGCTGGTGAACATTTGGGGGATATGCAGAGATGCCGAGGTGTGGGACGAGCCCAACAGGTTCTTGCCGGGTAGGTTCCTGCACAGGGAGACCGAGTTCTTCGGCGCGGATTTTGAGCTAATAGCATTCAGCGCCGGGAAGCGGATCTGTCCTGGGCTGCAGTTCTCAAGTAAAATCGTGCCGCTTATACTCGGCTCACTGCTCTATCATTTTGACTGGACGTTCCTTGGAGAAAAAGATGATGCCCCTTTAGATATGACGGAGCAGTTTGGGCTGGTGTTGTCCATGGCTGCCCCGCTACGTGCTGTACCTGAGAAAATATTGTAAGCTACAGTGTTGTGCATGATTAATTAACAGTAAAGCTAAAGGATTCTCCGACGCCAATCCTCAAACTGCCTGCATACGTTTGGATTGCCCTGTCCGGACGTGTCGTGTTATCCAATGTGGATCTGCATCGGTCCGCCGAGCTGTCCGAACCTGCTTTTTTCATATAAAGTGAAAGAAAGTGGGGCGGTCGGGGGAGCCTTTGCGGGAGTCCGGACAGCAGCCATGTAGCACTCCGACACCCCTTGCTCACTAATCCCCCAATCGTGATTCCATTTTATTCATTCCATCCCTTCTCCCCACCTTACTACGCATCCGCACGAGACTTGAATTCGACATCCCCTCTCACGACCGAGCTCCCTTCGACCTCCCCTCCCGTGACACTCACGTGAGTGCCTGGAGGGAAACCCTAGACACCATGCCAATCGTCCCCACCTCCCTTCCTCCCCCCGCGCCGTGGGTAGGCAGTGACGGGCAAAGCCCGGTTGGCGCGGTGGCGGCGGCGGGGCCTCTCTTCCCCTCCTCTTGGCAGGCGCTGGCGTGGGATGGCAGCTCCGAGCGGCGGTGTTGGGCTTCCATGGGGCGCAGCGGCACGATGGCGGGGATGCTGGGCGGCGGGCGGTCGTCTGCGTGCATCTCGGCGGCTCTGCTCCTGGTCGAAGCGCGGCGGCTACAGGAGTGGCTCCATCGGGCGGATGCATGTGGGGGCGTGTCTGACTAGATCTGGCTGCCTCGGGTTTGATCTGGCCCAAGTTTTGGCTGGCATTGTTGTTGCGCGGCTTGCGGCGCTGGGCGTGGGCAGTGGCCCATCCGAGTCGCTGTAGAAGGGTGGTTCGCGGTGGCGGTCTAGTCTGGCCATGGCCGTGTCAACATAGCCCGACGAGAGTGGTGGTGCTGTCCTGCGGCGGCGGTGGTGTTGTCCCATGGGGCTGCGTGTTGCAGATGCCTTGGCCTGCGGTCGGCTGGTGCCTCTGTCGGAGGTTGCAACGGCATAGTGGCGGTGTGGACCGGGGGCAACCTCAGGAGGATCGCGGCGGCGGCTTCCGGGGCGGCCGATGTGTGGCGCGAGCTGCAGGATGGCCTGGGCCATGGTCGGCGGCCTCCTTCTTGCTCTTAGGCAGGGGGTAGTTGCAGCGTGGTGGTGGTCATGCCTGCTCGGTGTCGCCGGTTGGCGGTGACGATCTTCGACCGCGGGCTTGTGGCGGCTGGCTGGTGTAAGTTGGAGCGACGGCCCTCGATGGTGGTGCAGGGGCAGAGAGCCGGCAGAGTTGGAGTTGGTGCTTGGCGGCCGGAGGTATCGACTACCACCGGGTAGCCTGATGTGTCGGGTGCCATGGGGGTCTCCTTATCTAGATCTGGAGTTGCCAGATCTGATGGCGCAACCCCTCCTCTCCCGGTACGGTGTTGGCAGTGGGTCGGCAGCGCGGGATCACCGTCGGGTTTGGGGTTTGACTTGGTCCCCCTGGCGGGGGCTAGTTGTTATCTGCACTTGCTTCGGGCCGTCTCTGTCCATGTCGAGGTGGAGACTCGTGGCCTGGCTGGGGAGGCGGCCATGAGTTTGGCATCGGTGTTGAGTTGTTCGAGTACGCCAAGGCAGCGCCCCGTATGGAGGGACCCACGATAGGATTTCCGGCAGGCTTCATGGTGGCGGTGGTGCTCTCACCTCTTGGCCATGTGGGCGGCAAGGGTGTAGGGGCAGGAGGCTCTGGCATGCTCTACTGCTGCCCGGATCTGCTGGGGTTGCCCTGACTCTCACTACGGGGGTGATGGGGGCCGACTCTTGATGATAGTGGCGAGTTCCCGAGCAAAAGCTTCGCACTTGGCGCCGGCGACGGCAGCGCCTGTGGGTGCCGTTCCCATCTTGAAGGCGCAGTCATGGGTTTCGTTCATGTAACAGGGCTCCAGGTGCAAACCCTGTTTGTTCTCAGGCTCGGCAGCGGTGACGCATAGCGTCATCACCCTCCCGAGGGCATTGCTGTGCAGTTGTGCCATCGTCGGTCGGTCCTAGGTGAGGTGTTAGGCTAGCTCTAGGTTTCTTGTTGTATCTTCGATCCGCTTTTAAGAGAGTCCTCTCGCCACTTTATCGTTCGGTCGTGTATTGTTCGGTGTTGTTGCTTTATATATAAAGCGGGGCGGAAGCCTTATTTCGAGACTTTGCATCCGCACCCTCCTCCTCTGTCTCTGTTGATGTACCTCTCAGGTCGGCACACAGGCATTGTCAGACCCCGCAACCAGCACCAACCCGCCTGCTCACCTTTTACGATAGCGTCGTCCACCCAGGACCCGTCCGTAGGCAGGTACACTCCAGCCCCCATGTTGATGTCATCCATCGCGGACACCATGCCCGGTAGGTATCCGGTTAAATTCCACTAAGATTATTTTCGAACGCCATGTCCTTTTTCGACGTAAAAAAGTACACATGATCTGGAACATCTAACTACCACGAAACCGTCTCTCGCAAGTTGTGATGTCACGACCCGTGAGACTCATACCCTAGTCACACCTCCACATCCTCTCGCCCACATCAGGGCAGGGCTACATTGGGGCCAAACTGGGCCTTGGTCCGCCCAGCTTGGGATAAAATAGGGAAGGAAGACAGTAAAAACCGGGCCAAAAACTAAGCCCGTGTGTGTAATTTTTTAGTCTGGCCCGCCCAATAGTCGGTCGTAACTCCGTCAGTATTATGATATGATACCGTATCATATTAAATAATGTGCTACTATGTGTCATGCATGTCAATAAATGAAGTGATGTATTAGTATCATATGCTCTCCGCTGCGACCTGCCTAGTACAGTGTTGTGCATGATTAGTAAGTGCTCAGTTAGGAGTTGATTTTTTTTAAACGAAAGGGGTTTGCCCCCGCCCCAACTTTTATTAATGCCAAGGCAAACCGCAGATAACTAGACTGTTTAGCAGCGCTCAGCGACAACTAGAGTAGCTACTATAGATCTGTTGGAAATATGCCCTAGAGGTAATAATAAATTGGTTATTATTATATTTCCTTGTTCATGATAATCGTTTATTATCCATGCTATAATTGTATTGATAGGAAACTCATATACATGTGTGGATACATAGACAACATTGTATTATCCATGTTCCTAGTAAGCCTCTAGTTGACTAGCTCGTTGATCAATAGATGGTTACGGTTCCCTGACCATGGACATTGGATGTCATTGATAACGGGATCACATCATTAGTAGAATGATGTGATGGACATGACAATCCTAAGCCTAGCACAAAGATCGTAGTTAAGTATGCTAAAGCTTTTCTAATGTCAAGTATCATTTCCTTAGACCATGAGATTGTGCAACTCCGGATACCGTAGGAATGCTTTGGGTGTACCAAGCGTCACAGCGTAACTGGGTGACTATAAAGGTGCATTACAGGTATCTCCGAAAGTGTACATTGGGTTGGCACGAATCGAGATCGGATTTGTCACTCCGTGTAAGCGGAGAGGTATCTCTGGGCCCACTCGGTAGGACATCATCATAATGTGCACAATGTGACCAAGGGGTTGATCACGGGATGATGTGTTATGGAGCAGTAAAGAGACTTGCCGGTAACGAGATTGAACAAGGTATCGGTATACCGACGATCGAATCTCGGGCAAGTACAATACCGTTAGACAAAGGGAATTGTATACGGGATCGATTGAGTCCTTGACATCGTGGTTCATCCGATGAGATCATCGTAGAACATGTAGGAGCCAACATGGGTATCCAGATCCGCTGTCGGTTATTAACCGGAGAACGTCTCGGTCATATGCATGTCTCCCGAACCCGTAGGGTCTACACATAAGGTTCGATGGCGCTAGGGTTATAAAGGAAGTTTGTATGTGGTTACCGAATGTTGTTCGGAGTCCCGGATGAGATCCCGGACGTCACGAGGAGTTCCGGAATGGTCCGGAGGTAAAGATTTATATATGGAAAGTTGTTGTTCGAGTTCCGGAAAAAGTTCGGGTTTTTTCGGTATTGTACCGGGAAGCTTCCAGAAGGTTCCGGAGGATTCCGGAGGGGTCCGGAGGTCCGGAAATAGTTCAACCACGTCCAATACAGTAGCATGGGCTGTAGGGGGGCGCCCTAGCCTTAATGGGCCAGGGGCACCAGCCCCCCCAAGGCCCATGCGCATGGGAAGGGGAAAACCCTAAGGGGGAGGGCCTCCACTTGACTTGGGAGGCACTCCTCCCCCCCTTGGCCGGCCCCCTAGATGGGATCTAGGGCTGGCCGCACCCCTTGGGGTGGGAAAACCCTAAAGGGGGCGCAGCCCCCTTTCCCCCTATATATACTTGAGGTTTTGGGCTGCCAACACATGAGAACCTCTCCCTCTATTGGCACAGCCCTGCCTCTCCTCCTCCTCTCCTGTGGTGCTTGGCGAAGCCCTGCTGGATTGCCACGCTCCTCCATCACCACCATGCCGTTGTGCTGCTGCTGGACGGAGTCTTCCTCAACCTCTCCCTCTCTCCTTGCTGGATCAAGGCGTGTGAGACGTCACCGGGCTGTACGTGTGTTGAACGCGGAGGTGCCGTCCGTTCGGCACTAGGATCTC